>CM030892.1:28384430-28950709 GCA_018136845.1 Heterotis niloticus | reverse complement strand
TATATATATATATATATATACACACACACACACACACAGTATGTGTGTATGTATGTGTGTGTACACGTACCCTTCCCACTCGAGAAGCTTTTTCAGCGCCGCCTCAGCTACCACCATCCGCAGGCGCGCGCTCGCACCTGTAACGCGAGCGTGCCGTCGCGAGCCGCGCTTTCCGGCACGCGCCAGACACCCCGCCGGAGCGACTAACGGGAAGCGGCGACGCGGGCGCAGCTCCTCCAGGTAAACGGTTCCGATGTGAGCCGGACTGACGGCTCACGGAAACTCACCGGTACCGCTTGTTAAATGCCCCCCGGAGTGGTGGTGGTGCTGCTGGTGGTGGGGGGCTCCACACAGGATGGCGCAAATATTCAGCCCACACACACAGTGACTGTGCTGTTCATTATTAAATTATTTTTTGTCGCCTCTGCTGTTTGCGTTGACGAGACACCGGGCGACAGCTGCTGGAATCAACACGGCGTATGAAGCATACGTTCTTATTAAAATACAAAGATTGCGTGAAAGAAACCCCCCACTCATCACCTGACGTCCACTTTCAATGGCGACTCGGGCACCTGCAGCTGGACAGCGGTGTGCAGCGGCTCCTTTGTGCCAGGACCCCGAGAGCGCGTCGCTGTGTGCTGCGGCGAAACAGCCCGTTCCTCCGGGACGCCCCGCGAACGAGCCGCTGCATCCAAGTTCCTTTAAAAAGACATTCCTGTCGGAAATAAACACCGCGCTTCCGCTGACGTAGAACATTTACATAAAGAGGCGTGACCTAAAATTTAAATAAAGAGGCGGGGCGTCTTTCCTGTAAATAAAGACGCAAGGTCTCGCGTTTAAAGCTACAGACAAGCAGGAAAATCATGCACCGAGGACTATCTGTCTTTTAACATATTTTATTAAACTTTAGCTGCACCGAATAATACTTTATTTACTATTTATTGATAAGTTTGTATCAGTTTCTGCCCCACGTTTCCCATACGTATACATTTTTAGAGGCCTGCATGCAATTTTCTTGTCTGTTCTGTTAGTCATTCTGTAATTTATGATTTTAAACAAAATTCCTTTGCAGATCACATTTCTGCAAGCTTTTCTTAAATTGTTCAACAGTGAGAACATTTACCTTTTTAAATCATTTCAATTAATTTATATGAAATTGCAAAGGGAAAGGAGGTTTGTATATGCAATGCTGGAATATGAGGATGAGGATGAGGAAGGGTAGACGTAGATACTGTCTTTGCCTACGCGTCTACGCATTAATTGTTTTTCGTCTTAGTTTGGTGACTTGACATCCCTCACCTTGAATAACCGCTTGTCCAGTGGATGAAGGAAGCACAGTGCACAAGGCTACTCAAGGTACACCAAGAACAGGATGCCGGTCCTTTGCAGAGCAGCCACACAGTCACATACCATGGGTAATGCAGAGGCACCAGTTTATCCTAAACACGTAATTGCAAGGTAGTATCCAGAGAAAAACCAACCGAAACGTGGAAGGAACATACGAACTCCAAGCAGACTATGCGGCCCTTGACTGCAAATGATCATGATGTAAACCACAGGCTAAAACTGGCAGACACTACAGAATGGTTAATAAAATCCAAGCCTCTTTTCAGCTGATAAGAATATCCTCATATTCATGAAGAGAACTGAGTACCTTAATTCCTACGGCAAAGGAACCCTCCCCTGTGGAGCATTACACCACAGCGATTCCCATGATCATAGTCAATAATGTGGCTAGAATGAATTTTTCATATACAGATCAGATACAGTAGAATGACCCATCGTATACAGGTAAAATCCACTAATAAAAATTCTTTTTATCATTTAGTGAATTGTGGTTGCTTTACAATTTATGATGTTGTGATGTTTACAGAGACAAAGGGTAGTAAAAGGTCATCATGACAGTATGAGCCTTTGTCATTGTGGATGAAGGAAGTTTTAGTGTTGCCAGATTCTATAAACAAGGCAGAAAGGTAACTGGGCAAAAAGCTACTGCTGATGCATCACGAGAACAATATGTGGCATGAGAATGTGTCCAGAGGTGCCATTTTAGCATACATTCCAACAGCTGGGCCCTATAACATGAACCATCTCTGGCTTTCCTGGCTGGATAAGTTGTGGCTGTAGATGAGGGATGCTTGGTACTTGATGATGATTTTTTGGCACAGCGGCAGCTTTAAAAACATTGCTTTATTAGGGCAGTTATTTGCAGGAGATGTCTGTACATTGATGGATTTGTTTCTTCCCTCAGAAATCTCTGTAGAACATTGCTGGGGGGGTGAATGCGCCATGTGGGATTTTTTTTCAAGTTGCATCGAAGGTGACAACATAAGGTGCAATGTTTATCAGAATGCATGATGTGACTCTGATAAGTTAAAAAAAGAATAATATTCCATAATTTTCCATTTCTCAGAAACTATGGGTCATAGCTTTTAGCTGTGTTTCCTATTATTTTTTTACTGACAATATGCAAAATTAGATATATACCTTCAGTTAAAAAAAACAGTTATCAGGAGGAGTTTTGCTTTTACGTGATTGGTGCTTCACCTGAATCGCTCCAGCAGGCATCTGTAGCTCGTACATGCATCAAAACATAAGCGGCTTTGGATGATGTCATGACAAAAGCAAAAAACAACATCAGTTAAAGAAAAACTGGAAAATAGGTACAGATGAAGAAGATCAAATATGATGCCTGATGCCGAAGCCGATTGTCTGTCGGTCAGAGGAGTGCGGACGGTGGCAGGAAGCCATTGTGTTCACTGCGGTCTGACTCCCGGCTCGGGTGTTGCAGGTCCGACAGTTCTCTCTTGGCTGTCTTCCAAAATGCTATTGTTTGTATTTGTCAAGCAGACAATTACATCAAGTGTTAGGGTCTCGACACTTTCACACAAGCAGCGGACACGTCGATGCAGCACCGCACCGACCTGTCGCGGCTGCCCTCTGCAACTCCGAGGCCAAAGGCCTTTAAAATGTTGCAGAAGCTGAAGTTATATTTCACAAAGTCAGCAAAAGACCACCAACACATGGAGAAACCTCACGGTGAAGTACAAGGAAGGACACAGCAGCTCATCCACTTGGCTGCGCCTGCTAACACTTCCCGTCACTGCAGAAAAAGCAGTGGCCCAAAATGTTGTTATTGCTTAAGCTTCCATCTTTCAGCAAATCTTAGCAAAAACCTGTGTTTTATGCACCTTTCATTTTCGACTCAGCACAGTTGTGAAACGCTGGGTGTGAGTACAACTGGACATCGGTCAGTCAAATAGCAGCAAAGCGTTGTCACCACTTAAAATCCGGGGCAAACATTTGCTGCAAACCCATGTGGGGCAAGTGGTCTCTACCGTATGAAAACTTAGTAGAGGCACACAGATCAACTCGGGGTATTTAAAGTTGCTTACTCTGAAAAAATGTAATAACATAACTCCTCTCAGCAGACTTGATCAACTTCTTAATTAATTGGCTACGGATCCCGAAAGATTAGCACTAAATATAATGTGTTATTCCAGCCACATGGTCAGCTTAATAAAGATAAGATTTATTTTTGAGTCGTTGCCAAAAAAGAAGAAAGGCTTGCTGTTTATTGCATATTTTGTGAAGTTCATAAATACCATTTAAAAGCTCAAGTGTTTGGCTTTAATACAACCTTATTAAACAATGAATGGTCAAACAGCACTTTAAAAACACAAAGGCCGAAGGCAGTGGGGCATGAGGGGACTTGCATGGACAGAATTCGGCGGATAAGAACGTTAAAGCAGTTTCTTGCCAGAAAGCTCACAGAGCACCTGTTTCCCTTGCATTGTCGTCAAGGTTACGGTGCTGGATGAGAGGTGTGCTGCTGCGTGTACTTTTGTCAGTGGTGTTCCCACCCGAGGGGACATTAAGAGTGCAGTTCAGATCGCACACTTATTTATTCAGTCCTGATGCTGATTCCATACCTTTTACTCCATAATATACACTAGCACATCAGATGGAAAAAAGTTATAGTACATGTGTGTAAAGGTAATGAAAATAACATAATATACGGAGTAGTACAGGGAAGGGCAAAACAAACACATACAGGACGAATCAAAAAGAATGAAACACTTTCATAAGTTACTAGCTCACTAACTTTGTTCCATATGAACATGTAATCTGAATCAAATTGTAGTTAAGCTTTTTTTTTTCCCCCAGATTTTGGCACTTGGAAATTGTATGCATTTCCACAACCAGTGCTTAATTACATTACATTCACATTTACAATTGCATTCATTTATTAAAAATATTTAATTCCTTTGGAACCCCATATTTGACTAGGAACCTTTTCAGAGGACCCTTTCAGTCAGCTTGGTTTTCGTGTCAATTCGTGCCAGATTTTACTACTTAAACTAGTTTCTATTCCCGGGGCAAAATCTTGTTTACGGTCCGTTCTGGTCTTAAAGTGAATTTTTCATTCGAGAATTGCTGCATGATTAAAGGAAACATTGACTGCGAGCAGAAATCAGTATCGGTGTAATTGAAAAGGCGAGAAAAGCCACAGAGCCTTTGAGAAAGAACTGTTCCTCCTGGAGCCAAGTTCTGTCAGATGAAATAAGAGAAATCAGTCTGCGCCCAAATAATCTGGTTATTATTTGCACATTTAGTCACGGTTATACGCTTGTTGCTGACCCACTTGAGTGCATAAAAGTTAAAAGTGCAAATTAAAAGGAAAAAGCCTTGAGGGTCTGCTTAGGGATACTGAGGCTTAGAAACACTGTGTTCATTGTTAAACAAAAAAAACACATTAACCTGTGAGATATGTTTACAAACTAATACCAAGTGAAAAAGCCTCAATTATTTTTGAAAGGATAGCCAAATATATTTAATTAAAACCTTTTAATGAACATTTTAATAAACTGTGATCAAATTCAGTTAATTTGGGCTGAAAAGGTGAAATAAACTTTGATCAAATCTGGTCATCTTTTCCCATGAAGAAAAGGACTGGTCACAAATTTTGGTTATTCTAATGCAAAGTTATTACAGGAGCTGCAGATTTATTTGCAGAAATATAGTTTGCTGTACATGCTAAAGTGTCCATATAAGTACTGAGTCTTTCTCACATTTTGAGCTCAAACCATTTCACTTCCTAAAATGAAACCCAGTACGGCAATGAACTCACAGACCCTTGGTAGGCTGTCACCGGCCACAGGAATGTCCCTGCTGACAAAGTGATGTTTGAAATTGGAAAACACATGACTCAAGACAAAATGTCTGAACCAATGAGCTGCAAAGGTCTTCTTTTTTTATAGCCGCCGTTGTGAATGTATAATTTTTAATGCAGCACTGCAGCTCCAGTGTTTCTAGGAGCAAAGTTTTCTGACTAAAGAGGGGAATAAAGTAAGGAATATATAGGTAATTTCCACCTAACCTGCATTTTGGTAATTGTGTAAAAATTTAGGTTAAGATTTTAAAATTGAGCTCTACTCACATGAAAACTCTTTAAGCCTTCAAACACCAACGACGGGGTTAATGGACCCAGTTTACAAGACACAAAATACAAAAATCATGCATGGTGATGTCTCCCTCTTGTGGTTAAACGCTAAACTGCAGCGATTTTTATAACTTCTGCTTAAACACTGGTAATTGTTCATATTACCGTTCAGATAATGGTTTATTCAGAGAAGGAAGGCGTTTGTAAAAGTATTTATACGTGAAATGTGTTTGACTTGATTTTTTGAGGCACCCCATGCTTCCCGCCACTTTGTGCGAATGCCAAGACGGCGCCCGTCAGATGATGTCTGCAGTTTATATGCTGAGACGATGGCCAGTTGGGGAGCCTGCTGGCTGCAGTTGTGGTCCAGCCGCAATCCAGTGGGGGTCCTCTGGCAATTCAGTGTCTATTTATATGAGAGGATGCACACATTCACACACAAAGTGCCAGACACATTTTCTATCCCGTGGCCTTAATGCAAAAATATTTTAAACAAGTTGTAAAAATGTTTACCTCTTAGATCCCACACTTAAAACTGTACAGTAAACGAAGTAAGACTTGCTTCACTGTACAAAGCTGTAGACAGCAGGGAGCAGGATTGTTGTAACTCCTGTCCTTGTGAAATGCCGTGTTTGACTTTTTGAGACCTGGAGATTGTGTTAGTGTAAACCATTCATGAAATAGATGACAATGGGACAAAAAGACTGTCCATTATATGTGCTGTGCTGCTGCAAAAGCGACAGCAAAGGTGCGCTGTACCATAACAATGTGTGGGGGCTTGGGCATCCACAACATTAACATTTAAAGCACACTGCAAGAAAATAGTGGCCTTTTGTGAGAAGACTAAATCTGGGGGTTTGCGTGCCATTTTATTTATTGTACTGTGTGCACAGATATACTTTATAATATATACATAAATGTTTATATATAATATAAACATTTCAAAAGGACTGAAATGTTGAACCATGAAACAAATGAAGAATTAAATGTCAGGTAACTATCATTGAAGATGTTAAATTCTGCATAGATGTTATATTGTGCATAGGTTGTTTTTTTATCATTTTTATCATTGTGCTTTCTCGCAACCTCCGTGGACTTTCTATTGGGTCGTAAAAATGTCAAACTGCTATCGGACAGGAAACATCCAAGTTTGACTTTCACGGTCAAAGCTGCCAAGAATCTGGGACCAGAGGTCTTTGAACAGACAAACCTTCTGCTTGGAAACACCCTCATGTCATCATTTATCATCGTAAAGGTCTAAAAACAGTCATTTTGTTCCACTACATATTTAGTACCAATTAACCATTTACAGTCAGCTCCATAAGTATTTGGACAATGACACAGTTTTTAGTGTTTTGCCTCTGTACACCACCACAGTGGATTTGAAACAAAGCAGTCAAGATGTGATTGAAATGTAGACTTGCAGCTTTAATTTAAGGGGTTTAACAAAAGTATTGCGTTTACCATTTAGGAATTACAGCCATTCATACACATTGTCCTCCATTTTCAGAGGCTCAAAAGTAATCGGGCAAAATAACTAAAATAACAATAAATATAAGGATAATTTTAATACTTGGATGCATTTCCTTTGCAGTCAATGACTGCCTGAAGTCTGGAACCCATGGACATCACCAAATGCTGAGCTTCCTCCCTTCAGATGCTTTGCCAGGCCTTTGCTGCAGCCATCTTCAGCTGCTGCTTGATTCCTTCTTTTTAAGAATGTACTAAATTGTTGATGTGGCCACTTCTAAAGTTTTTGCTATTTCTCTGATAGGTTTGTTTTGTTTTTTAAGCCTAATGGTGGCCTCCTTCACTTGTATCAATACCTCTTTTAGCCACATATTCCCATGGACCGCATAGCTCCCATGGACAGCTACCAAATTCAAATTCAACACCTGGAATCAACTCCAGACCTTTTTATCTGCTTAATTTGTCATGAAATAGTGAGGGAAGAGGCCACTTCTGGCCATAAAACTGCTTGTCAGTCAGTTGTCCAATTATTTTTAAGCCTCTGAAAATGGAGGACAATGTATATGAATGGCTGTAATTCCTAAATGGTTAGTGCGATACTTTTGTTATGCCCCTTAAATTAAAGCTGAAAGGCTACACTTCAGTCACATCTTGACTGCTTTGTTTCAAATTCATTGTGGTTGTGCACAGTGACAAAATACTGAAAATTGTGTCATTGTCCAAATACTTATGGTCCTGACTGTACATAATAACTTATACACATGCATCTTAATAGCACACAGTGACTTACCGAGTACACGCTACCATGTAAAATACACCTACCTTTACTACTTTGTCATTATTGAAAGTATTTAATAACAATCAACAAAAGTATCTGTTGAAAGCTGTTTTTTTTTTTTATCTGTAAACCCTGAAAAATTTTGAAAAGGGAGGGTGCATAACTTCACAGGTAGAAAAATGTTTAAAAAACCTCACCTCCCATCAGCAAGAAAATGTTGGTCCTTTATCTTAGCCACCCCACACACCTGCATGTTAAAGTATCAGATGTACACAGTGAATGGAGCGCATGGCACCACCTGCATGCAAACTGCACGTGGATGTACCATCCTGCTCTCCTGCTCTCTGCCCCAGGTGAACAGGATGTGCTGAACTGTCACGGTCCCATTTCTCAGCCGATCGGTCCTGTTTGTTCCTCCGCTTTTTCATGCCGGTAGGCTTCCTTGCAGGGTCTTGGACAGGCTTGTCATCATCATGCTGTGGGCGATGCCAGCGTGTGTGCCTGAGCCCTTGGAACCCCTGGAGCCCTTGGAACTGCGCTGCATGCTGACGATGTCGCCGCTCGTCTGCTCACCCTCTGCCTTTTGGAAGATGCCCCTCATGGTGGCACGGAAGTTGTTGGTGACAAAGCAATAGACGATGGGGTCCATGCAGCTGTTGAGGCTGCTGAGGGTGACGGTGGCGTGGTACACAATGACATGATGGGGCATGTCTGGGAAGAAGTAGACGAGAACCTGGCGCACGTGGAATGGCGTGAAGCAGATGGTGAAGATGACCAGTACAGTGAGGAGAAGCTGCATCGCCCTCACGCGGCGCTCGCGACTCTGCTGCATCAGCCGTGGACTGGCCAGGGCGCACATGATGCGCACGGTGAACACCACGATGACCACCAACGGCAGGAAGAACTCAAACACAGTCAGGACAAACAGCTTGGACAGGCAGCAGGCATCGTGGTTGAAGGCCGTGGTCAAGAAAGAGTAGGTGACCACGAAGGCAAATAGCCAGATGCAGACACTGATGGCCTTGGCAAGGCTGGGGCTCCTCCACTTGCGAGATGCCTCCAGCTGTACAATGGCCAGGTACCGGTCCACACAGATACTGGTGAGGAACAAGATGCTACAGTACATGTTGACAAAGTAGCTGAAGATGTGCACGTAGGAGCAGACGAGGCACTTGCCCCCGCTGTAGTATAGAATGATACGGGTGGGCAGCGACAAACCCACCAGTAGGTCAG
Organism: Heterotis niloticus; assembly: GCA_018136845.1. Taxonomy (NCBI): domain Eukaryota; kingdom Metazoa; phylum Chordata; class Actinopteri; order Osteoglossiformes; family Osteoglossidae; genus Heterotis; species Heterotis niloticus. The sequence goes on along the minus strand of CM030892.1, from coordinate 28,941,785 downwards.
TAACCACCAGGTTGATGGTGTACACCACTGAGGTGGTCTTCGGCTTTGTGCGGAAACAAAAGATGTACAGAGCCAGGCTGTTGAGGACCAGCCCAACCACAAAGATGAGCATGTTGATGACCACGAGGGCGATCCACACGCTGTAGAAGTCATTGTAGAGGCCCTCATCCAGGTGTGCTAGCTTCTTCAGGTAGAGCGGTTCCCCGTGGAGATGAGAACTGTTATCTCCGGGTGCAGTTGTGGTGTTGACAAACAAATCAGCAGGGGAGGGCTCCATTGCACCTGGGCTTGACCTATGTGCAGAGAAGGTGAAGATGCGTTGGACAAAGGAATAAAAACTGTCAAATTTATCAAAGCAGTTTTCAGCCATCACCGTTTTGTTGGCACTCATTCCTCAAGAGTTATACAAGACTTATGGTGCTGACCCTGAAAGTTAGTCTAAGAGGAATTTGCACAGCTGGTAGATGAGGGAAGCGTTTGATCTGAAGGATGAGGATTTTAAAACCCTTCTTGAATGGGAAATAAACTACCTCTGTCCCTCAGCACTGCTGAATCCCGGGCCAGATCCAAAACTAGTGACCTAGGCTGGGGAACATAGCCCAGGCATGGGTGGAAAATTTAGTTATGGTAGTCCAAGCAACTTGATCACCATCTTAAATACATGCCAGTACCGTTTGTTTGCTGCCATATATAAGGCAACATTTACACCCATTGCAGTACTTGTCTGTATTTGTCTGAGTAACTGGATTTTACGATTATAATTTCTTCTTTAAGTGAATAGATGCCTTTGATTTTACAGTAAATATTGCAGAGGCAAGTGGCTGGAAGAGGACTGAAAATAATGATGGAATAAGTAAAAATCACAAAATAAGTAAAGAAGGTGCAGTGGAGCCAGCAGAAGGGACTCCCTGCCTGTGACACGGCGAGGAGGCTCAAGGCTAGGAGAGGAGCAGCTTCCCAGTTGGAGACTCCCGCCGGCGGCTGCCGTTACCAAATTAGGGCAGAGTGGGGAGCGAGGACTCGGCAAGAGGACAGGAGGAAGAGCAGCGGAACATGCTGTCACCCTGCTCACAATGGTCAGGTCTTGTTGATCCCTGTGCCGCACGGAGAGTAAGACCAAAGACTGAAGACCCTGGGTCAGCAGGAAGTGACATGTCAAACTGATAGAGATTGCAGGAGATCTGTCATGCTGTCCATCTTATCGCACACAGTGCAGGACAGGGCACAGAGAGGTCTTATCCACCCAAAAAAACTACTGTAGTTTTTCATTCTTCTTCTTCTTCTTCTTCTTCTTCTTCTTCTTCTTCTTATTATTATTATTATTATTATTATTATTATTATTATTATTATTATTATTTCAGTAAATCTATTATAGCTTTTAAAATATACTTTTAAAATCTTTTCAAATATTCTGTCCAGTTTCAGTGCTAAATATATTTTTTCACTTTAGGGTGATGGTGTTGCCTTTATGAATTTATGTGCCACTTGTCCTCTTATATAAATAAAATGACACCACAGTTTTTCTTCCTTGTTTTAAAGCACCAGCTTTCCACTAAAGGCCTAACAATGTTCTGGTAGCTGGGGAAATCTCCTCAAACACATCATGTTTTACCTCCTATTTATTTTGTTTTTTACCTCATTAAAACCTTTGTTATTACTCAGACCTTCTGAAAGTTGCTGATGTGAAATCTATGCAGCAAGTTCCAGAAGATTTCAGTCATACTGGTGTCTTTATTTTTACTATTCACTAGCTGAGTTACCTGGTACTGCCCGGGTGAAAACAGTGTAACAATGGAAAGATAAAAAATCACAACACATTATATAACTGTTTTACCATTAAAGTGGTTGCATTTAATGAAGTGAAAATAAATAAGTATTAGTGTTGCTGAAAAAGCAAACGCCACAGAGATTGACATGCATGCAGGTCATAGGGAAATAGAAAGGGAAAGAAAACTAAATATATAGCACCAAACTTTATTACCTTTACATTACTAATGTGTGCAGCATTGTGTGTGTGTGTGCGCGCGCGCGCATCTGTGTCTGTGTTATGTAGAATTTCTTCTTAATTCTTATTTTCATTTGTTTATATATAACAGCTACTGGCTCCTGTGGTCAAACAGATCGATGGCACTGACAGCAACATACTCACTGGCTATAGTGACGTACACACAGAAATAATAAATAATATCAAACTTTTTTACTTTTAAACTGGTTGAATTTACTACATTTGTGTGTGCATGCTTCACTGTGTGTATGTGTATGAGTGCAGAGCAAAAAAATCCATCACTGTTACATACATCACAGGTAAGTGGGGTGGAAGGTAACCTCCTGGTGCAAATGTCCTCATGACAGCTGGAGACATCCCTTTCACCAAGTACTTAGCGCATTGTGCATTTTTACTGTAAGAAAAGACCTCACTGCGGACCCCCAAACAGCGAGGAGGAAAGAAGCAGCCAAAGGCTTTTTGATTTAAACTGTTAGAAATGCCAAGAAACAGCTGACTGCTGTGCAATAGCGCTAGCTTGACCTGGGAAAGTATGAATAAGTACATGCAATTCATCACAATGAGAAGCTGCTCAAAAACCTGGCAGGAGCTTGTCTGAGGAGTTGTTGTCAGCTGTGAGAGAGTTCATGATCTCATAAAATTAGTTTTTCCTCCTTCTGCATCTGTGGCCCTCCCTTACTCAGCTCCCTCCAAACGTCCACACCAACACGCGGTGGGAACTAGAGTACATCCAGAGAGGAACAATACATCCGTTATCATTATTTTATCTGTGATAAATGGCCTTAAGAGCTAAAAACACCACCGCATGTATTCAAATTTCCTTTCAAATGTCTTGCTTTGACTAAGTTTCACATTCCAGAACGTACAGCAAACATCCATCCATCCATCCGTTTTCTTAAACCACTTACCCTGGTCAGGGCTGCGGCAGTCAAGAGCTCATCCTGGACTCACAGGGCACTAAGCTAGGAAATGACACCCTAGCCAGAATGCCAGTCCTTCACAGGGTGGCCCCACGTGCACAAGTTTGTGCACCTGCACACCCCGAGTATAGTTTAGAGACAAATGAACCTGAAACACATGTCCTTGGACTGTGGGAGGAAACCAGAGCACTTGGAGGAAACCCACACAGACGTGGCAAGAATGTACAAACTCCACACAGACTGGGGTGGATTCGCACTACAGTAATAAAGTTCCCATAACGTATTAAGGAGACAGTCTTAAAATAAAAACAAATAAAACAAACATTCAGGAAACGTTCTATAAATACTGCGAGCCGCAGGGCGTGCTTGTGTCGCAGCAGCTTGCAAGATGCTTGTTGTAAAGCGTTGAGACCCTATATTCCTCTTCAGAAGGAAGACTAAGAAGCATTTGCTACTCTTTATTCCTTATAAAAAATTTTTTTCTAGCTATAAAAAGCCACATTCCAAGTGAAACTTACCAGCTGTGTTTTTTGTTTTGCTGCACACAAGTTGAATGATGAAGACTTCGTAGTTAACACATCTGCATCTGCCTTGTGCGCAGATCTACCTGGCGAATAAGAACAGCGCTTGATCAGGGTATCGCGGGATGTGTGCAGGTGTGACAGGTAAAGCAAAATGTAAAAAAAAAAAAAAAAAAAAACCCGGCATTTATCCATGTCGGTATCAAAGGATCCCCTCTTACCTTTCGTTGCTGCCTCGCTGTAGCTTGGATGAGCCTGGATGGAAAACCGTGTCTCCTCCGTCCGATTCTGGCCTCTCACTTCCCTGTCTCCCCTCTCCTGCCTGTCACCTCTGCCAGCTGTGAATCTCTTCCCCCCCAAACGGCCAGGGCCACTTTCCGCAGCATCTCAAGCTCTCCGAGTCAAATGCGACACATGCACACGTAGGTGAGATCTTCTCGGCAAGAACCAGGGTCACCGCCAACGTTTCCCACTGCAAACTCTCCGAGTGGCTCCTGCTAAGTGTCAGAGCCCCCCTGCGTGCATCTCAATCCCTCTCTGGACTTCTCACATCAACCTTCTGTGTCCGTGGGTCTGTCAGCGACGTCCCGCCCGTCCCTGCCTCCGGCTATGTGTCCGTCTCACAGCGGTTGGCCCTTTGCCTGCTGAACAGACACTCAGCCCTCTGGCCGCTCACATCGCTGCGCTAGGACCCTTTGGGAGGAATCGCATCTTCCCAAGTTTACTTTAAGTATTACGTCACGATCAGATAACTGCAATTGAGGAACCGGACCTTTTTCATTGCGCTAATAATTGTGCTGCGAGGCGTGTACGCAACAGGAAGACAAGAAAAATATTTAATTTAAATAAAACAATTAATTCATTCTGAAGCAGCTCTCAAGCAAGAGGTCAAAAGTCAAGCTTTATTAACCTGATGTACGGCCTAAATGTTCCCCTCCACCTTATTACATCACGGGCCAAGCCAACGAATATTTATCAATTCTTTTATTTATCGCCGCTGCGCACAATTTGTTTAGACAGTCGCCGACGTCCTCGAAAAGCTTTTTTTTTTTTTTTCCACGAATGCAGAAGAGCTGACCTAAAAACGCATTTGATGGAAAAGAGCAGTTGAAGCACCAAAGCACGGGAGACGCGGACGTCCGCCCGGGCCGGCAGAGGAGAGCAGCGCTGTATACTTAACTCCACTGCGGTTCCATCAGCGAACCGTTTCTCTAAGAGGGGGAGATTATCGCTACGCACACAAGATGGCAGGGGTGATGAAGTGTGCAGCTTACGAAAGGAACTGTCCCGCAGATGAGTCTAAACATATTCCCCATTTCCTGTACGCTCATTTGTCTCTCCCGCCAGAGGCCCGGGGCTCTGCACTGCTAATTCAGGCGCGAAAGTGTGCTGCAGCTTATCGTGACGCTGGAGAGGGGCACGTAAGTGGCGAATGTCATAAAACTGTCACAAAAGCAGCGCAGGTAACACCTCGAAGCGACGGCGTCTTCAGGCTGAAAGGTGCGTCGGTTGATTTATGCGGCGGGATGCGTGCTGAGGGGGGCAGGGAGTGGGCCGGGAACACGGCGACGCAGAACTTTTACGCCATTTCCCTGTAGATGTGCGCTGCATCGCAAAGGCCTTGTCCGTCCCAAAGTGCTCCGTGTTTTTCTTTCAGGCTGGAACGCTAAACTTGAAACCGGTCCGTTGGCCAGCCGCTCCGTAAATAGCTCTCTTGAAAAACACTGATTTATTGTTTGGGGGAAAAATAATTGTCCTGAGTTGCATTCCCTGCCAGGCCGTATGGTCAGAGATCTGAAATGGCAAACACTGGGGGAAAAGAATCCCTGCGTCATGATTTAAGGTATTTTTATTTATGTTCACATTGGCACCAATCCTGGAAACATTCCTCAAGGGAAACAGGCAGTTTTTTCTTCCCAAGCTCCACTGAGAGCAAAATAGTGCCTATAAGCTCAAAATAGTGCCCGGGAGGGAAAACTTGTTTTTTAGTCAAATGGTAAATGGTTTGGCCAAAACGTCTTAAAACCCTTTGAATGCTGCAGTCACCCTTGAGGGCGATGGTGACCTAGATGGTGGCTCTCGCTTGAGGAACCAAGTGAGTCTAAATATCACGACAACCGACTGGCCGCGTGGGAAAGTGCGCCCAGAAAGTGAACACGCGCCGCGGTAACAAACGCAGACACTTCAACAGCTTTCCCTTCACTGAAGAAGCACCAGTCCTTGGAGGGTGGCAAGATGCTTGAATGCATCCGTAAGTGGTAGAACATGGAAAAAAATTAACAATTTAGAGAGAAACTCCTAGCTGTCAGTTCTCAAAAGACCAGGAAGCCCTCAAACTGAGGTTGTCCTCACCCTGAGGTCCCCCTTTAGGCTGTGTCCTGGGAACAGAGGATGGTCTTCGCTGACGTCAAGGCCATTGTTTTGACTTTAGGGAGACGGTGAAGGGGATAGTGCTGTTTCACTGCTTGGTTAACAGCAGCACATGTGGGAAGAAAGAGTTATCCTCTATTCAACCAGGACCACACTGGCCTTGTTGAATGCTTCCCCCACATAACACGGGTTCTATTCCATGGTTTGTGACCATTTCAGCATCTCACTGGTCCTGTTTTGCGTCATACACGGTCTAACATATGTATGTACACACACGGGCAACAACCTCTGAACTGCACACCAGAACTCTCAGTACAGTAAACACAGCAATCTGCTTTGGTGTGGACCCAGTAAATGGTGTGCAGAGGGATGAGAGCTTATCGAACATTTCACAACAAGCGCGGCGTCCCGCATCCTTCTGGAACCGCGTCGCGTTACGACGCGTGGCAGCACGCCATTGCCCCGCTTCCCGGCCCGACCCGCGAAGTCCAGACAAGGCTAAACACGTGTCAGTGTGACAAAGCCCAGGGGGGCCATGTTTCCTCTCACTGTCGCGGCAGCGTGTGGCAAGCGCGTGCAGCAGGGCCCCTCGGTGCACGCGCCCTGTCCACACACTTCCGGCCGCGGAGGGCAGGGCCTGCTGCCGACCTGCCGGCACGTATCCCCCCTTCTCGACTTCTAAATATGGCTCGAGGGCTGTAGATTCCCGCTGGATACGCATAAGCAAAACATCGCAAGTGTTTTGGTGATGGCTGGACGGGTTTCAAACGCTGCTCTCGAGCGCGACGTGCACTCTCCTCCAATACTTCAGCGCGTTGATTGAGGATCACGACAGGTCAAATAAACCCGCTTTAGAAACCCTTCGCACCTCAGCAATGCGGCTGAAGACGGCAGTAAGTTTGGAACCGCGCAGAATTCCCGGAGCGTGGTTCACGTTCGCCACATCCCATATCATAAAAGAAGCCGTTATTCTTTCTAATGCACGACTATTGGATGGCTCTCCAAACAAATGGTACAATTAATAACTGAAATTTTACAATTCCGCCTATAGTGCTCACAAGACAGATACCTAACTTGAAACACATGTAAAATATTGCATAAATGGATGCAACAATAAATCACTTTGGATAAAAGCATCAAAAAACCTTTAAAATCCCTACTACAAATACTGTTCCAACTACAACTTCTACTCATACCATTAATGTTACTATTACTGCCACTGGTACTATTAAAAATAATAAGAATATTTATATTCTTATATTTTTATTATAATAATAATTACAGTAGCCATCCTTCCATCATCATTAACTGCTTCATCAAGGTCAGGATTGCGATGATCTTGGGTCTGTGTTGGAATCGGTGGGCAGCAGGGGCACGAAACTACACCGTGGAGGGAACACCAGACCACCGCAGCCAACAAAACCAACACCAATAACACCAGTGAGATGGAAATGAAGAACGGCAGCAGCATGTGAGGACAGAACAAGAGCTTTGAAAGGTTGTGTGTGGGCGAGATGAGGAGTGGAGAGGCGAGTTCACACTCTGGAAAAGTGAACCAGGAAGAAGTGGGGAAGACATTAAACTGTCGAAGCGCCGCTTCTCGGCCTCAGAGCATCCCAGAACACCTCTGGTGGCATCAGCACAACCGTCCCGAGCTCGGTGCTCACCAACTATTAAGAAATGTCAAGTCGGAGAGGGCAACCCAAGCAGTCACTTCTCCCCGTGATTTATTATGTTTACTGGAGGAAAATGTACGATTAATACCCGCACTTGGAAACAAGTGTGGAGAAGGACAGACCCCCGACGCCGTGTGTAAACAATCCCTTGTGCATTAAAGATGAAGAGAAATATTTCTCCAAATACAGAAATTGAAACAGCCGAGTGCCAGTTAAGCTGCACGCTAAGTGACTGTGATCTGAGTGGTGGCCGTGCTGTGTTTGTTTCTAATGGAGTCTCCAACTTAACAGAGAGGACGACTGGAGATGTTCTCGGGACCAAAAGCTGAGTTTGCATGTGGTGCAGAACACGCAGGGGCGGCGAGCGTTGACCTTGCGGGAATGTGAAAGACCTGCAGCTGAGCAAACATCATATCAAAATCAACGCTCAGGCGAAACGTTGCCTCACCAGCCTGGAGGCCGGAGATTTCAGGAAAGCCACCGGTCTGGATGATGCGAGCCCTTCGCAGGTTGTGTTCTAGGGACGGTTTGACTGCTGTCTGACCCTCTCCGCTGAGCCGATTTGGTTGACTGTTCCCTCACGGGTTGTGTTGAGGATGTGTCCAACCCCCACACCCCATGGGCTTCACAGTTCCTGTGAGACATAAACACTGCTGCTCGACACTAATGCTGATCCAGGTGAGGACTGCTAAAATCCATAGTCAGTACGACTTTTCTCACTGTTTATTCTTGTGATCTATAAGAAAGTTCAAAATATATTTAGAGAACGTGCACACACACACACACACACTCACACACACACACACACACAGTGTATGTTCCAGCCAAGAAATGCATCAGTAGAATAAAACAAGGTTAAATATTTATATTATATTTATTTATTATGTTATATTATTTTTATCAGCTATTTTTGTTGTCCTAAAAAGTGCAAAAGAGTGAGCTGAGTCACAGAATGAATTTGTAAATTTTGCACCACATTACTCAAACAGTGCTTTGTCTCCTGATGTGTTTCCTCATTTCTCTTTCTGATGTGCTTTTCTTTCTCATTTCCTTGTGCACAACACCAAAAATACGACTACTTTTGTTGCGCGCTATCCAAACACGTCTGCCCGTAAGAAACCTGAGAGACAAAAAGCTGAACACGTAAGTTTAACTTACGCTTAATTTTAGTAGATTACTGATAGAATGACTAGCTAGGCACTACATAAAATATACATTTTATATATGTATACATACAGTATATGATCTGATGATTTATATATATGAATATATATTTGTACTTTGCGGATTCTGCATTCATGCACAGCGTGCGCTGCTGTAGGACTTTCCATAAACCTTTTCACCCTGTCTCACCGTATGCTGAAATTGTACAGGAATTAATTTGAACTCCAGAGGAATTTGCCAGGTCCATAATGGAGCGGATATTTAGACTAAATGAAGACAAACGGAGAAGGGGAAAAAAAATTGTTTCCGCGGGGCGCCCATCTCAGCTATTGTACACGTTAAACGTGGTCTGTATGACCCTCGGGATGGGCCGCCACCTTGGTGGCAAAGTCTCCACAAGAAGCCGTATTCCTACTTCTCACAACTTCTCTAACTGTTAATTTTAGGCACTTTTTGTCCGATTTCTAAAAGCATCATGAAGCACACGGTCTATGATAAACACAAAGAAGGGAGGGGTTAAACAAGGAGGGCTCAACCAAATGGGTCCAACAGATCTTTCACTTAGAAACCAAACCACTTCAGAACAGCGTGTGCTCTGTGGCTTTTTACTGAATGTTATTCCTCCTTTCACCTTCGCTGTCTGGAGTTATGTTGTGCAGGGTCCCAGTGACAGTGACTTATAATATGTTAGTTTAAAGTATATCAATTATAAAGTAAGCACGTTCTGTTTTCAATCGGCTTCAGGCAGATACAAATGGTCCGTTCAGTCTGTCTCCATAGATGTGTTAGTTTTCTCATATAGCACTTTATTAACAGTAACAGCTCTTGCAGAGATTTTACTTTAACCCAAAGGAATAAAGCACAAAAAGATTGACATGAAATGTGCTGTTGAGCTAAATAAAAACATACCAATTCTAGGAGTGACGTGGCTTTAGAAATGCCGGCAAACTCAAAAAGCATAACTAAGAAGTTAACTCTGGACTTTTTTTGAAGCTGTTTAGTAGCACAGTATCACCTGATTTATTAACATCTCCTGCCATAGCCTCAAAGAAAAACATGAATACTGTTGGAACTGACATTTTGGTCACACAATTCTATGTCCTTTAAAGCCTCAGAAATGAGGTACGGTAAAGGTTAAAAGCGTCCATTGCACGTATACAGAACCTCATAACGTGCACCTGCACATCTCGTCCCTGTCTTCCTAGACTCCCCAAAACTTCCTTCTAAGTATACCAAAAACAAAGACAAACTTTCCCATATCAAGTCCCAGTAAATGGAATTTAACCATAGCAGAGGCACTTTCCTCTAGAAATGTTCACAGCAGGCCATATCGCAGGCAGAGAAAAGAAAATGCGTACAAGTAAACAATCGGGTACAACAAGACATAAAGACGAATGCATGCTGTATGGTGAATAATAAAATTAAACAGCAAAGAACAAATGCTAATAAATGAAAAAAAAAAAAAGTATGCTCTGGAGTATAACAAACGGTATATTTCAAACTGCAAACAGTACATTAAAGCTGTGGCTCCCTGGGAAAGCAAACAAATAAAAACAGTTCACATCACAAACAACAGTTGTTGACACCTGAAAGCATCAATCGGCCAGATGACACAAAGGCTCTGCTAGCAAATCAGATTTTTCAGTTTGAACCTTGAGGATACATGACATTCAGGTGAAATTCAGTGCTGGAAATACCAGAAAATATAACAAAAATATAAAAATAGCATTCACATAGAGTCACAGTAGCAAGGCCAGAAACCTCAGAGTGAGTGGTATTTAGGTAGATAGGATGGACCGCTCTTCTGGACCTGTTCTCAGATGTGTAAATATCTGTGAAGGTGTAACCCTTTTGGCCAAAGTCATTCATTCTACAAAGTGTACAGCTTCTAGCGGAAAGGCTTATGATTCTTCCAGCATTTATTGAGGATTTATTGCCATTTGTTGCTTACCATCTCGACAGAAAGATGAAATCCGATCTATGTAGCCCTCCTAGAGAGCAAATACCCTCTCAGACACTGTGCTGTTAAAATAACAACACATCCTGCAGTTCCTTCGACAAACAATAAGAAAGTAAACTTAAACTGGCTCAAAAATATTAAGACTTTGGATTTTTTATGATATGAGGAAATGCTTACATCGTATTGTGCAGGTGGCCCATCTAGTACGAATAAATTTGCGGGCGAGCTGGCATTTTTTCCACCTACAGGAACTGGGCATCTTCAAGGGGGATGGGGGGGGGGGTTACTGCTCTTGTGCTTGGCATAGACCAGTTTAGCTATGTTAGCTGGAAAGAAAACAACTTGTGGAAGGGAAAGAATGTGCCCAGCGACCACAACTGTGCAAGTAGCCTAACCAACCATATCAAAGACGTTTCTGTAAAGGAAATTTAGGTGTATGCTTTATGCTCCATTTGCATACAATATATTCAATTTTGTTTACTTTTTCACCTCTTTAACTCCAAACCATTACATTCCCTCAGCTCCACTAGGTTGGCCACCTCTCTATCTCTGCAACACCATCTTCTCCTTATAGCAAGTACTGCATAAGCAAATATTTTTAAGTAAGTAAGTAAGTAAGTAAGTATATCTGGCAGTGTAGGATACTTTTTCACAATTCTGATATGTTTTTAACAAACGAGAGGCTTCAGTTTACATTCTGGCCACTGTTTGATAGTATTCATAGTTTTTGTCCAAAGAGTTTCACATGAAGTCCAGCATGCATTGAACTTCAGATGTAAGGCAGTTACTGTACTGAGCACTTTTATCTTTTCTGCAATTAGTATAACCCCACAGTCAAATTCTGTCAGTGACCGTCTTGTGATGGAGTCTTGGTCCACAGTTGTCCATTGCCGGAAGACTGTCGTCACTTTGCCCCTGGAGGGCGAGATAGCGCTGTGCCACCGCCTGCCAGTCTGTCACCTGCTCTACCTTCACAGAATCCCCTTGTTGATTGGTCCCCCCAAAACCACCTGTAGAGGGAAACACAGCATTGGAGAGGCGTTTCAGGACCCTTTGGGTAGTGCGTGGGACACGAAACGTTCATGCAAAATAATAAAAACCTGTGGCAAAAACTACAACAGTGCATACGTGTGTACAGTATGCAGACTAAACATAAAATCTCCTACGTGGTCTTGCTACTATTTAGCATACTGTGCTCCTAGATTATACTTGCCTTCTGGAAGGATCTGTGTCCTCTTGCTGCTTCGAATCCAGCTAGTAGAGTTGTGTGCCTGTTTGTCCACAGTAGATAAATCCGAGATGCCCTCCATGTCCTCCTCAACAATCATCAAGTCTCTGTCCTGAGAGGAGCAGGTTTTCCCTGTGGACCACAGTGTGTTATACACACCCCTAGGAGCAGAGCTATCCTATAGATCACATCATATATTGGAGCAGATCTTCTCTTTAGGCCACAGGTACACCAAGGGAAGGCCATATCTTTTGGTCCTCCAATAACTGGTGTCATTATATACATCCAAGAAACAGATCTTTCTTGTGAACATGGCATGTTGCACACACACTGATACGACCAGAGCTCTACAGTTCCCAGCGAAACATCTACAACAACTATTGGCAAAAAATAGCAAACTCCACCAATTCAAAATCAAAAAGTACCTCCTCGTTTGTGGAGCAGCTTGATGTAGAAGAAGAGGCTCGTGAAGAGGTTGAAAGGAGAAGGGGTGCCGGACTTAAGGGTCATGTCCCGGATCAGCGCGGCCCTTCCGAACTTCCATTCGGTGTCTGACTGGGCCTGGATACGCTGGTATGTGTCGCTCATCATAGCAATCAGCAAGTTGATCAGGACGATGGTGGTCACCACCAAGTAGGCCCCAAATATTCCTTGAAGGATTTTGCCTGCGAACTCTGGAGACCGGTTCGACGTAGACATGAATTCGAGAGGGGTCAACCCAAAGAGACTAAAGAAGAGCTTAGAAGAGATGTTCCAAGGCGTTGGGATAATGTTGCTGTCATTTCCGTAATGATCAACAGAGATGTTGGCAGGGTAAATGGGCAGGAAAATGGCCGAGAGGTTCATGGTAAAGGCAGTGTGAAAAAGGGCCAGGATGACAGCGAAGCGAAGCAGGTCCTTCATCAAGTCCTTGATGGTGATGGCCCAGGGTCCAAAGAGGTGATGGAAGGTCAGAAACTCTAAGAGTTGCACAAAGCTGAGGGTCATGGCCATAGCCAAGAAAATATTGCGAGCAAAGAGGCAGTAACTGCGATCATCGGACTGGAAGGCAAAGGCCAGCAGGTGGCAGCAGAAGGCAATGCCAAAAAAACCTAGAACGAGGAGCCGGACGCAGGCCAGGAAAACCCGCGCCTTGGGCTGTGTTAGCTCAGACACCAATATCCCGCACAACCAGAGCAGCAGCAGCCATTCGTTCCACGCCGGCAGCAGGCAGTTCTGGTAGATGGGGTTGATGGGTGGATACACAATTGTGAGGATGAACAGAAGGAGGAGGAAGATGTGGGACACCAGATAGTTTATGAACTTGATGATGGGGATGGTGTTGAACTGGTGCCTGAGAGGCAATGAGAGGATCAGCCAAAGTGGAGGACAGATCAGCAGGACCAAGAAGAGCAGTGTGATCTTCCAAGAGGCCCAGTGGAGGCTGCCGAGCCACACCTCGGATAGGTAGTTCTGCACAACTGGGTGGGCCACCACTGCCTTCTGACGGCATTCGATGAGGCAGTCGAGCACGGTGGTACCGCGGTGGTCCAAGGCACACAGGATGGCATCGACATCTGTGTTCTCTGACACCACAGTGAGCAGCTCAGTGGCTATGGTCTCGCAGTGGCGAGCGGCGTGGAGCAGGTCCACGGATCGCTCCTTCTCACGCAATGCCACCAAGTCCAGAGCGCGTGACAGCTTTACTGCTGTGTCTAGAGGTGCTGCTGAGTGCAGCACAAAGTCCTCGATGACAGCATTGCCGGTGAGCTTTCCACACACCATGAGGTCAAAAATGAACTAAAGGGTATGACAGAAAGGAATAAAAAAAACAAAAAAAACCTTCAGACCCATTTCGGTGCGTTTCAAAAACGAAAGCTGTTAACATAACATTTTCATCATTCCGGTTCTGTCCAACAGTAAAGATTTTTTCACATGGGCTCTTCCAATTATGAACACAAACTGGATGTCTGTAAGTTTTTTTGCCTGCAACTCACTTTTATGTCTAAGTCACAAAGGACATAGCTCAAAATATTTACAGCTTAGTCTCCATTTTAAAAAAAAAAAAGTCTTGGATTAAGCCGTAACAAATATATGTCAAATAATGTGTAACTAAAATAAATGAAGAATGAAGAACTGTTTGTGTGCACGGAACAGCGCAAAAGAAAATTTTGAGAATTAAAAAAAGATAATAGAGATAGATATAAATTAAAAATAAATAGATATACAAAACCCGTATGCATAAAAAATCTTTTTTTATATATAATAATTACAGATGACAGAAACATTGTGTATGTGCGTGAGTGTGTGTCTGTATATTATATACACACACACAATGTTGTAAAAATATAAATTTTTTCACCTCTGGGAAGGGAGTAAAATTTTTTTGATTTTTTACTCAACCCTCTTGCATACATTCCCGCTCATACAGTGACTGTCAATAAACTCCATTAAAATCAGAACTAATTTAAAATGACTGAAATAAGAGCTGCATTGCCTTCACAGCACAGCTTAGTTTGTTTCTGGCCACCAAAATTCACCCACACCACAGCAGCGAGTCCGGTTGGGCCAACGCGCTTATTCCGATGCATTTTACTGCCATCTGTTGACTAACCGTAAAAACAGGCTCGCTCGGCTACAAACCAAGTTTCGTACACGGGTAAGTTAATAAGCAGCGTAAGAAGACAAAAAAGAAAACGTCTGCATTTTCAAATTGAATTCGGTCCCTAACTGGACCATACCTAACACTTCATATACGTAAAAAGTATATAAAAAAAAGGCACCTGTGGCTGGAAATGTACTCTGTTTTCAGTCCATAATGGGAAGGTGTTCTCCTTTTCTAATAAACACATGCATTCAAACCTTTATTTAATTTTTTTCTGCATTACTTACGTGTATCAGCCAGGAACTCACATGCGAATGATCATCCACAAACACACAAGTACAGACAAACACATACCATCACGTGCACACTGATGTTTACATGCATACAGGCAACCACAATAAGATTATAACACTTTCAAATGTGTGCTTACGTGCGCACATACGGTCCAGTATAGACACGCGTGCACAAAAACAACGCTCGAGCACTCATGCGCGCATAAGCTGGCTCATGCACCTACGTCTGTGCAAATAAACATGCATGTACACAGCCAGACTCGCACGTGACACCTTCACAGCCTCACAGAATGCAAGCGTACTCCTGCACACGTTGCTGACAGTGTTGGCAGTGGCTGCTTCAATCCTGGCGGGATGACAAAGTTGCTATACCTTCTTGTCCTCGAGCAGCCTCAGTGTGTTGCTGCCCCTGCGGATGAGGAAGCAGACTGTGTCTTTGTGGTTTTCCTCTGCCGCGTATTGCAGGGGTGTGCGGCCATGCTGACACTCCAAAAGCACCGACGCCCCACTCTCCACCAGGAAGCACACCATTTCCAGGCAGCCCGACTTGGCCGCATAGTGCAGTGGGGTCCATCCGTTCTGAAAAGGAAATACCATGGGGGTGCAGCGAGAGCTGAAGGAACTGCTGCTTTTTATTTCATGCAGATACGATCAAATAATGTCCTGCTAAGCCAATACATGTTTTATCTTAACGGAAAGGATGATGAAAAGCCCCACAACCGCTCTGCGTACATCGGTAAATACAGCTGTGGGCATTCACCTACAAAGGCAAGATGAATTTTTTCAGCAGCTCTGCAGAGGTTTGCAGTGTACGCCTGGAAATTGCAGCGAAAGTGACCACCTTGCCCACGTTACGCAGCGCTTTGTGGGTGTCGACATTAAGGTCCCGTTGCTCTCACCTTGTCGGTGTGGTTGACCTCAGCCCCCTGACCCAGCAACACCCTAGCTGTAGCGATGTGCCCGCTGGCAGCTGCCACGTGCAAACAAGTGCACCCCTGCTTATCCATCAAGTGGAGGTATGAGCTGGACCTGCTGAGCAAGAGACCCACCACAACTATGTGGCCATTCCGGGCAGCCAGGTGGAGAGGAGTGGAACCCTGAGACGGAGAGACCGTGTGTCAGTTAGCCACCTTGTTTCGGTGGAGCAACACGATGGCCAAGAGCAGAGCAAAAAAAGAGGATTTAAATGTTATTTGTAAAGCATTCTGCTGAGAAAATATATAAAACGAGAACTGCAACAGCCTTGTGCAGTCTCAATGATGTTTGTATTTGGTGATATTTCATCCACCACAACATTCATCTAATGTCAGTTTACAGCGATGGAACCTTTTATCTCATTGTAAACATAGGGGACTTGGGTTAAGCTCTGTGTGAAGCTCATAGCAAGACCAAAGGAGGTGTGTGAACAACAGAGTGGAAGAATCGTAGGGTAAGGGTTGGGGGGGTGACTTGCCTCTACATCCGTTGCTGCATCAGCCTGCACACCAGGGTAATTCAGCAGCAGTCTCACTAGACCCTCGTGGCCTGACTGTGCTGCATGGTGCAAAGGAGTGTACCCAGACTAAAGGATGCAACACACACACACACACACACACACACACACACACACACACACACACACACAGAGATATCACAGATCAGTCCAACTGTACATCCACATGTAACCAGCAGCCTATTGTCTATGGGTTGTATTACAGCACACTGCACATTACTGTGGAGTTTGCACAGAAGTATAAATGTCAAAGGTGCAACTGAGAAGACACTGCTGGGTGCACATGCTTCTTGTTAGAAGTCATCTTAATCCAAACCTCTATGGGTAGCCGACGCCTAATCATGCTATCCCTGTAGCTGCCAGTAGGAGGCAAGCTGCTAATGGTGGCAGGGACTTTGGCAAGGAGCTCGTGTACAAATTCCTCCCGGCCAAAAGCGGCAGCTACGTGGAGGGCAGTCAGGCCTGTCTGTGACAGAGAGAGACACACACACACTCACATGCACAGTCAGATGAATCGATGGTTAAGAAGCAATAATTGAATCAGTAGGTCTTGTCTAGGGGAAACATTGAGTGGCATAATACCTTGGCGCTGCTGATTTTAAAGGAGATGCTGCCCTTCAGTACTTCCAGAAGATGTGTGTGTCCATTCTTGGCAGCCAAGTGAATAACGGTCATCCCTTCCTAGGGGTAGTTCAGAAGCAGAAGTCATCACACAACTGTCAATGATGACCTATTTGTGACATACTGTACAGTGCACTGATCTTATGTGCAGCCATCACCAGCATCTGCTTGTTCAATCCTAGCGCATAGGAAGACATGAGCATCTGAGGCAAGGTACATGCTGGATAGGACACCTATCCGGTGCTGGCCAAATCACCACACCTTCACTGACATACATGCAGCTAAAGGGTAGTTTACCAGTACCGGGTCGTGGATCATTTTGTACCGGGCGGCACAAAAAGAATAAAAAACTTTTTATTTTTATTTTATTTTCGTTTAATTGACTATCTCGAGATCGCCACAAAAGCACTGAAAACCCTGCTTCCATTTCCAACATCCTGTCTTTGTGAAGCAGGGGTTTTCTGCAGTGACAGCAACCAAAACGAAATTACGGCGTAGACCGGACATAAGGAATGCAATTCGGGTTTCGTTGTTTCCCATCACCCCTAGATGGGACCATTTCATTGCAGGGAAACAAGGTCAGGGCTCCTGCTGATTCTACGTTATGAGTTCTATTTATTATGCATTTTATTACGCTTTCTTATGCGCACGTGATGGCCGGTCCGTGGAAAATTGTCTTACATGAAACCGGTCCGTGGTGTAAAAAAGATTGGAGACCATTTCAAAGGAACACATGCCTTTGGACCGGGGGAGGAAAGCCTTATGAAGACAGAGACAACATGCAGACTCTGTACAGACAGAGGCAAATTCAAACCCATGTTTGGACCTATACTACAGGACATGTGAGGCATCAGTAAATACCCACGCTGCCACCAAGAGAAAGTCAGATTGTCACCTGTAGCATGAAATCTGCCCCGGCAGCCCACCTTCCTGGTGCTCACCACTTACCGCATCCTCATCTGCTGTGGAAGCCCCTGCTTCTAGCAGAATCTTAACCACCTCCGCGTGGCCACCAGCAGCTGCCAAGTGCAAAGGGGAGGAACTCATGGTCTGGAGGAACACAAAAGGGACACAGAAAAGTGAGGATACTGCTGGTCATATTGCTTGTGCACCGAAAGCAGAAGCAGCAGGATATCACAGATCAATGACCCTGCCCACCAGACGTTCTCCACAATCCCAGCTGAGATCATCACAGGGGAATAGAAGTAGGTCTTAAGAGGCTCACAGCAGATGTTTTCTGTTTTATGTTTGGAGGCAGGGTAGACTTTGTTTTACTCATTAAGTTGGCCCAATAATAAGAAAGGAAAAAACAGAAGCTGTGCAAATTTACCCACGCAAACAGCCAAATGGTGAGCTAATCTGTGACAACTTTATCTTAAACTTCATGATCAAAATGCTTTTGTGGTCAGACTACCGACATATTTCCACAATGAAGTGGGCCTTGCGCAGAGTCCAGAGTTAGGTGTGGATCTCGATGCAAATCCACTCGAACCTCCCAGTACTGCCGTACACAACCCTCATTTGCTAAAATTACAACGCCAGATGGGCAAGGCTAACTATCAAAGTTTACAAGTGAACAACCAATTGCGTTTGTAAATGTTTCTCACCGGTTCGTACATAACGCTGAAAAGTTAGTTATTAAATATTACATTTTTAATGTCTGCAGTGAATAGCAGATAATAGGCGACATTGTTAATTTGCAAAAGATATGTTTCTTTAATAAAGGGGACATAAATTTCAAACAAATGGTAACAAAGCAGTGCATGAGCTGAGCTTCAGTATAACTTAGTGCACCTTTGTTAATGAACTGTAGCTATGAGGGCTATTACACTGTATGGCCAAAAATATATGAACCCCCTCTTCTAATGGCTGAGCTGTTTCAGCCGCCCCCACGCAGCTTACAAACACATTCCAGACAACTACGTGCTTCCAGCTTTGTAGCCACAGTTTACAAACAACTCCATATTAATGCCCATGGGTTTGGAATGGGATGTTCAACAGGCAGATATGGGGGTGATGCTCAGGTGTCCACATACTTTTGGGCATATACTGTATAAATAATCACCATGTTGTACAGCCGACTTTTGCTGAGAGCGGGTGAGCAAGACAGTCTGGCTGGTGGCGGGGGGCAGAAAGAATACTGGGAGTGTATTAGAAGCGTCAGTATGCAAGTAAAATCACAGCACATCAAAGGGCAAAACGTAGTGAGTACCAGTCTACTTCAAGCATTATGCTGGATACACATAATACAGGAAGTGCTAATGGTATCTAAAATATTAATATGTGAACTGAATCAATGGAAGTGGTTCTGTGTCCTGAGCCTGACCTTGCTGTGTGCTGACATCACGCCTACTTTATTGAACTTGAGCAGCTCCCTTATGACGGCCACGCTGCCCTTAGCGGCGGCAATGTGGGCACAAGTAGCACCCTCCACATTGGCCAGGGTGGCCAGGTCTGGACGGTGGTTCAGGAAGAGCTTCACCACCTCAGAGTGGTCACTTTCCACGGCAAGGTGCAGGGGGGTCTGCCCATGCTAGAAACAGGAGAAAGAAAAACAGCACGAGTGACGTGGATGGAAGCTCTACGCTCATTTCGGAAGCAAGCAGGGCAGAAGGCCGCACACCATATCACATGCGTTGACATCAGCATTCCTGCTGAGCAAAGTGCTGCACACATCCAACTTTCCATGGAGAGCAGCAAGATGTAGAGGAGTCTCTTTGTTCTGGAGAGACAGAAGAAAGACAGTAATGATTCCTTCAGTTACTGAATATTTAATTTTATGAGCGAGAAGCACAACCTCACTCGGTGGAGAGAAGATTAAATCGGGAGAAACAGAATCCTGCTGCATCGACTACCAAAAACTTTGTAGAGCAAGGGATCTTACCAGAGTGAGAGCATCAATGCTGGCCAGATGTCCCTCCACCAGCAACTGCACCAGCTGCTTGAAGCCGTTTTGGGCGGCAAGGTGTAGTGGTGTCATGCCCAGCTTGCTCTTGGCGTTAACAAAGGCTTTGTAGGACAACAGGATGTCTGCAATCTCTTCGTGCCCAAATTCTGCTGCCAGGTGCAGGGCGGCCTTGCCTTGCTAAAGAAGAGAGCAGAGAATGTCAGCACTGCCTTAGAAATAAAAAAGATGACCGGAAGCACAAGACTCAGGTAGGTCACACAGAATCTCAACCAGTCCTGGAGGACGTTTCTGTATGAGTGAACAGAAGACCTGATTTGTGCAGAGGATGTCTAACCTCATCAAAAACATCCACTCTGGCATGGTTCTGCAGCAGGACCTTGACAACTTCTGTGTGGCCTCCTTCAGCAGCCAGCAGCAGGGGTGACCGGCCGCTCTGAGAGGACACAATAGCAGGTAGTCAGTCTTCACCCCTGATCAGTGAACACCATGCCTTCTGCCTTCTTCTTCACAGGGTTTTTTAAAAATCTAACTCCATTTCAAGCATCTCCGATGCTGAGATGGTTCTTGTGAGCACATAGCCATGATGCAGTACCTTGGCATGCTTGTTGACAGCCAGTGGCAGCCTGCTGGCCTGGACGTTGCTTAGAATTGCCTGCAGGGTGTCACTATTCCCCAATCTGGCACAATAATGCAAAGGGGTCTCCCCCGCCTACGGATGAAGAAACAGGTGCAGGACAAATGCAAACACCCAAGCACCACTTGCAAACAGCTCTGTTTACTGAAGGGCCACAACATGTTGTTCCTCCTGAACCAGATAAGACTCGATCGCTTTACCTCTTTGGTAATCGCAGTGACATCAGCATCGTACTTCATTAGAACCATGATGATGTCAATGTGCTCCGCTTCTCTGTGAGCCGTTTCCTTCTTCAGCTCTGCGGCCAAGTGTAAGGGTGTCTCCCCTGCCTGTGGTGAGAGATTGAGTAAGAACAGACAGTAAACCAAAAGAATAATTCCCTTATTCCCTCTGTGATTCCACCCATCCATCCATTCATTCTGAACTGCTTTATCTTGGTCAAGGTTGTGACAGTCTGGAGCCTATTCTGGAATTGCTGGGCATTAGGCTAGGAAACTACACCATGGATGGGAGGTCAGACCATTGCGGAGTGACCATTTTCCTTGGAACTACAAATTATATGTATTTTTTTCATAGAACTCAGTACTGGTTTCAGGGTCAAGCTAAAGGTGAAAAAATGTAGGGTTTCAAATACTACCCCTAAACCAGAGACTTACTGTATTACAGCCTTCCTATGGTGGTGACGGCATCTCTGCACCACAGATAGGTGGTAAATTTTTACATAGCCAAGCCACATGCCCTGGGGTGAAGTTACGTCGCAAAGGAAGAGTAGAAAGGACTATATTTTCTGGAGGAACCTAGTTGTGACTTAAGGGTTCATGGGACGTACGTGGTTTTCCTGACGGACGCATCGCTGCGCCTCACCGAGGCTCCTTTCATTGGCGAGGTAGGTGAGGATTTCCCTCACCACGTGGGCATGGCAGTGGCGCACCGAGATGTGCAGTGGATTCTCGTCAACCTGAAAATACAAAAACAAATGAGAGTTCCTAAGTGCCTCCTTGCTTTCTAAGAACTGCTGCTGTATTGAACAGGGGTGTCAGGACCAGTTTCCCACCTTAGATTTCCATGTGACATCCCCACCTTCTTCTATCAGGGTCATCAGCATCTGCAAGTTACCATGCCGGGCAGCTATGTGCATGGGTGTCTCCCCATTCTGGACAGAAAGAAACCAGGGGTCAGCCTGAATTCATTATTCTTAACTGTGACCACAAGGATAAAGCCAATCGAAACTAAAGTGATCAAATAAATACAAGAACTCCGATTAATCCATTTTAATGAAATCTTTTTGCGTGTTCAAGTGCGCCACAAATGTATAATAATAACTATACTGTTACAGGTCATTCACACCTATATATTAGATGAAAAAAAAATAAAAATAAATGCAAGAGAAACCTCGACTAGTCTGGTTATTACAAGCCTGTGGTCAAAAACCACTTCATTCTACAAATACCTGACCCCGACCAAAATAGAAGGCTCAGTAATGAGACGCTGCAGCCCTGTTCGGATGAATTTCTAACCTCCTGCTCAGTGTTGACATCTGCTCCGCTCTTCAGCAGTATCTCTGCCACCTTTTCTCCTTCTTTCACTTGGGCAGCAATGTGCAGTGGGGTCTCCATGGCCTTCCCACAGGGGATGACAAAGCACATTTTACAAACTGTGTTCATCTTTCAGCAACACTTGAGTGAGGAAGAGAAGCAAGACAATGAAAAGAGAACGACATATAAACCAAAAATATTTCACAGCATTTAGAGGAAGAGATGCATAGTGCATCACATTTGCTAGACACACAGTGCCAAGTGACATGGTGGGACATGCTGGTATGGTACCTTGCCCCCTTTGAGCTGAACCTGGGCTCCAAAACCCAATAGGGTCTGCACAACCAGCGGGTTGCAAGCTTGCACGGCTACATGAAGCGCTGTGTAGCCATCTTTGGTAGTAGCGTCCACTTGGGCACCTTTGAGGAGCAGTGCCTTCACTACGGCGGTGTGGCCACATTTTGCAGCCGCATGGAGGCACACTGCTCCTGACTGGAGAGAACTCACAGTGAGACAGATCATCCCTTCTCTCTGGGGCACTTCATAAGGCCAGGAATGGACACTGTTATTAAAAACTGCCCATATGCAGTATTTGTATTAGTGATATTTCACTGAAAGACGGATTGCAACATCTGAAAACTAATTTGTCAGTTTGAGACCTAAATAAGAGACCTTGCAGTTTTGGCTAAAGGCCTGTGCCAACACCACAAAAAAGATGGACTGTGCAAAGTGGGTATCACCTTGTTGGGCATGTGCAGAGGAACCCCTTTCTTCAGGAATGCCAGAGCTGTGTCTAGGTGTCCACGTTCAGAAGCAACGTGCATCAAGGTACTTCCATCCTGTAGGGAGAGTGGAGGCAGAAAATCTATATTGCTTGGAAACAAAATTGAAGAACAATGTTCTAGCTCTTTGGTATAAATTGGCATAAATTTACCAAAAGTATGATGCTGTACCACATGTTCTCATCGAGTGCTTTCTATTTAAATCTCCTTGTTCTACAACCCCAAATCAGAAAAAAGTTGGGATAGTATGGAAAATGAAAATTAAAAAAATTTAAAAATGCAGTGATTCTTACATTTACTTTGAATTTTATTTCATTGCAGACAGTATGAACCCAGGATATTTCACATTTTGTCTGGTCAACTAACATTTCATTTGTTAATATACTGTACATCTATTCCTGCATTTGAGGCCTGTAACACATGCCAAAAAAAGTTGGGACGGTAAAGCATTTACCACTTTGTAATGTTGCCATTCCTTCTCACAACACTTAAAAGACGGTTTGGCACTGGGGATACCAAGAAATGAAGGGTTTCAGGTGTTATTTTGCCCAAATCTTCCTGCAGACACGTCTTAAGGTGTGCAACAGTACAGGGTCGCTGTTGTCGCATTTTTCATTTAAAAATTCTCCATACAATCTCTATTGGGGAAAGGTCAGGACCGCAGGCAGGCCATTCCGATACCGGCACCCTCTTCTTCTGCAGCTATGCCTTTATAATGTGTGCAGAATGTAGTTTTGCATTGTCTTGTTGAAAAATGCACGGATGTCCCTGGAAAAGATGTCGTCTTGAAGGCAGCATATGTTGCTCTAAAATCGGTGTACTTTTCTGCATTAATGCTGCCATCACAGAAGTGTAAATTATCTTTGCCAAGGGCACTGACACAACCCCATACCATGACAGACCCTGGCTTTTGGACTACAACCTGGATGGTCCTTTTCGTCTTTGGTCCAGAGCACACGGCACCCATTTCTTCCAAAAAGATCTGGAATACTGATTCATCTGACCACAGTACACATTTCCATTGCATGATGGTCCATCCCAGATGCCTCAGAGAAGTCGGTGCCGCTTCTGGAAATGGTTAACATAAGATTTCTTTTTTTGCACAGTAAAGTTTTAAGTGGCATTTGTTAATGTAACTCTGTATTGTAGTGCTTGACCAACGTTTGCCAAAATAATCCCTTGCCCATGTGATTATATCAGCTATTGATGAATGACGTTTCCTGATGCAGTGCCGTCTTAGGGATCGGAGATCACGGGTGTTCAGCTTCAGCTTGCGCCCTTGCCCTTTACGCACTGAAATTCCTCCAGATTCCTTGAATCGTTTAATGATATTATGCACTGTAGAGGGAGAAATATGGAAATCCCTTCCAATCTTTCTTTGAGGGATGTTGTTTTTAAACATTTCAATCATTTTCTCACACATTTCTTGACAAACTGGAGATCCTCTGCCCATCTTTGCACCTCAAAGACTCAGCCTTTTTGAAATCACCTGTTTGAAATCACATTATTATTTAATATTTTTACCTCATTACTAGCTCTAAATTGCCCCCCATCCCAACTTTTTTTTGGAATGTGCTGCAGACTTGAAATGCAGGAATGGATGTGTATTAACAAATGAAATGTTAGTTGACCAGACAAAACACGAAATATCTTGGGTTCATACTGTCTGCAATGAAATAAAAGTCAAAGTAAATGTAAGAATCACTGCATTTTTTTATTTGCACTTTCCATACTGTCCCAACTTTTTCTGATTTGGGGTTGTACATCATAGTTGGACTATCAAAATGGACTATGCGCTCATGCAATATGGATTGAGTGGAAAATGCAACATGTGGAGCGAAGGCTCCTTGAAGCTTTGCACCTTTCTCCGGGCCAACACGTTGGACTTGAACCTCTCCATCAGGAGCTCAACCACACTTGTCAAACCTTGCTCAGCAGCAATGTGCAGGGGTGTGCGGTCCTTCTGCAGAGGAACGATAGGAATGAGCAGCTTAGTAGGATGTGGAGATCAGTCCGTCCACAGAAATCCATCTGCATACCTTGTCCATAATGTTGGGGTTGGCCTTGCAGTGGAAGAGATACTTCAGCAGGGGCTCATCCCCCAGTTCTACGGTTATGTGGAGTGGGGTCTGCCCATCATCCTGAACACAAGCCACAAGTCATAATTTGCACACATAAAGAACACACGGCACAACTGAAAGGTGGAAAAATTCCTCTCCCACAATGGCTACTTCTCATAGGTGACAACACCTGCAGTCACGATCCACAGTCCTGCGAATTAGAGTGGAATATTACACCTACGTTCTGCATGTCAAGGTTGGCTCCAAATTCTGTCAGGATCTTAGTCATTTCCGTGTCTTTTCTTCGACAGCTTATATGAACGGCAGTGTCTCCATTCTCCTTGAGCAGGAGAGATAGCACATATGCATTAAGTAAGAAACACATGCACATACATATCATACACATCACAGAATACATGATGTAGCCACACTTTAAACTTATGTGGAAGTTCTGATGTATCCACTGATGGTGGTCACCCCTCTAGCTGTTTGCAAGTTTCCTGAGCACAGTTTTTCATTGGCTTCTCCAAATTTGATTTATTAATCCACTATTTATATATGCTTATAACTGTGGGATGATTATTTATTAAGGGACAGTCATTTCATTGGCTGTTTCCTGTTTTGCCATAAAGGAAGTAGAACAATTCAGCGGTACAGTTTTGACTCTTCCTGTAAATACAGGACCCTGTCCAAAATTCAGAACATTCCAAGCTATGTTAGGATGTTATGAAAATTGTTTGTTTATAGCTTTGTTGTTTGTGGTATAAATCATTAATACTAGTTCACATGAATATTTTACTAACCTTTGCTCTCAAAGAGGTTATGATCTGTTATTTTAAACATATTCTTCAACAGCAAATGTTGAATGTTAAAGGCCTTTTAGCCTCATTGTTTTTCTTTTCTTATATTAAACAAAGAATGCAATTGTTTCTACACTGGCCTCTCAAACTAAAACGCAGTGCTGAAAGACGCTGCGGAACAGATAGGAAACAAACAACAATTTCAGTGGAAAACTACAAAAACCCAATTAAAATGTTTTGGCAGCTGAATAACAGCCCAGTCAAATTTCCTGCCATTCCAGAAATTGAAATAGTACCATAAAATCTGTTATATCTAAGAAATTTTATGGAATTAGTTATATTTGCAAACAAAGTATTATACTATTCTACTCAGATGACAGCAACTGAAAAAACATTTGATTGTACCTTTAAAAAAGTACAAGACAAAAAGAAAAGGTCAGTACAACGTAGAAAAAAAAATTTGTGGATTTATGAGGCCTACACCAGTTCACCGTTGTAGATCGCTGGCCTGATCCATCCCCTCAAACCACAAGTCTCAGAAGGGGTACTTCTATAACCCCATTATGCTGACCCAAGTCTGTGTGGCCTTTGTGATATTCTGGCTCTACCTTCCTCTGAGATCTGAGCTGGGCTTCTGTCATTGCTCCAAGGAGTTCCTTCACAGCCCCCACATTTCCCACTTCTACAGCAAGGAATAAAGGAAGGCAGCCATCCTGAAGAGAAAAAAATCATTGAAACGATGAATGTCTGTTTTTGGTAATTCCCTAGCAAAAAGCCAAAAATGGCAACTATATTGTTGGTTATAATTCACAAATAGCTAACGGCTTTGTCCAAGACGATTTACCAATTTATGTATCCTATACTAAACTGTTTGTAGTTATTTACCCAATTACTGTATATACAGTACCTGGAAGATTTTTAGCACCAGTGTTGCTGAAGCAAGAGCACAAGTTACTCCCCATTCCTTCAACTGCAAAGCAACTGGTCTAACTATTATGCTACCTGCTGAAGAAGATATTTCCATGTGAAGGAAAGCAAGTTAAAAACTGAGACTGCCTGGAAGTACCTTGTCTTGTACAAGACGAGCCTCTTTCTTGGAACATTTGAGCAAGGTGTGGACAATGCTGACAGCACCAACTGGCCGGCTGGCCGCATAGTGCAGGGGGAGCTGCTGTTTGTCCTGAGAAACACAAAGCCATCACGAAGAAGACAGTAACAGCACGACAGTTCATGAATAAGATGACTGTCCGTAAATTAAGATAATGGTGGTAACAGCCAAGGGGAAAAGAAATCAGGGAAATGGATTGTGAACAGAGGACAACAGAGGATCACAAAGTTTGCATCAAATGCATTTCGTACACTTCTGCAGATTATCTAGGTTTTAACAGGTGCGTTCAAAATTAAGGCTATTTTTTAATTTTGGTATTTTTGACGAAGAACACTAGAAGAACAGCTGGAAAGAGATGAGTATTTTCCTTTTCCTCTTATTGAAGATCTTGAAATACTAATATCTGAGATGTTTTCCGATGTTTATCAATAGGAATAGGAGATTGAATCTGTTTCCTGTGTCACCCAGCGACTGTCCCATTTAGCAATACACCCACCCAATCCACTAGAGTGAATGCCCACTTTTGCTAGGGTGGCAGTAGTACCCATGGTTGAGCGTTTTCTTCAACCATGGTCTGCCCTGCCGGATTGAATCACGGTCCATCTACTTATTATGCCATTATAATCGAAAGGATTAGTAAATGTGATTCTTTGGTTCTTAGTCTTTTTGTTCTTTTGAAGTTCATGGTCACTGCACTCTCTCCATACTAAGTTGTGAAGAGCCTTCCTGGGAACAGGAGAATTACTTATTATTAGCACTTTTTTATGAGCTTACTTCTCTGGAATTCACACCACAGATGCTGTGGTGAACCATTATTATGGATTCCCCTCATTCACATTTTCATTCATTTGCTCTGTTGACACCCTAACAGGGGAGCATGCCTTTGCATTACAACGATTAAAGAAATGCATAAAAAAACATGCACGATATTATTATACTTAAGAAGACTTCTTAAGCAGTAAGATACAGTTTGTACTGCCAAATTTGCTGGGATAGGAATAAAACAAATAAAAATAGTTCTGTGTATAGAGCGAACATTTTTCAAGCTCATTCTTAAGAAGTCAGATCACATTTTTTTCTTTTTTTTTTCTATCAGTCGTCCTCATGTAAAAATATGAGCTGTCTACCAAGGCCTACAAAAATATTAAGTGTCACTTACACTTTATGGCCAAACATATGTAGACACCTGAGCATCTCCCCTATATGTGTTTGATGAACTTCCCATTCCAAACTCATAGGCATTCGTATGGAGTCGTTCCCTCCTTTTGCTTCTATAATAGCTTCCTCCTTCTGGGAAGGCTTTCCACCAGATTTTGGACTATGGTTGTGGGAATTTGTGCCCATTCAGCCATGAGCACATCAGTCAGGTCGGGCACCGATGTTGGGCAAGAACAGCCTGGCTCACAGTTGGCATTCCAGTTCATCCCAAAGGTGTTCAGGGGGCTGAGGTCAGGGCTCTGTGGAACCACTCGAGTTCTTCCACACCAGCCTAGGCAAACCCTGTGTTTATAGAGCTCGCATTGTGCACGGGGGGTGGGTGTCACAGTCATGCCGGAGCAGGAAAGCAGCTTCTTCCCCAAACTGTGGCCACAAAGCTGGAAGCACACAGTTGTCTAGAATGTGCTTGTATGCTGTGTGGGTGGGGCTAAAACAGCTTAGCCCAGTTATTAGAAGGAGGGTCCACAAATTTTTAGCCATAGAGTGTAGTTTTGTTTTAGAAACAGGGAAAATCAGCCAGTTCATTGGTTGCTCTAGAAATGTTATTGTCTCCAGGATTAATATTGCGATGGAAAAAGATGTGATATGAAAGGTCTAAGAGTTGTGAAGTTGTACACGAGGGGAATTCTTACCCCTCCGAGGACATTAGGGTCTGCTTTCTTCAAAAGCAATTTCACAATGTCATCCTTTGAGTGAGCAGCAGCCATGTGAAGGGCAGTCCGACCATCCTACGGGACGGGGCAAAGGCAAGAGAATGAACCATTGGCCGACCCATCGAATCTCTGATCGCTGTTCATCATTTTGTCGCGTCTCCCCCAACCCATATCTCACACTAGATAGCACTGCCAGACAAGGTGATGAGCAGATTTAACAGTTACTGGAGCTTAGCATCAGCCAAGGTGTAATTTGGGGAAGGAAATCAAAGACTGTGAAATTGCTCTCACCTCACTTTGCGTTCTTCACTCTGGCACACATGAAGCTACACACGTTCCCGCAGGGTGACTAAAGGGGGGACGATCGGGTCATTGATTATAAAAGGGTGCTTATTATTTGCTCACATCTGACTAAATGAAGCACTGAAGCACGAAGCTATCTGAGCAATGGAGGCAGCGAGGTGGAAGTTCACGCAGTTTACTCACAGATCACGCACAGAGCAGGTTGCTTCGGTTCTTTTATTTACATTCCGAATATTCCCCTGATATGCAGCTCAGGATAAATGTCGGTCCCAAATTACATTTTTTCTGGTTTGCCTATTTCTCTGTCATTTGTATCTACATACATTTGGCAGTCCCCCCCCCCCCCCCAAATGGGATGCTAGTTCTATTTTCCTGAAGACTAATTTGAAATACAGCAGCAGAGGCTATATTCATAACATCAGCACAGGTGCCTCCAACTTACAAGTGTAATGCGTTCCTGAAAACTGACTCACGAGGTGACATTTCATATATCGGTGATGTAATATCCGTTATGGCGCAAAGTTTGAAAATTCCCCCAATTTTTGCTCTTGCTGCTCATAAATGCAAACAATCAGTTTCACGGTTGGCTGTTATTCAGTAATTAAATACAGTAGGATATTAAATAATTGTACTTTTATATGAAAAAACTCATAAATAAAAAAAAAAAAGTGTCTCCAGGAACATCTGTATTCTCATAACTAAGTTTTATCTCTTTCCCAGAGACTATAGGAAGACTGTCCTTCGTAACAATGGAAGAGAACCAAAAGGAAACACCAAGTCTATATACTGTCATTTATGACCCCTGTGAACTGCACGGTGTGTAAACACTGAATTTAAGAGGTCCTTCTTCAGTCAAACAATAGCCTGCTGATTGTTTGCAAACTGGGAAAAGAAACAAGTTAAAAAAACTGGATTAAGCTTTATCCAAAAAAAAAAAAAAAAAAAAGGCAACGTATTAATCGAACACATGTGGAAATAAAAGCTGTCCTCTGAAAGATTAAAGTAACGCTTGGGTGTATAAAAGTTGATAATGCCACTTTGGACTTCAGTAAGTCTGAGAAAATGCAGTAAAATCCACATGTCATTTTGAAAGAGATGAATGTGGTGAAGAGATTTTTCAAAAAATTATTTCCAACAGCTTAAAATAAATTCAGCCAAAGCCACACATGTTACAGTTTACCTGAAATTACCCATGCTAATCTTATTAAACTTATTTACCCTCCTAAGTACTAAAAACGCCCACCAGAAGAACACAGTAGAGCCTCCTCTCTGCTAATTCTGTGTCTCAGTATGGACATCGCCAAGCTTAGTGCTCTGTGCACATGGCTGTATCTGCTGGGAGTATTTGGCTGCTGTTGGAGCCAGCAGGGGCTGCCAAGTCGTCCGAAGACCACAGCAGCCGACCGCAGATATGCCCACATTTCAATAGCGAGACGAGTCTGTCTGCATCTGGCTATAGGAATCTTTGTCAGACCTAAACCTCGGTCAGTTCTTCATTACACACTAACTGCGTCTCATTTATTGCACCTCAATCCCAGGCCATATTTGCATGAACAGAAGCAGAACGTGACCAAATGCTTTCCTGTTCTTCAGAAAAATAAAAGCTCATTCAATTTTGCGCTGTCTGAAATGTAAGCGAATATAACAATGTGACAAAATGTACAATGGAGCTAAAAATTCTTACTAAATAATGGCTTATAAGTTAAAAATAAAAGTAGCGATTTAATAACCCCGACAGTGAATAGTAACGGGAAGATTGTTACGTGTGTTCTAAGAAACTGTTCTTTGGAAAGTTTTTGCCGCATCACACCCCTAATTTCAACAACTGAGATTTTATTATTGGGTCTGTAATGTCGAGATAACCCCTGGCACACAAACTTGGAATAACCTTTGAATTACATTTACATGGCCAGAACAGAGAGGCTCCGGTGGAGCTTCTATCCACAGACCATTAGACTTCTGAACCAAGTCATGCCACCACAATCCTCGCAAACCAGAGACCACGATATCCGTTTACCACTCCCCTCACTGTCACTTCACTGTCCCCATAATGCAACTTAAGTTTTTATTTATTTATTTACTTACTTACTTACTTACTTATCTATTTGTTATTTGTTTACTTGTCTTCTCTGTGTTTGGTTGTTTGTTTTACTCGTTGTACATTTTTTGGAATAGAACCACACACAGTCTCCTGTTGAATCAGGGCACATTTCACTACAAGGTATACTCGGTAACCATGTACGTGACAAATAAACTCTTGACTTTTTTTACTTTTGACATTTGACTGAAGTATAGGTACAAGACTGAAGTACAAGGTTTCCTGAGTATTCTGAGGTTAAATTTTATCTACATTATACATTATTTTAAAATGATGGGAAACATCCAGGACAGGAAGTGCAACACTTGATTCTAAAGACCTTTCCATTGTATATTTTAGACATTTGCTTTTTCAGATTAATGTCCAGCAAAAAAATTCCAATTAAAAACATCCTGTAATCACAAAATTCTGGGAGTCCTCCAAATGTGCATGGGTTCCAAAATAAAGTCTTTGATGTTCAATTCCTATGACACCTCAGTCAATTCATCATAGTGAGACAATACCATTTAAATAGGTGGCATTTTCACCAGTACTTTACAGACAATGCAATTTCCAGAAATTTTATAGTAAGGAACACCACAAAGCTCTTGATTGAGAACAAGACCATCTGAAATTCCGCAATATTATTTTTGTAAGGACTGAGCTTTTAAGTGTTCCAACCAAATGCAATGTTAATCTTTGCGGGTAAAAACACCCAAATATTACATGACCACGAAAGATTGTCTGCCAACAGAAAAATGGAAAGAAATCCACTGTATTGTATTGTATTGTATACAATTACATAATTTACTGTTCGGTGAGCAGATATAATACACTCAGCCTTACTAAATCAGTCCAGTAAAAACATTTGAGCAGCAATACCCTGTAAAAATCTCCTTTTCTTAGACCCAAAAATAGCTCTGGCATACCTTATGAAACAAAGGACGAGTACAGCCGAACATTTTAGTTCAGTGTTGCAACTAAGAATTAAAAGAGGTCAGAAAAAATTGTTTTTGTCAGCCTTCCTCGCCCAAAACCAGTCCGGTACAGATGGTTCTCTGCTGGCTCACAAATCTATACAGTACGTCCTAAGTTAAGCTGGAGGCCATACTATTGACTTCACCTGTGAAAACCCCGAACCAAAGGCTGGATGAAGGAGCTATGAGATCCCATTGGCATGGACTGACATGGCAGCTTCTTGCTCTAAACAGACTGTCAGCCTGATCCAGCCTCTCAAAAAGGGGCCACCGGCCAAGGGGACTTTCACACCCCCATAAGTCTCTGGAATTACTGTAGCATCCATATCTCCTGTCCACTCTGCCTGGTGGTGGATGACGAAAAACCTCATCAATGGCCAGCTAAATATTCTTCTTCCAAAAACAACAAACTGTATGACTGTAATATGCTACCTTCCTGCCACAGAACAAATTCATTAATGATGAACACTTCTAAGATTCTTAAAAAAATAAAGTCAAAGCAGGGCTTAATTATAACCTTTACATGTGTTTTTGGACTCTTGCATAGGCTGCACTAAAGGTCAAGTTGCACCACCAACCATTTTTTCTGACGTGAATGAGAACATTATACTAATGACAAAAAATGGCAAAATAAACAGTTTCGGATTATAATTATTCAGAAATACTAATATCACACAACAAGGACACAAACATCCAAACCTGCTCTTCATTATAAAAGGGTAACATGATGCTGACCCCTCATAATAATTTATTTTCTGAGCAGTAAAAGGCAGCTAACTATCTGCCAAATTCTTGTGGAAAAGCTGTAGCTTACAACAATGGCTTCAATAATGATCCCCAGGGCTCCACCCTACCGTGGTAAAACACTTTACAACATTTTGCAAAAGTTATCTCATTATAAACCCCTGGAATGGAGAGCAGCCACAATCTGAAGATTGGTAAATGACATACCATTATGAACTGGGGCCACATCTAAGTGAGCGTCATTCATGAGCAAGACTGTAGATGGATCACAGATGACCTTGGCATGCTGTACATTCAAAGCTATTATTAAGTTCTGAGGAGCAATCCACTGTAAACCTTCATTCCTACAGCGTACATCTCGTTCTCAGTCAAAAAATAGGTTTTAAAATAAAACACAAATGGGTCAGAAATGACCCAGCCATGTTGTGCTTTGAAATACAAACCTGTAGGGGTCCCAGTACCAGTGGCTGGCCACCGCTCCTTGGCATTCTACAGTGATGACATGGGACCTGAACGGATATGTTCAGTATGTCTATCAAAGTAGAGCTGAAGCCTGGGGGTGCTGAAGGTTACATGAAAGTCCGCGGTTGCCAAAATCATCACTGCGATTAAATAAGTACTTTTTAATACTATTTCCTGTTTTTTTTCAATTGTTAGTTTTAGGGAGGGGTGGCACAATAGCTTCACAGCACCTTAGCTGAGTAGGCATTTTTGAAGCCACCTTGGTCTGTGGAGTTTTCATGTTCTCCCCGTGTCTGCGTGGATTTCCTCCCACAGTCCAACGACATGTGTTTCAGGTAAATTAGTGCCTCAACCATCCGATGTGTGCATGTGTGTTTGTGGCCACCCTGCAATGGACTGGTTTCCCGTTCAGGGGATGTTTACAGCCTTACATCCTATGCTTCCAGGATGGACTCCGGACTTCAGTGGCCTTGCTCAAGATTAAGTGTTAACAGTAATGGATGGAAACTTGAAAAAATGAATACAAAAATGTACCCATTTTGACACTGCATTCTGTCGTTACACTTTTGCCAACTTGTGTGTTTTTTTTCCTCAATAATTCAATTTTCTAGTCATTTCTGCTTTCTGGTGTCAAGATATTCCCAGTTTCTGTACATCACTGTCCCATCAGACTAATGGGCATATTTTTAGAACACAGTAAGCAGAAAATATTTGCTTTGCAAGTAATTTTAGGATGTCATGACAAATGTCCTAACCAAAAGCAATGAGTACACTTGTACCTCAATTTATGAACACAACTTGGACCAAACTCTATAATTCAAAATTGTTCATAAGTCCAACCGCTACATCACACCCAATAAAAACTTAAAAATACAATTTAATTCCACAGCTTATTCACAATTTAGATTCTGCTAAAAAACTTTGAGCAGAGCTATAATGAACTTGAAAAAAGTTGCGTGGCTTTATTTTTTTCTCTTTTCATTAACACCTTATATAAAAATGTGCCCTTGTTATTCCATCCTTTGTGTGACGCCACTGCTCCTGCTTCTCCAAGCCTTGTCAGAGATGTAATTTTAAAAATAGTCAGTGGCCTTTCAGGAGTTTAACTTAGCTACTCACATACCTCACTTAGGATAAGAAGTACCCGTGTGCCAAATTTCAAGTTTGTGGCTTGAAAAACAAAGCAGTAAATAAAAAACAGACAGATGTTGAGGTTTACAGATACAGAGATTGAATAGCATTTTCACAAAAAAGTTGCATGCATGTACAAAGGCAAAGCATGATGGGTGAACCACAGCTCTACTCACTGTTTTTACAATACAAAAGCTGCCTGATATTGCAGATGGTCTTATGTCATTACGTTTGCAAAATCAACTTTCTCAAACAAAATCAAGAAAAAAATGGAACTACTGAAGTCATGGCCTTACTGGTGAAAGATGAAGGACCACTAGAACCGTGTGACTTTGTCTCATACTTACAAGGTCAACGATTGGTGAGAAAGGCATCTCTGACAGGACAGGAGCACAGAGACAAAGTATTTGTAAAGGTCAATCTTTCAAAGACCGAGTACTTCCTACTTAACTGTTCTGTCTCATCTCCCTTCCCCCATATTTCAAACTGACCTTTTCCATCTGAAAACCACCCCTCGCACCACCATAAATTTGAGTTTTCTCGGGAAGAGCTCTGGCCAAATGCTTCTTGACCCTTCGGTGGAGGACAACACGCATTCTTCAGCAAAGAAAAAAATGCAATGTTTAATTTCTTTTGGGAAAATAGTGCCATGTGTTGTTTTTTTTTTTTTTTTTTTAAATCTGTAATGCTAAAGTGTAAACAGAATGAAGAATTGCCTATTTTTTTTAAACATCTAACCATGAAAGTTTCATGGTGGTGTTGGTAACAGTGATGGAACTAAAGGTGGTGCAGCTTAAAAAAACTGCACAGATGAAAATAAAAACAAGATGCCAAGTAGCACACCAGAACAGTACGAAGACCTTGCCGGTGTTCAGCCTGTGGAGCGAGTCTTACTGACCCCTTCCCTTCGCTCTTACCGTTGTCTGGTCATTGGGATTCAGTCCCAAGTCTAGAAGCTTGGTCACCACGGCCGGCCGATTTTCTTTAACCGCGATCATCAGCAAATTCAGACCAGACTCCTGGAATAAAAAATGGGGCTTAACCTGAATTAAGAATATTTTACTATATAAATGGGTAAAATCACTGTCTTTGTCACACTTTAATTCATTTTGGACAAAATACGTAGTTAAAGATGACTAAGTAAACAGAAGAAGAAGAAGAAGAAGAAGAAGAAGAAAAGAAGAAGACTAATGGGCAAGAAACCAGCAGAATTTTTAAAGCTAAAATTTAAAATGTACACCATTTTTGAGGGCTGTGTAATAATACACTCCTGCCTTGAAACAGGCGACATTCTAACTGGAAAGTTAGACACACACATCCATGCTTTGCGAAACAGTCGATGCTACGTCTTCTATTTTGCGTTCCATTTTATTTTCATTCCTACTCTTGCGATTACTTGAACGCATACAGTTATGGAAGGAATAGACATTTGGCAGAAAGTTGCGGTAGACCAGTTGAGAAAAAAAAAAAAAAAACTGTTTGATGCTTGGGTTGGAATCATAAAAATGTATGTAGTCGTTTTGGGAAGAAGTTCGCAGAAAAGCAGCGACGACCTATAGGCAGCCGTGTGTGGGTACCTGGTCAACCTGGGCGACGAGCGGGTCTCCTTTCTCCAGGGCTCGGATGCGCTGCTCCAGCTCGTCCCAGTGGCCGCATAGCGCCAGCTGGAGGAGCCGCTGGTCGGGGGCTGGAGAGTCGCATGCGGTGGAGGAGCCGCTTGACATTTTCTCTGCATCGATGGCGGCGTCTGCATCGTCCACACCAACATCTGCATCTGCATCGTCCACACCAACATCTGCATCTGCATCATCCACATCAACATCTACGGCACTTTGCATTGTCAAGCGTCGATGTCACCATCCACGTCAGCATCTGTGCCAACATCTGCAGCTACACGAGAAGGTCCGGCTTTGGTTTGCTCTGCGTTCATCTACCTGTTGAAGGCTGTCCCGTCTCTTCATCCATCGCGTTGTCCATCGGTGCGGTTCCGCTCGGCCTCAGTGCGACGTGGACGTGGACGTGGATTTGGACGTGGACGTGGAAAGCGCCGCAGCTGCTCCGTCTCTGGCTGTCAGGAGGACTTTGCTCGAAGTTTATTTCAACTTTTGGGACTCCGCCTTCCATGCTCCCGTTGCCTTGGATGCGGTCCATCAGCCAAAAGATCTTGTTTTCCACAGAGCGCACACACACACAGCCAGGCTCTGAGGCAGGCAAATGGGGGGAAAAAAGAAACTTTAAAATAAAAACTTTTTTGATATTGAGCTTTGCCCCAGTACAAAATCTGTTCCTTTTGTTTGTAAAAAATATCATTCAGATTTGGAATCAGTCACACATATTTTATCTTAAACCCACTGGGCACTTTGTGACCAGAGATGTAAACATGTTTCTAATAAAAGCGGTTGTAAACTGTCAAGTATCAAACTTAAGTATTGTTTGTGTTCTGATACATTCATGCCAGAAAACCTTAAAAGCATAAGAACTACAGAAAGCAAACCATAAAAGCAGAAATCACCAACCGGAAGCAGGCACCAAAAGAAATTCGGGCCAACGGCAGGGGGTTTTTTGAGTTCTAAGCCCAACTACCTCAACGGTTCTCTTGTCCCTTAAAGGTGAGCAGGTGGTCTTTATTGTCAAGACCTGACCTGCAGTCCCGTGGGGAGGCATCCCATCGAGTTCATCTCTGCCTCATGCCAAAGCTTTTGTCTCTGGCCAGGTCACATAATACACATGAATACATACAGAAAGAAAGAGAGAGATGGCCACAGTTTAAATGTAGATGTAGGCTACTTTCAAGATACTTCCACTGCTATGTTTCACCTGGACTGTGCAACCAGGCGTGGGTTTTAATCTGCTTCCGTCTTTGTGCCAGGTTATTCACACAGTCCAAAGACTTGTGATTGAGGTGGGCTGGTGACCGCAATCCCGCTAGTATGTGCTGTGTGTGGCTTCCTGGCCAGGTTTCTTGTGGAATAGGCTCGAAAACACAATGACTCAGCACTATAAAAGCACACTGGATAACAAGTGAATTATGATGAATTAATATGTCTCCAAAATAGTGAAGGGTTTATAAGAAGATCTTGCTGAAAGAGCCTGAGGTTCATCTACAACCACAATATTATACAGAGTGATAGGTTATTAGCAAATCTATTTTTAATGTCGGGATATTCATACAGTCTGACAAGAAATATGGATACTTCACAAATATACCATAATATTTTATATTTAATCCCATAACTATTCAAATGCTGATGGGACCGTCCTCCTTCTTTCCTTTTTACATCAGTTAGAAGAAAGATGCACATTTCTTAAGACGGAGCAAACTAAAGAAATCAAATTATTAATTTCCTATATTGAAAAAAGAACACTGAAACACACAGACATAAAAAAAAACTGTACGTTCAAATTTCCTGCTGCAATATTCCGAAATAATTCATTATACGGTACTTGTGTTCTAATACATCTATTACAGAACGCACAAAAGTTATATACGCTCCCCTCAAGCTTTCGAGGCCAATTTTGAAAAAGGAAATAAAGCAACGTGTCGTTGAATTAATTTAAGAAAACAAAATATAAAAATAAGCTAACATTTGAAGTGATATTTTGGCTCTCTTCTCGCATGTGCAGCCAAAATCCCACCAGTCAAATAATGTAAAGTTTACAGTTGCTGCAGAAACGGTCACAGCTCAGCAGTGGGGGATATGGGGTGGTGGATGGGGGGGGGGGGGTGATTCCGCTAGCGTCTCGTCTCGTAGCAACGCGAAAGTCCGCGCAATGCATGCTGGTCACTCTGTGAGCCTACCGTGCAGTTTTGCGGAGTTGCTTGGTTGCAATATTTATCCGAGTTGCATGAAATTTGTGTTATTTTTCTTTTCTGGTAATCCAGGGGCGTGCGGCCAAGATACTAGCAGGCGGATCGGCTTGCTCAAGCGCATTCAGCCATCCCTGAGAAGACGAGGAGGTTAAACAAATGTTTAAAAACACCTTTCAGAGTGGGTTCCTGTCTATTTTGTACAGTATAGGGAGCAAACCCCTGGAGATATGGGACAAAAAGGTAAGATGAGTCGCCCGCATTGCGGCGTACCATCTCGCACCCAACACTTCCGCTATAGGATGTAGACCCCTGGTATCCTGCAGCCAGGCAATGAACAGCCAAGCTCACATTTTATCAACCAAATAGTCAAAGGAGCGGTTTCAAAATGTATTTTTATGGTTGAATCGCCATGTTTCTTAACCAGCCATGTTTCTAAAGATTACCAGGAGTGTCGTGAAACAGTGCAGTGCTTCTCGTATGAAGATCAGCTTGTGTGACTTGAGTTTTGTCCTCTTGGTCATACTGTATGTGTGTCCAATGTATTAGGTGAGAAATGGACACATCAAGCGAATAACTGACAACGACATCCAGTCTCTAGTACTAGAAGTCGAGGGGACCAATGTGAGGTACAGTCATCAGTTATAAAGGGTTTGAAAAGTGTATATTTACAGGGGATTCTAACCGTTGTTAATGTACTCAACAGCACTACATACATCACATGTCCTGCAGACCCCAAAAAAACACTGGGCATCAAACTTCCATTCTTGGTTATGATCATTAAGAACTTGAAGAAATATTTCACCTTTGAAGTTCAGGTAAGAGATTCATCAGTTGCATATAAACTGGAATAACTATGAATATGTCAGTCAGCAGTTGTTTGTGCACAAAATGTAACATTAACAGGAAAATGTGATGTAACTATAAAATCGCGACATTAGAATTATAAACACTCGTACTTAATGAACATTGACAAATGCTCTGCACTTAAAATGAAATACATGTTCCGTTTGTGTTCAACAACTGTCAGCCACAGGTAAGTGTACATGTGCAGTTGTATTGTCACTTATTTTTCCGCACTGTCGAGATCACTTCTTGGGTTGCAGGTGTTAGATGATAAGAACGTCAGACGGCGGTTTAGAGCAAGCAACTACCAGAGCACGACTCGGGTGAAACCCTTCATCTGCACCATGCCCATGCGCCTGGACGATGGCTGGAACCAGATTCAGTTCAATCTGTCCGATTTCACACGTCGGGCTTACGGCACAAACTACATCGAGACACTCCGTGTACAGGTGAGCTCTAAGACAGAAGCTCTGGTCAAAGGTCAAAAACAAAGTACTTGGTTTTATTATGTTACAAAAAGACAAAAGCATGCATATTCCAAAACAAATTAGTTGTATTTTTTAACATGAAAAAATCGATTCACGTGAAATCGTTGACATTTTTGAGATTCTTTATATTGAAATCAAACTCACTGTGCTGTTTTATTCTCCCCCCAGATCCATGCAAATTGCCGCATTAGGAGAGTTTACTTCTCTGACCGACTGTATTCAGAGGATGAGCTCCCTGCAGAATTCAAGCTCTATTTACCTGTTCAGAACAAAGCAAAGGGAAACACATAAATGACTGAAATAGACATTTCACTGGGTAAACGGTAGTTAATGCATGCATGCAAAGAAAATGATTTTATATCTTGAAAAACACTTTTTATAATTTATAATTTCACTTCTGAACAGTAAAGCTTTTGTACTTAATAAATATTTTTGTAAATATATTTTTCTAGATATATTACACATTTTACTGAAATATTACCATTCTGAGAACATGATCAGTTTTTCAGAAACTGAAAATTGGTTAAAATTATACTTTTAACAATATTTTGAATGGTTTTTCTGTGTTTATATGTATATATGTAATGTGTAGTATTAGCATTTATAATTGTGTCTATGTGTATGTGTATTATATACACACAGTAATTTTAATGTATTTTTTAAAACCACTTCATCACTACTGACTAAATTCCTTAAAGTATGGTTACTATTTGTGGGAGTATGAAACATTATTATGAAAGATTTTCTATGGCAGATTTAATAAACGGCCTTTGTCATCTCACGGCTGCTTCTATGATGACACAACAGCATACCTTTTTTTAATAAACCAGATTACATCTAATAATCTTTGTACAGAATCAGATGCATGTCATAAGGAATCATGGGAGAATTGCTGTATAGTGTGCCTCAGCACAGTAAACTACAAAATGTTGTGGGTGCTGAGGAAGTCTATAGGTTCCCTTTAGTCTATCAGAGGTAGTGAGGATGTTGGAGTCAGAGCAGGTGTAGATAATGGAATTGCCGAGATGGCTTATTTGGTGTGAGGCTGGCCATTCTCTACAGAGGACCACAAGGTGTTGTCCTAACCCTGGCTGTGCTTGATACACAGTGCTAGACAGGTAGTCCTGAATAATGCATGGGCTAAAGCAGTTGTGTATTTGGAACTCCCACATTTCTGCTGCTGGCTGTACACACAAGCTTGGGACTCAGTCGCTAGCCATGGCACCTTTGTCGCCATGTTGGCTCACCTTCTGTGTACAGTGACAGGTTGCCAAAGGCTAAGCCACCAATGTTCTTAGCTTGACCAAGCGTCAGCAGAACGGGATGCAGCCTGGTTTGATGGCTAGAAGTTAGTGTTGGTCCCAGTCATACTGGTACTTGGATAGAATTGATAGCTGTGTACTGAGCATTTGCTTAAACCGCCACAAATTTGTCACTTTAAGGATGTAGAGATGTAGTGTCGGTAATACTATAGCAAAAAACCTTTATTACCTCAAAATCCCTACCTTGGTTGCTATGAAACTCCGAGTGACTCCAGAAAGCAGTACATCCCTTCTGCAAGGTGTTCCACTGTAATGGCAGCACTTTAGCTTGTCATCACAGATGTCTTGACCCCGTCATGGTGCTTGCATTGCTGTTTGAGGTACTGCATTATGATTTCTGTTCCCGACTTTCCTAAGCGAAGTAATGACACAAGTGGGGGTGGGGGCTGCTTGA
This sequence comes from Heterotis niloticus, assembly GCA_018136845.1. NCBI lineage: Eukaryota > Metazoa > Chordata > Actinopteri > Osteoglossiformes > Osteoglossidae > Heterotis > Heterotis niloticus. The sequence goes on along the minus strand of CM030892.1, from coordinate 28,900,701 downwards.
CTTATGTAGTCCTTGATTTTGAGGCTCAGTGATCTGAAATTTCTGCATTTAGAAGGTGTTTCTTATATGGGTTGACAGCTCATTATGCAAACTTTAGATTACAAATTGCATATATTTGTACATCCATATTCTAGTAAAATGAGCTTTCATTTTGAAGGAAGCCTGTACATATTTTAAATTGCGCTGCGACAGATATGTCTAGTGTTTATTTTATTCACTCTGTTGAGATGCAAAGAAAAAGGATCCATTATCCTTCTCTACAGGTGGGCAATAATACATATTATGAAATTGTAATAGAATACAGCTTCTTGGAAGAAAAGGGGAACTAAGATCCCCCCGGGCTTCCAATTTCACTGGCTCTGATGATAAATTTCTTGTTCTAAAATTTCACCGAGATGTTTCAGTGCAGCAATTTTCTGATGAATGATTTTCACTCACAGCTGCCATGTCTGCAAAATATCACTACAAAAAGAACCAAGGTGGGATCTTCCGGTTAGTTCTAAATGGCATTTGCATAGTTTTACCAGCACAATCTGAATGATAGGTTATTAAAACAACCTCTCTCTACTCTCCCAGCTCATGTAGGTAATTTAAAATATTTGTGATACATTGGTAAATCAGCTGACGTACAGTATAATCCTTTATTAACAGCCATACAAATGCAAAGCCCCCTTCCACTTCCAGTATAACAACCAAAAATAAAAGATGTATATTTAATTTGACAGTCAGTTTCAGGAAATTAAACTAGCTATTTCTATACTTATGAAAGGACCAGATTTTCACCGCGATACGACGCAGAAGATGGTGATGTTTCTTATGGCGCTATGGCAACGGTCACGTGTCAACACTGAGCCGTAAAGAATCCACCGGCATCTCGTCTCATAGCAACTCCAGGCGAGGAGAAACGGTGCTTGCGGCTCAGCCAGCTTGCTGTGACGGATTGCACGAGTGGTCAGTTTCACCGAAATACGGGCTTTACGTCAACTTTTGCAATTGCATGTTCATTTTTGTTATTTCTGTTTCGCGAAATATCAGGACCTAACTACGTAACTTGACATGCAGCCCGGTAACTAGCAGGCGGCTTGGCTTGTATCGTATATATTTTCATATTGAAGTATGCGCATATTTATGCATCGCTTTTAATTCAACTTGGTGTTTGAAATTTTGAGTTCTAAAATACATTTTTTTTGGGGTCGGCAGCGGAACGAAGTAACCTCTGCGTGGGACTTTGATACCGCCCGGAACTGGAAACGTGACGTACCGACGCAGAACTCGTAACGTCAACAAAGTGAGAGCGCAGCGAGGGGGACGCGCGTCGAGGACGCACTAAGTTGAGGAAAGATCAGGAAAGGAAAGGAAAAGCATGTTTAAAAACACGTTCCAGAGCGGATTTCTGTCCATTCTGTACAGCATAGGGAGCAAACCTCTGCAGATATGGGATAAAAAGGTAACGGCTTCCTTTGCAGTCAAGATTGGGTGCACGGCCGGGTTGATAAAATGTCGAATGAGCCGGGAAACGTTTTGTTGTAAATTAAAACGTGTTCACTTTTGTAGTAACTTTAACGATTAAATAGCTGTGTTTGCATTAACTGTAGGGTGAAATTAAATATTGCAGTGTTTCGTGTGTAATAGTTTGGGAAAAGCGTCTGCTACTGAATAAATGGACATGTGGGAGACGTTGTTAGCTGAAGTTAGCAACTCTCGGTTGTCTATATGATGTTTGCCTCCTTGGCAGTAAAATATTTACCTTAATATTTTTTTCCGTTCAACATATCAGGTGAGAAATGGACATATCAAGCGAATAACAGACAACGACATCCAGTCTCTAGTTTTAGAAGTGGAGGGAACGAATGTTAGGTAAAATTGTTCATTATAAACGCTTTAAAAAAAAGCTTAACGGATGCTTACCCGGAGATTATAAAAATTACTAACATTTATTATCATCCAACAGCACTACGTACATTACGTGTCCTGCAGATCCAAAGAAAACATTGGGGATCAAACTTCCATTCTTGGTCATGATCATTAAAAACTTGAAGAAATATTTCACCTTTGAAGTTCAGGTAAGGCGAAGTGCAAACATCAATTTAAGCTGGGATTATTGTGAAAGTCATTCAGCAGATGTTTTGTAGACTTACATTTACACCTAAAGTTAATTTTATATTGTATAACTGTAAACACGATGCTTTAAAGTTACACTTTGGGTAATTGTAGTTTACATATGTGATGCATATGTATGTTTTTACTGGAGCAGTTTGGAGTAAGTACCTTGCTCAGGGGTACTACAGCAGAACTGAGCATTTGAACCCTGATCCTTTGATTTTAAAGCACTAGCTCTAACTATGACATTACCTTTTACACCAACATGGGATTTGTCTGTGTGCAAAGATACTTTTATACTCCTGAATTCTCAGGCTCACATCTTCATTGTAGGTGTTAGATGATAAGAACGTCAGACGGCGGTTTAGAGCAAGCAACTACCAGAGCACGACTCGGGTGAAACCCTTCATCTGCACCATGCCAATGCGCCTGGACGATGGCTGGAACCAGATTCAGTTCAATCTGTCCGATTTCACACGTCGGGCTTACGGCACAAACTACATCGAGACACTCCGTGTACAGGTGAGCTCTAAGACAGAAGCTCTGGTCAAAGGTCAAAAACAAAGTTTTTGGTATAGTGTGTGCTGACAAGTGAATAATATAAATAAGCCTAAACTATATTTGTAACGTTAAAAATTACATTACTCTGAAATATTTGTGCATTTGCGTAAGTTTTTTCCTTTAATGAATGAAACTCACCTGTTTTTTTAACCCCCAGATCCATGCAAATTGCCGCATTAGGAGAGTTTACTTCTCTGACCGACTGTATTCAGAGGATGAGCTCCCTGCAGAATTCAAGCTCTATTTACCTGTTCAGAACAAAGCAAAAGTAAACACATAAAACATTCCAAATATACAGTGTATGCAGAAGAAGCCCTGCAACCTTAAACTGTGTACGCAGAATAGTAAATACCACTGTGGTTGATTTCATTTACCATGTTTATGTATATTAGATGATGTACTGGAGTCTACCACATTTTGTATTTATGGCATTGATTTAAAGATGTTGAAATTTAAAATCAGAACTACTGTAACTTGCTTTCGTTGTTTGTGTAATGCATATTTTTTGTGTTGCCATCAATGCAGTGGTTTTTTTGGTTTTTATTGCAGCAGTAAGGCTACAAAATTTTCATCCCAGACATTGGTCAGAATTTACATATACAAATTGTTAACCCCATACATATTGCTTTTGCTGATTATTCTGGAGCCGCGTAATTCATTCTCTAATGGAATTTCTTTGTTTAATGTATATGCAGTAAAAGGTTTATAGAACACTGCCTTGTTCATTGTGTTAGTATTAAGTCTTTTCTCACGTAAGAATTTGCATAACAAGCTTTCAACTCGAATGAGTAACACCTTATGAGCACAGAAATTTGAATTCAGAACACATCTTGGGGATGTCAAGAGCACCAAAAGCAAGCAGCTCCTGATTAAAAGACAAAAGCCTTACCAAGTTTTTAACTTGAACTGAAAAAAACAAGGGTTAGGGTTATATATATAACAAGTTACTGTAATTTGATTATCATAATTGGTCCTTATTGAAAAATTCAGCAGACATGGGTTATACTTAAGAACTGCTTTGTTAGCTAGCATTCAAATAATATTTCATGTAATGCTTTTCAAAGCATCTTGTCAATATGCTTTAAAATGACAAGATACATGACTTACTTCTTCTTCTTCTTCTTCTTTCGGCCGCTCCCGTTAGGGGTCGCCACAGCGGATCAAAAGCTTCCACTTCCTCCTGTCCTCTGCATCTCTCTCCGTCACCCCCACCACCTGCATGTCCTCCTTCACCACATCCATAAATCTCCTCTTAGGCCTTCCTCTCTTCCTCTTGCCTGGCAACTCCATCCCTAGCATCCTTCTCCCGATATATCCAGGATCTCTCCTCTGCACATGTCCAAACCAACGCAATCTCGCCTCTCTGACTTTGTCTCCAAACCGTTCAACCTGTGCTGATCCTCTAATATACTCATTTCTAATCCTGTCCATCCTCGTCACACCCAATGCAAACCTTAACATCTTTAACTCTGCCACCTCCAGCTCTGCCTCCTGTCTTTTGGTCAGTGCCACCGTCTCCAACCCATAAAGCATAGCTGGTCTCACTACCGTCTTGTAGACCTTCCCTTTCACTCTTGCTGGTACCCTTCTGTCGCAGATCACTCCTGACACTCTTCTCCATCCACTCCACCCTGCCTGCATTCTCTTCTTGACCTCTCTTCCACACTCCCCATTACTCTGGACTGTTGATCCTAAGTATTTAAATTCATTCACCTTCGCCAACTCTATTCCCTGCATCCTCACCATTAACCTGTCCATTACCATTGCAAACAAGAAAGGACTCAAAGCTGATCCTTGATGTAATCCTACCCCCACCCTGAAAGCATCCGTCACTCCTACTGCAGACTTCACCACTGTCACACTGTTCTTGTACATATCCTGTACCACTCTTACATACCTTTCTGGTTAATAATCTGACTTTCATATAATACCACAGCTCCTCAGGCACCTGTCATATGTCAAGTCCACGTAAGACACAATGCAACTCCTTCATCTTTCCGGTATTCCATCAACACCCTCAGAGCAAACATCGTGATCTGTAGTATTCCTTCTCGCATGAAGCCATACTGTTAGTTTCACTAATTGTCACTCCCTTTCTAACCTAGCTTTCCACTACTCTTTCCCCATAACTTCATGCTATGGCTGATCAGTTTTATCCTCTGTAGTTACTACAGCCTGCACATCACCTTATTCTAAAAATAGGTACCAGTACACTTCTTCTCCACTCCTCAGGCATCGTCTCACTTTCCAAGACAAGATACATGACTTACACGCAACTCTAAAGGAAAGAACTCACCGACTGACCAGCTGTCCCAGTTGGTGCTGCAGTGGTCTGCAGCCAGTTCTGAATCAATGTTGCAAGGCTGTTGAAGATGCATGTATGGCCAAAAATATGTGGATCCTCCTTCTAATGACAGAGTTGAGCTGTTTTAATCCACACAGCATACAAACACATTCAAGACAACTCTGTGCTTCTAGGTTTTGTGGCCACATTTGGGGAAGAAACTCCTTCTGCTCCAGCATGACTGTGCCTCCTATACACAAAGTGCTTAGCCCATAAACATTTTTGCCCACGCTATTGTGGAAGAACTTGAATGGCTGCACAGAGCCCCGAATTGGGTCACCTCTGGCTCATTGAACACCTTTGGGATGAAACCGAATGCCAACTGTGAGCCATTAGGCGCCCTCCCTGCCCAACCTTACCATACTGGGTACCCCCCAAATCTGATGGAAAGCCTACTCAGAAGCAAGAGGCTGTTGTAGCAGCAAAGGGGGGAACTCCATATTAATACCCATGGGTTTGGGAATGAGATCTTCAACAAGGCACATATGGGTGTGATGCTCAAGTGTCTACACACTTTTGGCCATACAATGTACGCCCCAGAGGAACGGCAGTCGGGGTATCTACACAGATGCTACAAGCAAGTCTGAGTAACCACTCCACATAAACACACTTTGGAGGAACTACTGCAAACATCACACAAGACTGAGCTATATTCAAACCTACTAAAAAACACAACTTTGGGGTCTTGAGTCTGATTTAGAAGTAGTTCTGTTATTTATTTTTATTTGAAAGATTTTTTGTGTCTAAATATAAGGGGAAACATTTTGAATGTTTAAACAATGGAGGTGCCTTTAGGTTCAGACATTTTTCAGATTTTTAATCCAGTCAAGAAGTGGGATGCAATAAACTAGTGCATTTCTTTGTACCGTCCCAAGCCTGGAAATGGAGATGGTTGCACTGTGGAAGGCATCTGGTAAAAACTTTGCCAAAATCCAAATATGCGGATAAAAATAGAAATTTCCAATAATCGGATCGGTCGAGGTCTGGGTTATCATCATCGCCACCAGCACTGCTAGCCGACAGGGTGCTGGTGGAAATTGGGCTACCGTTGGCCAAGAAGGAGGAAGAGAGGAGGAAGGCATATCCAGAGTGAAGGAGGAAAGAGGAGGAAGGTTAAAAAGAGGACGTGGAGGATAGGAACTTGAATGCTGGTAGTGACCGGTAAAGGGAGAGAGCTTGCTGGTATGATGGAGCGAAGGAAGGTTCATTTATTGTGTGTGCAAGAGACCAAATGGAAGGGGAGTAAGGCTAGGGTGCATCGGAGGGGGCGAAGTGTTTGGGCGGTGTGGATGGGAGGAGAAACGGGGGTAGGGATTATCCGAAGGAACAGTATGTCAAGAGTGTCTTGGAGGTGAAGAGAGTGTCTGGACAGAGTGATGGTTATGAAACTGAAATTGATGGTGTGGATGATAAATGTTGTTAGGTGCATATGCCCCACAAGTTGGGTGTGAGATGGATGAGAAAGAAGAATTCTGGAGTGATATGGATGAAGTGGCGAGGAGTGTACCTGAGGGAGAGAGAGTGGTGATTGAGCCATTTCAAATGGAATATGTTGGTGAAGGAAACAGAGGAGATGAAGAGGTGATAGGTAGGTATGGTGTCAAGGAGAGGAACGCAGAAGGTCAGATGATAGTGGATTTTGCAAAAAGGATGGACATGGCTGTGGTAAAAACATATTTTAAGAAGAGGGAGGAACACAGGTGACGACAAGAGTGGAGGAAGATGCACACAGGTGGATTATATCTTGTGCAGGAGGGCCAGACTGAAGGAGATTGTAGACTGCAAAGTGGTGGCAGGGGAAAGCGTAGCAGGGCAGCATAAGATGGTGGTTTGTAGGATGACATTGGAGATCAAAAAGAGAAGGAGAGGAGGCAGAACCAAGGATCAAACGGTGAAGTGAAAAAGGAAAACTATAAGGTGAGTTCAGGAGTGAATTAAGACAGGCATTGGTGGCAGAAAAGTTACCAGTGAGCTGACATCTACAGTAGAAGTGGTAAGGAGACGCGAAAGGTGCTTTGGTGTGACATCTGGACAGAGGAAGGAGGACAAGGAACCCTGGTGGTGGAATGAGGAAGCAGACAGGAGAGTATACAGGGAAGAGGCTGGCGAAGAAGAAGTGGGATAGACAGAGAGATGAAGAATGTAGACAGGAGTACAAGGAGATGAGGCGAAGAGAGAGGTGTGACGGATAAAGAAAAGGCGAGATTCTATGAGAGGTGAATTCTATGAGGTTGACATTAAGGAGGGAGAAAAGGACCTGTACCCCATTTGGCTAGGCAGAGGGACTGAGCTGGGAAAGATGTAAAAGCAGGTTAGGGTGATAAAGGATAAAGGATGGAAACGCATTTCACAAGCGAGGAGAGTGTGTTGAGCAGATGGAAAGAATACTTTGAGGGGCTGATGAATGAAGAGAACGAAAGAGAGCGAGAGAAGATTGGATGATGTAGGGATTATGACTAGGAGAGTGCAATGGATTAGCAAGGAGGAAGTTAGGACAGCTATGAAGAGGATGAAGAATGGGAAGGCTGTTGGCCCAGATGACATACCCAGGAAGCATGGAAGTGTTTAGGAGAGATGGCAGTGGAGTTTTTAACCAGATTGTTTAATGTAATCTTGGAAAGTGAGACGATGCCTGGAGGCGCAGAGCCAAATCAGAGATAAACTGATCACATAGCATGGAAGTTAGGAAAGAGTAGTGGAAGCTAGGTTAAGAAGGGAGGTGACGATTAGTGCGCAGCAGTATGGCTTCATGCCGAGAAGGAGTACTACGGATGCGATGTTTGCTCTGAGGGTGTTGATGGAGAAGTACCGAGAAGGTAAGAAGGAGCAGATGTCTTTCGTGGACTTAGAGAAAGCATATGACAGAGTACCTAGAGAGGAGCTGTGGTATTGTATGAGGAAGTCGGGGGTGCCAGAGAAGTATGTAAGAGTGGTACAGGATATGTGACAAAGTGACAGTGTGACAGTGGTGAGGTCTGCAGTAGGAGTGACGGATGCTTTCAAGGTGGGGGTAGGATTACATCAAGGATCAGCATTGATTCCTTTCTTATTTGCAATGGTAATGGACAGGTTGACAGATGAGATCAGACAGGAGCCACCGTGGACTATGATGTTTGTGGATGACGACGGATTCAGGGAGCAGGTTGAGGAGACCTGGAGGTGGAGATATGCTCTAGAGAAGAGGAATGAAGGTCAGTAGGACTAAGGACAGAATACATGTGCATAAATTGAGAGGGAGGACAGAGGAATGGTGAGGATGCAGGGAATAGAGTTGGCGAAGGTAAATGAATTTAAATACTTGGGATCAACAGTTCAGAGTCACAGGGAGTGTGGAAGAGAGGTGAAGAAGAGAGTGCAGGCAGGGTGGAGTGGGTGGAGAAGAGTGTCAGGAGTGATTTGTGATAGAAGGGTACCAGCAAGAGTGAAAGGGAAGGTCTACAAGATGGTAGTGAGACCAGCTATGCTTTACGGGCTGGAGACAGTGACACAGCAAAAGACAGGAGGCAGAGCTGGAGGTGGCAGAGTTAAAGATGTTAAGGTTTGCACTGGGTGTGACGAGGATGGACAGGATTAGAAATGAGTATATTAGAGGGTCAGCACAGGTCGGACGGTTTGGAGACAAAGTCAGAGAGGCGAGATTGCCTTGGTTTGGACATGTACAGAGGAGAGATTCTGGATATATCGGGAGAAGGATGCTAGGGATGGAGCTGCCAGGCAAGAGGAAAAGAGGAAGGCCTAAGAGGAGATTTGTGGATGTGGTGAAGGAGGACATGCAGGTGGTGGGTGCGACAGAGAAAGATGCAGAGGACAGGAAGAAATGGAAACAATTGATCCGCTGTGGCGACCCCTAACGGGAGCAGCCGAAAGAAGAAGAAGAAGAAGAGATTTTTCTGATTTTAATTATCGATTTTGTTTTTTAAAAATAACTCATGACATGAGGGAAGCCTGCAGTATTTCACATTACAATGTTCAGTAAGAAATAAGAGAAGCCCATGTTCTTACAGAACACTTACCAACGGTTTTTACTCAAACCAGTATTAGAAACAGACAACATTTCCACCAGCTGGACTTTATTTCACAACCATAGTAGCTGCCAGAATTAGAGCTATTATCAGTGAAACCAACTTTAGATGGTCAATCTACATTTATAAAGTATTTAAAAAAAAATCATGTTGCCACTTTCACACCAGCACTTGAGACATGGGAGGACCCAGGGAGCTGAACTTATTTTGCCATTGGAGAAAAGTCACCACTGACCAAAACATAATTTACAAATGATGTCCTTCAAAGTGAACAATAAACTGTGTATTTATACATAAAGCAGTCTCACATGTAAATGAATTTAAATAAGACATGGCAATAAAATGAGCACTGCGGTGTTTTCAATGGACGGATTGACATGGAAGTTTCAAAGGAGACCGCAAACCAAAAATTTGTGCTAACAGTTCCTAAAGAGGAACTGAGTTTTGCTTCTGTGGGAGACCCAGGCTGAAAATTACGCAGTGGGCCATCATATTCCGACCTGAGTTCATCCTGTGCGTTCAGATCTCCCACCATTTCAGTCACTGAAAATGACAACACGTGCAAGTCAGATTGTGCTCGGGTGGTAGTGACAGTGTGAAAGTGGCTTAAAAAATCCGGGATGCAAAGTTCCCCAAACAACCAGAGGAAAATAATCAGAGACAATTCAGCACAATACATTCCCACATATGAACACAAGTTCTGCATTTAAATTCTTTAAAAAAAAAAAAAAAAATGCTTATCTTTCATAACGTTTCTCTTACAAAAGTACCCTGGTAAACAAAGGGCAGCACATTTTGCAAACTAAATACCTTTTACATTCTATTTTGCCATAATTGATGACAACTAAAAAGAACCCTGAACACTTATCCTACTATATATGGAACTTCACCCAATACATGCACATCTTCATTTCTAAACATTTTTCCCCCACAAAATCAAATAAAACATGATGAAAGCTAAAAATAATGGTTTTACATGTACATAAAATTACATCAATTTAATAAATCTTAAAATATATTGACTAAAAAGACAATAACACCAAGTAAAAACCTACAGTACAGGTACAGTACGGTATTATTAGGAGATGTAGGTGGACATATAACACTGATACACAAGCATTATAGTCATAGTTGGATAACTATGAATTCCTTTTATATGAATACATGCATTTCTCTTTCAAAACACAAGCAGTTATGTAGAAAAACATAACATGATAGCTGCGGCAAAAGTAATTCTTGATATTGCATGACGGACTTACTATTTACCTGCAAGTCAGTTTTCAATTTATGCAAAATTCACTTTTTCAAAAATCACTGAATTGCTTCAGAAATTCAGACTGTAAATGAATTTGGCAAAAATAAAGTTTGGTATCTAAACATCTTTTAAATAACTGCTTTATTCCAAAACTGTCAATCCCATTTGGCAAATTTATTCAAAAAACTAGTTTGTAGAAAGTGCAAAAAGATTACATAGATTTAAAGCTGAAAAAAAGCAACACAGTTGGATGTAGTTTATATCATCGTTGGCATGGCTACAAATGCAGCATGAAGCACAACATGATGCCCTAATTTAAAGGCAACCAGGTAATGGAAAGACTTACAAGATAAAAATATTGTGGAAAAGAATGCATATGAATTTTTGCAGAAATCTATAAGATCAATACATTAAGCAAATATCTAAAAGGCATTTAAAAGCAACTGTAACGTTACTTTGGCAAGACGGAGTTAACCAAATGCTTACCATAGGGTTCAAACTGTGCGCAAGAGACAACTAATTTATTCTGGGCGGAAAAAATACGAAAAGATTATTTGCATCTAAAAGGTCTGTCTGGTAAAGTCCTTTAACACTAATGAAAGTACAACATGTATTTAAAAAAATATATTTTAATGTAACGTTTCTTTGTGCCAAGGGAATGTAACTGTTCACCAACCACTTTTACTCTGCTGAAGGCCCCTGAATGTGGAGCACATAATAGTCATGGACGTACATAAGTACAGCAATGGGCTGGCCAATGATGAGAGAGATCCAGACCGCTGCGTTGCCGTAGTTACCTTTTAGAAACTGACCCACAAACCAGGCCAGGGGAACCTGAATTTACAAAATCAAAATTAGTTAATCTCAGAATGTAATAAACAACAAAACAATTACTGAACAGCGCACTAGTTTGCATACAAAAACATATCAACATCGCACTGCATGCAGCACAGGACACAGTGGGTCTTCAGTTTATCAACATAAATGGGACCAAAGTGTTCACAATTCATTTTGTCTGTGAATAACCTCAACCACAAAGGCATGATCAATAAAAAGTTGGCAATACAGACATCCCTCAATGTGATCTCAGGATCAGTTCTGTAATAATAAATAAAACGAATATATAATTACTTTTTAATATTGTAAACACTGGAACACATTTGAAATACATAGAATTATAAAGAATAGCCTTTACGTGACTGTCTTGTACAATGAGAAACTGGCACAAAGCTGGATAAAAATATTCATCCTTTTACATACAATGAAAAATTTCAGTCCAAGAGCATTGCTGACTTTCACACAATCATTTTTACTTCAACCGTCAGTGGAGGAAGTAAAATCCCGGCTACCTTTGCTATCATATTTTTATAGCCAATGTTGGGTTTTGTAAAGGAACAATTCAGTCCCAGTGCAGCTTACAGGCTACCCTTCACACTGCTGCAAAACAGGTCGGGGGAGGAAAACAATTGTCAGAAGTGCGCCCAATAAAACCGATTAATATAGCAAAGCCAGTTTTTCGAGTCATAATACAACAGCTGACAATTCTTTAAGAAAACAAATCAGTTTGTGGGTTGCTCGGTTGCTGTGCAGCTTTCAGTCTGTCTGCAGGTTGACATAAGGACACCTCAATGAAAACAACGTTAAAACATTACGCGAGGGCGTTAAAAACAAGTAAAATACTTTCGTTCAGTGCTTCTGTGTGTTTGAATTACTGCTGTTTACTTCACAAACACCAACTTACTTCAGCTATTGTAACAATGCCCCCAGAGTTGAAAAACACTGAATAAATTTAGCATAAATATGGCACTTAAAAACCAGATAAAACACACAACCATCCATAACTGACAAAAGGAACCTTTTTAGTAATGTTTGCACTTTAAAAAGAGGGAGGCAGAACACTCACTGGTGAAGCACTTGGTATTTTAATTAATTATAGCTGGAATATTTTAAACTATGGAACCTTTTTTTTAATGTATAAGTAATAATAATTCAAACCCATCACTACAGGAATTTTCCTAATGGACTAATTTCACAGAATATGTTCACCCTGCATGACAAAGAGGTGTCCACTGTCTCCACAACCACTTATTCAGATCTAATTATTGATCGATCCAGCCCATAAAAATGTATAATGTTTGCTGCCCTGTTATTGATCACCAGCACTGCCGAATACCAGACGTGAACTACAGACATGGAAGCAAACTGTTACTCAGTGTGGGGAGCAGTTTACCTGCTAAGCAGAAAAATGGCAGCAAACACAAACTGTGTTCACTTCACAGCAAAAATGTTATAAAATATGTAAGTGAAGAAAATTAAACATAAATAAACTGCAAAAGGTTTGCATCTTCAAAAATATATAAGTTGACTTGGTAATGTGAGAGCGAGCGAGCGAGCCTGTCTGTCTGTATGTCTGTCTGTGTGTCTGTCTCTTTCTTTTCCCAGAAAAAAATTGGCACTTTCTACTGACCTGAACCATCATGCCCATGAAGGCCCACAAGCGGAACATCTTCAGAGGAACACTGACCAGGTACTGCAAGAAATCAGAACCACAATACAGTTTTTAAGCTGGTAATGCATTCTACTTACACCTACGTTAGAAGTTATCATTACTACCTGAGCAACACCTTAAACAGGGAGCTGACTTCTAACCTGCAGAGTTTGTGTTTGTGGTTTGGGAAAAAAAAAAATGCTGCAGTGAACAGCATGCAGCTGAGCCACAGTCTCAGTGGACGGCTTCACCTACGGGGCTGGTAGCATCCCGCTGAAACTTCACAAGGAGGAGTGGAAAACAGGTGCATGCCGTCCCAAAAGGCTCACAGAGGCAAAAAACATGTCCGAACTGATAGGATCTCACATTTATTTGGTCTTGTGAGAAATTTTAAAAGTACACCATCTCTATGGACTCAGTGGGTTCAAGTAGTTGACAGACTATTGTTTGGTTCAAAGTGACTGACAACGTGCCTTTGCGCTACTCAAGACTTCTGATAAATCTGTGGTAGAGTATGGACAAGAGAAAGGCCTTGTCAGTCAGACACATTCTGATCTTGTCCATAGGAAGAAACTGTCATGTACATAGTGCCATGTTAGAGGAATCAGGGGAGGGGCGTGCCTTCAGCACCACAATGAACATAGAAGTGACATCAGGGACACCACACTAACAGATGACCAGCATCAGTCTGGCTGGATCACGTGAATAAACCCTCCATTTCAATGCTCAGTTTATTTCCTTTTAGATGGGACCTATCAGAACACCAGGGAACAGTTGCTAGAGGAAACTGAAAGGCAGTCCATGAGGTTTATCATACTGGAAAGGATACATGATGGATATCAAAGTTGAATTAGTTGTAGGCAACGGGCCAAAACTTCAGTGTGTTGCCCAGGGATCTCTTGTGAGGCTAAAACAAAATGCTTGTCATGTTTGTCATACTATAAGCTAAGCGGTTGGCAAACAAAGGAGCCTTTGATTTCCACGTCAACGCCTGGCCGACCTTGGAAAAGAGTTTTGTGAGTTCTTTGTGAACATAATCCACAGAACCACTACCGCAGAGCACAGATCAGGATTCTTAGAAACAATTCAATTCTCATCCAGGTTCAGACCACCTTGTGCCAGGCGTGGACTTCCCAAGAAAGTCTTGAGTGTCTAGAGACCCCAGATTTCCTGTGCAAAATTCCAAGAACTCGTAAAACAATGTCAATAATAAGTGCTTGATAATCACAATAAACTTATTGTGCTGATGTGGGTTCTGCCTGGCAAATGGACAATCCATTTTTCACTGGAATGTCTTATAGGATGACTGAACATACCAATTCAGAAACCAACCCACGCAGAGCTTTTCAGAGGAAGAAAATTTAGAACAACCCTTCCTACCGTTTACAAAAACTTTTGGCTTAGATGGCCAAACACTCAAAGCATTAAATTAAGGGAAGCAGCTGCAAAGTGTAAAACACGCTGGTTGTAACAGGAATCAAAGGTTGAGATGCTTCACCAGTCCTGAGAAAAAATACAGTGCATGCCTGCAGTGGTAGCTCAGGAAGGTTCCACACCAAGATCCTAGCTGATAGAGACATCAGGGAGTATGCGTGCACCGCAGCAGATGTTATCTGCCAGCTCGGCTTTCCCCTCAGCCTGCTCTCGACACACCTGTTCCTGCCGAGATCACAGTCGATAGTCAGACAGCACACCTCTCTCGAGACACCGCTCCTTACGCCCCAAATGAAGATGCTCACCCAGCATCTGAACACGGGCTGTTTTCTACCAGGTCTGGCACAATGAACAAATCAGCAATGCAGTTGAATGTGTGAAGGACAATTGGATCAAAAGTGGGACCTTTGTTTAATCTATCAAACATGCGTATCTGGTTCCATCTCAGATCAGATTCTCTCTGGGTCAGTATGGAATCAGCATTGTGTTACCCAAAACTACCAAGGTCCCTGCATTTCAATCAACAATGAACACGAACTCTGTCATATTTAACACTCTCTTGATCTGGAGAGATGTTAAAAGATACCCAGGGATTCCACATGGTCTTCCTCTCCAGTTTCCTGTTGCTGCCAGCCCTTACCTTCCCACAACCATTAGTCAAATTGGTCTCCGGAAATGGTTGTCTAAAGGTTTTTTGGGCGCGTCACATTTATTTCCAGATCAAACAATGGTTAGCGCTGACCATCTAAGAATTAAATTTGGCTCAGTTCAGACTTAAATTTTTAATACTTTACCATTTTGCTACAACCTCAGACAAAGAGAACAGACTTCAAACAGAACTACTTGACATACATAAACAACTCACTGCAGTAAAAAGTTCACGAAGATTGACTTCTGCATTTTTGTCCATTTCAGCAAGTGTTGCCAATAAATCCTACGATGCTTTGAGTGAGACATGGGACCGCGACTTTGACATGTTTTTCAGCGACCATGAATGGTCAACTATTAGTATAAATGTCTTCCCAGCTGGCATGTCCCTAAGCATCCAGGGGTACCACTGATACTATTCCGAGACTGCAGTAACATACAAGCTTGCTGGAAAGGAATTCATTCAATCATTCATTGATCCATAAGTCCATTTTCATCAACCACTTGTGGTGGTTCAGAGCCTTTCCCACAGTCACTGCCCCCGGATGGGATTCCAGGGCATAGTTACGTGGCTACACATACACACGCCCATTTACACATAGATGCACACACAAAAAAAACAATTTAGAGCAATCATTTAACTTAAAACACCTGCTTTTGGACTGTGGGAGGAAACCAGAAAAAACTCATGGAGACACATTGAGAACATGCAAACTCCACACAGACTGAGCTGGATTCAAACTCATGTGACTAGAATAGGTCCCCACTCAACCATTCAGAAGACCTTTAATATACGGTTTGATTTCTCACCCTCTGTTCTACTGTGAAACAACCCAAATTCCTTTTGAGTCATGGAACATAAGCTGTTCATGCTGCATTCTCGGTGAAGAAACAGATCTTAATGCTGAAGTTCCCTCAAAATATGTGGATGTCTGAAGTGTTTCATTTCCTCCCACTCCAAAAATTAACATTTCACATAGACAATAATTCAAAACTATTTTGCTTTCTATGTAAAGACACCATTAGCATATGATCATACCTGTGATACACTGTAACCATCTCACCGTTGTTCCTTGCTGTATGCAGAAGGACATGCAACCTTGTCGGTATGCTGTTTCTGTTGGTTGCCGTGACCTAATGCTACTCATTATTGTAGTATTGAAAAGTGGTACATTTGTTTGGGGGGGGGGGGGGGGTTAAATGTTTGAAAGTAAATAGTGTAGCGGTAGGTACACTCTATGGCCAAAGGTATGTGGACACCTGAGCACCCCATATGTGCTTGTTGAACATTCCATTCCAAACCAGTGGGCATTAAAATGGAGTTGTTCCCCCCTTTGCTGCTATAAAAGCTCCCTCCCACTCTTCTGGGAAGGCTTTCTGCCAGATTTTGGGAATTTGTGCCCAATCAGCCACAAGAGCATCAGTGAGGTCGGGCGAGAAGGCCTGACTCGCAGTCGGCATTCCAGTTCATCCCAAAGGTGTTTGGTGGGGTTGAGGTCAGGACTCTGTGGAGCCATTCGTGTTCATCCACACCAACCTGAGGAAACTATGTGTTTGTGGAGCTCACTTTGTGCTCGGGGGCAGAGCAGGAAAGGAGCATAGAATGTGTTTGTATGCTCTGTGGGTGCGGCCGAAACAGCTCAGCTCAGTCATTAGACAGGGGGTCCACATACATACACTCTATGGCCAAAAGTAAGTGTTACATAACATGGTGCTGGAGTTAATGTTTTTTTTTTTAAGGGGGCATTAAAACTCAGCTGTTGTTTTAAGAATTCTGCTTGGCTCCATGAGAATGTAAACGGTCTGCGGAAACTTCACTCACCTCATGAAAGAAGGCGGACACCAGGAAGACAGCGGTCTGGGCTGCCCGCTTGCTGACTCCTCTCTTCAGCATAGGCTTGTAGAAATGGCTTCAGGAGAGACATGTCCAACCAAAAGCAGTTAACATAAAGACAATATGTACTATGTCTTCCAAAATCATTTTGAATATATAGGAAAAAACAAAATGTAATTTTTACATTGTTTCTCAACTTAAAAACATTACAAAATTGGTACTGGAAGTCTGTACCTTAATACTTAGTCTATTTAAAGAGAAAAACCTTGCATATACATTTAATGAGTAAAAAATACTTTTTAAGACTTTTCAAATGTTTTTACTGAATTCAAGCTACTACAATAACTGAAAATAAAAACTGCACAGACTACTCAGTGAAGACTGATGACCAATTGTCCCATAAAATGTGCAGCAGGGGTTACGTGGTTACCGATCACTAACAGAAACACCACATGCGAGTTGTACTGTACACCGAGTCAATACACAATAGATTAAGGTCTTTCCACACCTTGTGTGGGTGCACTTTACTGCCATCTATTGGGCTGGGAGTCAAAATACAGATTGCATTAGCTCTGAGGCACAAACTTAGAAAGTGGCTAAGTGAAGAGCATTATTTATAATTATTGTATAAACTCAATGGACCATGAGACATGTGAGGCCTAGTACTTTTGCGAATGGGTTGAAGTCCTGTGTATTTTAAGTCATTACAACTGTTAAAAAATGAAAATATAACACTAATTTGCACAAAATGTACAGAAGTATCCCGCAACCTGTGGTGTGCCAAACACATCCAGACAGCCCAACCTGACCATGCCAGTCACCTACCGTAGACACCACTTGTGCACAGGGATGTTCCAGTTTGCCCAGAAGTATGTAACCGTCTCAGAGTTCCTGCAAAACAAGCAATTTCCAGCCAAATTAAAAGCAAAGCTTGTGCATGCCTATGCACTGTGATTTTCTTATCACAGCTATATCATGCCAACAAATACTATTGTATTCAAGCTTCAATGAGAAAAACCAACTTCCTCAAGGCTTTGGTGCAGAGTATAAAACAGGAAACAAGGGAGCAATCAGGGAAAGGCTTTTTCTTCAGTGATTTTTTTTGGAGGTGTGTGAAGAAAACGGTGGATCCGCTGTAAGCCCCCCCCACCCCACAAAAGCAACCATTGCTGGTGATGCAACACTGGAGGCTGCTTGTCACTCACTGCTGATGCTGCACATGCCAGCGTATTGCCAGGGTCTCCAGTGGCCTGCTGGGCCTTTCAAATCATACACAGAGGATCCTTTAACAGCTCATTAGTGAGCAACAGCTCTGACGTTTATCTCCTTCACACTAATAGACTGTAATAAACCTGGGAGGAACGTTCTGGATTTCTGCAATAAAGCCCATTGCTTCAAAGGCTAAATTGCAATGTTATTGTATTCCCTTCATCCCCGGGTGTCTGCACAATAGCTGGGGTCCAAGGCCACAGCAGAAAACTCAGTTAGTGGACATGACTGGTGGATATTAATGCTATAAAAAGTGCAGCTTATTGAGGCAGCCAGAAATCCAGAGATGGAATAGACTGACCCACTGCGGACACCAGCACAGCACTTCGTAACCGTCCTCGCCTCACACACTGAACGCTACAGTTTTGCTGCACGTTTGTTTTACCCTTTTCATACAAGTACTTATATAATTTGTTGGGGAACAGCAGCTAAAACAAGTTAAAAATAAATAAATAAATGAATTGAGAATAAAATATGGAGGAATGTGTAGATATGGGTCAGGAAGCCAACATATCACAGATGATTGTTTTTGGTTTCTTGACAGATTGTAAATGCATGTGGGTTTTAATGCATTGCTATTTAATGCGCGCGCGCGCGCACACACACACACACACACACACACACACACACACACAGAAACAGTATACATTGGATGGAAAAGGGGAAGGACCGGCAGGGCGATCCACCTACCACCAGTCTCTGTAGAACTCCCTGTCTCCAAACTGCATGAGCTCAGCTACAAAGTTCATGGAGGAGTGGAAAAACCAATAGAAAAAGATCAACCAGATTAAGTGATTGGGGACCTGTTGGGTAGATGGGAGAAGGGAAACCCTGTGCCTTTAGACTGCAACAATGTGTAATTGCGACTTAAAAACACACTAAATGTGAGGTCATGTTCATCAACACATTAGTAAATTAAATATAATTTTAAATAGACAAATTAAAGTTTGAATATCCAAATGCTGTTATTATTATAATTCTATGATATGCTATTCTGCTACTTGTTTAAAAAGAACTTGCTAAGATAAAGGAAATTACACAAATGTTTTCATTATTAAAAAAAAAAAACAATATAAACAAATTAGTCTTAAGTTTTCCATTTTAATAAATATTTCTAAAGCTTCCAAATATTTTTTCTTCTTGCTGTTGGTACTTACAGCAAGTTTTAGCAAGCGTTCAATCATTCTGGAGAAGTCCATGTCCTACAGCAAGAGAAACACAAATGAGAATGTCTCGCGCGCATGCGCGCGCGCGCGCGCACACACACACACACACACACACACACACACACACACACACACACACACACACACAATGTGCTACAGATATCAAAAGCACAGTTTACCTGGAATGGCTTCATGGAATTCTGAATAGTTGGTACCATCCACTGAAAAAAATAACGTCAACTGCTGAGTAAAATAATATTGTTTTTGTGTCTTATGTTCAAGAAATAATTGCTCTGTTCTGGATATATCGGGAGAAGGATGCTAGGGATGGAGCTGCTAGGCAAGAGGAAGAGAGGAAGGCCTAAGAGGAGATTTATGGATGTGGTGAAGGAGGACATGCAGGTAGTGGGTGCGACGGAGAAAGATGCAGAGGACAGGAAGAAGTGGAAACATTTGATCCGCTGTGGCGACCCCTAACGGGAGCAGCCGAAAGAAGAAGAAATAGTTGCTGAAGTGTTAGTCAAACAAATGTAGTTCAAACATTGTCTGACAGGTTATGCACACGCACATACAAAAAAAAAAAAAAAAACCCAAAGCCTTAGACAAAAATAATTACCAACAATACTCTTCATATGGGAAGCGACGTGGAATTTGTGTGACATACCTGCTGGATTAATCCAACTAGCAGCTGCATGAGGAAAACCTGAAATGAAATCCACTTGACAAATCATTACGTGTAAAACACGGAGCTGTGAGTCTGCACGCTCACCTGGGTTGGCGTATGACAGTTATTGTGTTGCTGACACACACTCGCCATATGTTGTGCGAAGAGCAGACGTTTCCAGGCAATACTCACCATCTCGAATAGCCTCCTCAGCAGAAAGCGCTTGCGTATGCGTGGTGACCGAGGAAAGTTGAGCTCGTAGCAGAGGGTAGGTGCAAAAACAAAGTAGTACATGTCTTGAGGATCAAGGAAAGAGGACAGAAATGGGAGAGAACGGATCACAGTGAGGTCACAAAGTAGAAGCATGTACTATGAAACCTTGTGCTGCAGATGTGTTTATGTACTTACCCCTGTGAGTGAGATTCCCTGGATAAGACACCTGAACTTGGATTGCAGACCCATTGGACCGCTGCACTGTTGGGCCTGAGGATGAATATGAGACCCCATGTCACAAAGGGTCAAACTCTGCTGGAAGGGACCTGGAGGTCTCTCATTAACTAGTGTGAGATCCTGCTTTCTCCAGCAGGGGGAGACACAGTAAATGATTCCATCTAAATGTGTTCCTCTGTACTGTTGCACGCCTGGGTTTGTGTGTATAACGTGAAAGATTAATATCTGAACAAACACAGAAATCCATTTAGAGTAAACAAACTGGTAAACCGGCAAGAGAAAGTGGGTCGCTGTTTGAAAGATGTTGGTCGTAAAACCCCAGGGTGTGCTTTTAATTCCCATGTTTGTCAGGGGGCGACTCGGGAAGGTCAGCGCAGTTCCCTGCATTAAATCCCATTCCCCACAGAGCTTGGCTTGGCTCAGTTCACCGATCAGCTCCTTGGCTTGTGCTCTCGGTTGCGGACACGAAGCTACTCACAGGACAGGGACCGGGCCAGGGTGCGAGCTCTGGCTTGGCGCATCTCCCGGCACCACCTGTTGACATCCTTGTAGGAGTAGAGCTTCAGGAAGAGAATGGTGTAGATGGCCAGGGCGAACACCGCTCCCACTGTGGGACACAAGCGGAGAATCAATTAAAAGGTAGAAGCACTGCTCGCATGACAGTAATGAATAGATGCGGCCATCTGCTGCACCTTCCCTCCGTGCCCTTGCCTGAAGTCTAAAAATAAGCGTGATACATGCAGCAGTGCAGGTATGAGGCTGCAGCGCACAGCCGCACATTCACACCAACACACACTGCGTTCACTAGCTGTACACCCCTGGTTTGTGTAAGGATTGTAGACAACGTAAGGCTGGTACAGTATATCACACTCAGTGGAAGGCTC
Organism: Heterotis niloticus; assembly: GCA_018136845.1. Lineage (NCBI taxonomy): Eukaryota > Metazoa > Chordata > Actinopteri > Osteoglossiformes > Osteoglossidae > Heterotis > Heterotis niloticus. Next base: position 28,879,582 of record CM030892.1, on the reverse strand, counting down.
TTTGTCCTGCAAGGACAAAGGTTAAAGAAAAACCTCAGAGATACGGGGGCTGGCATGGGTCCAGACTCACTGGAACACAGAGCAGTTGGGCTGTACCTTGGGATTGGGTTTGAGTCATGTTTGCATGATTTTCCTCAAGGTGCTCTGGTTTCCTCCTACAGTCAAAATGCTTGTGTTTCATTTCAGGTGAGTTGTTAATGCTGCAATGCCCTTGTGTGTTGCATTGTTCTGCTGCACACACATATGCAGTTTCAAATGAGCTGTGCAGCTAGTCTGCCCAGCCATAAGGCTGCAGTCACACCTTGACCTTTCTGAACAAACCGGTTCACAATGCAGCATGGCAGTAACTGTCAATTGCAGGGTATTAATGGATGACAAAAAAACCTCTTTAGATAAATGTGAATAAGAAGGAGACATCTCAAAGTGATGACTGAGCAGGTGGCGGAGGGTTTGTTACACAACTAGGACTGAAATCTGGGCTCCCTCTCAAATCTCGTCACAGATGAGACCAGCAGCCAGAGTTACTTGTCAAGTCAAGTCACTCTGGGCCACGTAACGGCAATCTGTCGTCATGGTAACCCGTATTTTCGAATAGCACATGGTCAGCTCAAAGTCACGCCAAGTTCCTCGGTGGGCAGCTGTACTGTCTGTCTGTTCTGTGACACCTTTCTGAATAGTGTGTGCCTGTGCTATAAATACAGGGAGTCAATCATGTCTGCCAGAGTGATGTAAAGAAAAAAAAAAAAAAAGAAGAAGAAGGTTCTGGCGACCAAAGACTTAACCACAAAGTGCTGCCTTTTCAACACAATCTGGAAAGTTTTCGCAGACACAGCCGTCCCGACTCAGACGTTCATCATAACAAAAGCCATTTACCGCAGTGAAGTAAAAGCACGCAGTGTTTGGCCTCCAATATGTAGCCTGCATGGAACACCTGCACCAATATGTGAAGGGCACATGTCCGGCATGTAGGGAGTCAGGAGCTGGGGGGCGCTCTGAACATCAAGCTCACCTGGCGTCATTGAGTCCACCAACAACACAATAGCCACAGGGAGACAGAGGATGGTGGACAGGTTCACAAAGTGAAGGAAGGCCCCAAGGTGCTCGCCAAAGGTACCCTGCAATGAGAGGTCAATTCAGTGGGTCATCGTGGTCACACAAAGCAGGAGCAACCCAAGCACCCCCTGTTGGACCTGCAGACACCTCACTAGATCACCACTATGCTGTAAGAACAATACAAAATTTTGATAGTAAATACATTATTCTCATACTGATATAATTTTCCCCACCAACATCTGAGCTATGCAAATTTTTATATATGTGCATATATTTTAATTTAATAAATTAACTGCATAATACTCACCACTGATAATCTCCTCTCTATGTACAAAGCTGCCATAATGAACACATTTGAGACTGAAAAAGAAGAAAAAAAAAAGACCTTTAGACAATAAAGACCTTGAGATGAGTAATAAAAATGTTTGTCTTTATACATCTTCTAACACAGATTTAATTGTTATGGCGAGGCAAGCTTCTACAGGAAATACTTTATTAGCCGTAGCAGTTAAGGAGAGCGGAGGTAACAGACAGCACAAATACTCAATATGGTGTCAGCTCTATGAGCAAATATGGTGTCAGCTCTATTTCACGAAAAGAGACTAGGCTGCTTTGTAGGTCTGTGACTGCCACAGCAGGACGAAAGTCAGGACACTCCTATCTCAGCAGAAGCAGTTGACTGAACTCTGTCCAGTTGCATCCATTTCACTGGTCTCTCTTATCTTATTAACATGGTGCCACCATCAACTTAATAAACTAAACTTAAAATGTTTAAAAAACATTACATAACTCATCTCCACTTGTTTAAGACAGAATAGCCATATATTTAGATATAAGGTGCAGTGTATGAAATTCACAATATATACATACACAATAAAGGGGACACAAATTTCAAATGGTTAGTGAATCAGCATTTGAGCCTTCGAACAATCGCCGCGTACTACAGCCTTTGGCTGGCAAAGCGGCTTAGCCAGGGAATCTTATTGGGCAGGGGTAGAAAAGAATACTGAGAGCTGTTGAGACGGTGTGCCCAAAAAAAAAAAAAAAAAAAAAAGGCCTTACAGTATCCTGCCAAACCTGCAGAGGGAATGAAAGTGAGGACATCTGGTCCTCAGAGCAGTCTCCAGTAAAGAGGGCACAGAGACACACTGGGAGATAGAACCATCACTCATTGTTTTGTGCAGAGCTGCAAAAAGGAGTGTGATGCACTTACAAATAATAAGGCACAGTGCTGGCCAACTGTAGGGGTCCTTCAGGAACAGTGAGACCACCTGGATGGGGTCCACCAGTATTCCATATCTAAGTAAAGGGAAGAGAACAGGAAAGAAAAAAAAAATCAGTCAGTTAGGAGGCAAAACGCAGCTGAACAGTATTTTCCTGACAGCTGCAGAAAACCGAGTGCATTTAGGATGGAAAGCTGGCCCAGGTGTAGCAGAGACGGGAGCAGGCTGCTGGGACGCGCAGCTGGGAGACGCAGCGTCAAGTCTGCAATGGTGTGCAATGCAACATATGGTCTCTGCAGCAGAGAGACCGTGCTCAGCTCCACTTGGCAGGACCCCAGTCGACATGTCTTCCTGTCACACAAGATTTTTGTCATGACTCTATCAATTAAAAACCGCAAAAAAAGATGCTAACCTTGGTGCAATTTAATTGCTTTTTAAAATGTGTAACAAGGTGTCTTCTCAGTGTCAACAAATGCATTATTTTTGTTACAGTGTACGGTGCTACAATTTTCCTTAATACAAAAGTCAAAGCACATTTGAGAGGCTGTATCGGATAAAGATACGTATATTTTCATTTGATGTTGAGAGTCAGAAGTCATCTCTGAGAATGGACCTTGCAATTGAGTGATATCTGACCCAGAACGGACCTCATCACTGTAATGTTTGACAGGTCATTGGAACGTGATGGGAGTGGAACTCAACACAAAATTTTATCTGACCAGATCATCCTTTGAATGAGTCTCACTGATGTGTACCATTTGACCTGGTCTTCATGGGGAATTTACCTCATAGCTGTGTGATATCTGATGCAGTCATGACTGTAAAACATCACTCTGTGACGTTTGACCAGATCGTCCTCGTGAATAGACCTCACCTCGGTGTGATATTTGACCTGGTCATTCCTGTGAACGGATCTTACCACCAGGAGCTATTTGACCAGGTCACCCCTGTGCAACAGACAGAAAAGAAAGCTCCCGAAAAGAAAGGGGTTCATGACATCATGCAGCCATCTCCATGTACTTACTTTATTAGGTTCTCCAGGAAAAGGCGCGCATTGCTCAGGATCTGCAACAGAAGAGAGGCTGAGTGAGCACTCTGCCATCACAAGGTACCATAGAACGGCCTTTTATCACCAATGTGGAATTCTGCTTTTTTTGTTTCACAAACAGCTTCAGAAACCAGCAAAGGCAGTGCCATCTCTGCATCGGGAGATTTGTACTCCGATAACAAGGAAGATGAAAGGAGTCAGAGACCGATCAAAGTCTGCCAACACGTGAACGGGGAGCATCATGTGGGTTTATCGCCGCAGTCGCCCAGCACTGATAAAGCCGGCAATTTACACGGTCAATAGTGGGAATAAAACCAAGCAACAGCCGTGTCATGCAATTTTATGGCTTGTTAGTCTTCAGCATTATGGTTCTGATTAAGCACAGCAGACTGCGGCAGACTTAAGGGATCAGTCCCTCCAGTGTACTGTTTATTTTTGGCACAACTTCGGCAGTGGAGGAGCGCCCTGTGCGCAGACAGGGCCTGTGTTACTGCGAGCTGCTCCTGAAGAGCAGCGCAATTAATCCTGAACGTGCTCCTTTGCTCCCGTTCCATCCCTCAGTCGAACAGTTAAATCATTAATGGCCCTGTTGTACAAATAAAGGAAAAACCAAAGTGGCGTAGGAAAGGAGCGCACCGGCGGCAGTGTGCGCTCGCTCGCGTTTCAGCGCCTGCCTGTTGGTGGCAGCGGTGTTTCCGCATGCCTGCGCTCCTAATTGGGACACAGTTCACCGAGGGGTGGGGGAGAGGGTGGCAGCGGAGTGGGGGGGGGTGCTCTCTTTTATCTTATTCCATGAATCGGGGAGGAAGTTTCAGCTTTCTACTAATCACGGGGAAATCTTCCCCGCGGCACCACGGGCTGCTGCAGAGTGGTGGGAGATGCGGTAACCTTAGCAACAATCCCATCTCCGCGTTTGTCCGATTTTGTCGCCGAACAAAGCGAAAGATGGCAAAGTCTTCTGGCAACGTGGCATCCAAACTGCTGCTAACTCCTTCTCCTGTGAAAATGTGTAGACAGTTCATATGCGAGGCTCCGACTACACACAGCTACGCTGTCAAAAGCCACAATTAAGCTGAAAGTACAATTTTATTTTTTCGCGCATGCACGCGCACACACACACACACACACACACACACACACACACACACACAGGCACACTATAGCCTTTGGAAGAAAATGTAAATACATGTTTGTATTTACATAACGCAACATAGTGTTTGCCCAAAAACACCACTATTTCAATTTAACTTATAATGGCACAAAAAATGTCCACTTTGGACAAACAGCTCAGCAAAGGACAGTCAATCGTGTCCACGCAGCAGATAATAATGGAATTTTTATTAGTGTATTCATTACGCTGGAGGTTGATAAAGCAAGTGCACCCGACCCCTCAGGTCAAGGCTGCTGGCGGTTCCTTTTGGGCAATACAAACAATGAGCAATGGAGGGGTAGTGTGAGCAGTTATCACTTGAAAGCTAATTTGGCCCAGAACTGTACTGCATCTCAACAAGTCTGAAATCAATGACGGTGGTGCGGGTATGAATAACAGCAGTCACAAGGTCATAAACAACATTTGTAATCTGTCAGCTACAAGCTAACCATCCACACACAATTACTCACCCGATTCTCATACATTTATGGAATATGGACAATACACCGTAGAAATAAGAAGCATGCAAAGCTGAAAGATTGTAGGAAATGAGAAGGAGCTCCTTGTTCTTACATGTATAGTAGCAGTGGAAAATTTGAATATACCTGGGCAATACCTGCAAGTTGTAACCTGGACAGAAGAATTAAAGTAAAGCAACACACAACAGTCCAACATGTCTGGGAAGTGCTGCAGAAAAATTGGGAACATGTGATGGCTCATTTCCTGCCAAATCTACCTTTTGAAAAAACTGGTTTCCAGCAGAAATACTCAAAGTTAAGATCGCCACCGTGTATTTTGAATTCTGGCTTCGAGTCAGGCAAGCTGCTCTTTTTAAGATCACTCCTAATATATGAAAGTGGAAGCCCCCTCCCCTGAAAGATGTGCACAGCGGGGCTCTTTGTGGAGAGCGGAGGGAAACGCGCTTTCTGTCGGTGGGTGCTTCACAGCTTTTCTGCGGTATCATCACCGAACGTAACATTTCCCAAAAACACCGCATCTTCAGCTTCCCGTGAGCAACTGACATTTACAACAGAGGAAACAGCAAGAGGAGCCGCTGCCGACTGCGGCGCGGCTCCTCCCGTCCGCAGATCTCGCGCAAGGGCAGTTCTGCACGCGGGACCGCAGCTCCTCATTACGGAACACAAAGAATTCACCGTGTTCTGAGGGGGTATGATGAAAGTTTGCAAAATATTAAAATACGATTGCTATGTCAAATGATCTTCTTTCAAAGCCCGTGTTAATAGCGGCTTCAAAAAGGGAGAGGGGGTTCTTGGCGCCTTTGAAAGCCTTGTTGAGGCTGGCGGCAATCCAGTCCGGCCTCCAATTCTGAGGACAAGCTGTTGCGGGCTGTGTATTTTTAGATGTCGCATGACACGATGTGCTCACTGTACCACAGACGTACAGCAATTAATTGTTAATTTCACTGATCTGTGCTAAACTGCATTAGATTTGCTCCACGATGATCATAACAACCTTGAAGTTCACTATCAAAGCGGAGGCAGAATGTGTAAATAGAATTACACGCATTTTGCGCGGACAGGCTCGGTGTTCCACATGGTCTAACCCTGTTCAAAGGCAAAAAGGACACATTGAGCCTGCAGCCGCTGCCAGATTAATAAAGCGAGGGAATGGCTGACATAAGTGAGCTGCTTCCAGAGGCCTCGGGAGGGGAGGGGGGCACAGCGCCGTTCAGGGTCCTTCCTGTTCCGGAGCCAACGCACCTGACAGGGTCTGTCACCGTCTGCCACCGTAGCCCCATACACACTGGTGGGCTGGGAGTCTCTTAAACAGAAGGTGAATCAGTGATCCCAAGTGGACTAGAAGAAAGGCCATCGGGTAGCTTCAACTTTTATAGCAAGGATTTGAAACCAAAAAGTTACAAGAAGACAACTATCTGAAATGATTCAGTAAAATCAACTCTAAATTGCCTTTACAGTGTGACTGTGAGTGAATGAGAGTGTGGGAGATCGCCCTGTGATGGACTGGTGTCCTGTCCACGTGTACCCTGCTTCATGCCATATGTTCTCCAGGACAGGCTCTGGACCAATGTGACCCTGTATTAGGAAAACTGGCAGGTAATCATGAACTGATGGATATAAGGTATGGTACAGGCTCTGGGTAAAAGTGCTTAAGCACCTATATGGGGGTAATAATTTACAGCCAAGACCCAGTGAACAAAAGCAATGACCCTATGGAGTGCCTTCAGACACACAGACCTAACCTGGTTATCCCTCTCAACACTTCCACAAATAATGAGAGAACTGCATATCAACAGCACTCCCTGTCAAAATTTGCTCAATCGCTGCACCAACCTGTTTGTAGCTCCATCCTTTGTGATCCTTTGTAGCTCCATCCTTAAGCTACCGGCAATTATTTACCCATTTACCTACTTTGTCATTTTTACAGTATAAGTGCAGGGTGAGCACCTTGATCAAGGGTAGCACAGGATGTGGAAGTCAGACCTTATTCCTCTAACCACTATGCCACCTGCTGCTCACATGCAGTTGTTTTGGGCAGCAGGAAACAAAAATAACTTGCAACATTTTGGCCAAAAGTTTATTAGCTGCTCAATATTCTTGCACATTTTCATATCAGAAGACTTATACTGTAGTTTTAATGTTTTTTAACCAAATCAGAGCAAAACTCTGTGTGTTCAGCTACACTGTTGCAGGAAATACCATAAAAGCTCTTTCTAGGGATTTCGTCCCTTTACGAGGCAAATGATCAGTGCCTGCATATTCAGTCGAGTTTTGAACCTGAAGCTTTTTCTTGAACTTTTACTGCATTTTCTCTACCAACGGTGTGACCTGCAGGCATCTCCCTGCATGCAATATTCCTGCTTTGATCTTCTCCAGCACCGGAGGTGCAACAGAAACCATTCTCACGTTACACGTTGCCCCAAGCACAGAGATCGAACTAGACGCAGTCACTGTTCTCGCGTTAGCTCTGCCACGTGCAAAAATCTTGCTGAAGCCGAATTAAATTGTTTCCGCGAAGTTTCACCTACGAACTGTACGTCTGCAGATATCAGTCTGTATAATTTTAAATTACACACATAAAAGCACAGAAGTTCATAGCTCTATCAGCTCTTCATTGTGGCTTCACAACTTTGTGCTGCTGTATTTGTTTCCCCATCTTAAAAATAGGTGCCAGGTTAAAACAAAATCCAAGCTGAACACCTTGCTTAAGGACACATATGTGTCTGTAAACTTTTAATCAGAAGTGAATTTACTTAACCATCACATGGCCATGGCTGTTAATTCTTTCCTGTAGCACAGATTAAATATAGGGGGTCCTAGTTATAACATGTATTGTTGAAGATTTTAGTGAATTTACTTTAATTTACAAAAAAACCTGACATTTGTTGTTAACTTTATAGTACCAATCGAGGTAAGCGATGATGTTACCTCAACTGTTAAGAAAAGGTTCCCATCAAAAATGTCAGTTTATTAACTAATCTCAGGGATTAACTAATGTTCAAACTCAACCAACTGAAATTAACCATTTTTCTCCCTTTATCTGCAGTTTTTTGAGAGTGCTGTTAAGCTGTTTTTTACATGCACATATGTTTCTTATCCAGTGCAAGGTAATTGCAAAAGACTTCCACACTGCAAAGGTAGCATGAGGAGGTCTAGGCTAAGGGTTAGACAAACAACTGTTTTGTGCTGGTTTAGTAAGTGGCAGTAATTGAATTAAACAGGGACTGATAGGAAACCGGACCCGAGACAAAATCCTGGATATCATTGTTATATTCTCCTCTTTAAACTAAACAAAAAAACAACAATTGCACACTGGCACTATCATATCACACAGAGCTGGAAGATATCAAGAGAAGAAAGAAGCTTTCAGTCCCAGCCCTAGGAGTTCAATAGTGTGAGAACGTTTTATATGAATAGAATTTTAGTAATCTGTTCAAGCATTTAACACCTATTTTTCTTTAACCATTTTGTTTTGATCATTCCATTGCTTAAATTCTGTGCTAATTTATCCTGTTTTAAGTTATAGAAGGAACCATTTATTATTACAGACGTCATATTTTTCATACATCTTCATTATTCCTCAACACAAAAAATGCTTTGCATCATGCAATTCATTCACTGAATAACTTGATCATGATCATTAATGAAAATGTCAGTTTGAAGAAAGTCCAGCAACCACAGGAAGTCAGCAGAACCAGGGTTTGAGCAATGCTGGCATTTGTTTGTCTTGTAAGTGCCATATCATAGCGTGTAAGACTGCACTTGTGACCAAACTCAAGTCCCAGGATGGGATTTGTTTTTGTAAAGTTAGAAATGGTACAGCGTCTTATCTGCATGACTACAACATCCATCTTGCGCAGTGATACCTGAATTAGCCCTCTAGATGCGTTCTTGAGAAATGGAGCACCTAATGAAGCTCTTGAGGCTCTAATTCATGCAGTCTACTGTTTAAAAACTGCACATGTGCAATATACAACAAAATAAATTAGTTAATGCCTTTAATAATAGCCAATGAATTTTAACAAATAAATAGCAAAAAAATCTTTTTTTATTTTAAAAAACGTGGAAAATGATTATGATAAATTGATCAAGGGGTTGAATTTAAATACTTGGGATCAACAGTCCAGAGTAATGGGGAGCGTGGAAGAGAGGTGAAGAAGAGAGTGCAGGCAGGGTGGAGTGGGTGGAGAAGAGTGTCAGGAGTGATCTGTGACAGAAGGGTACCAGCAAGAGTGAAAGGGAAGGTCTAAAAGATGGTAGATGAGACTAGGTATGCTTTATGGGTTGGAGACGGTGGCACTGAGCAAAAGACAGGAGGCAGAGCTGGAGGTGGCAGAATTAAAAATGTTAAGATTTGCATTGGGTGTGACAAAGATGGACAGAGTTAGGAATGAGTATATTAGAGGGGCAGCACAGGTTAGACGGTTTGGAGACAAAGTCAGAGAGGCGACATTGCGTTGGTTTGGACATGTGCAGAGGAGAGATTCTGGATATATCGGGAGAAGGATGCTAGGGATGGAGCTGCTAGGCAAGAGGAAGACAGGAAGGCCTAAGAGGAGATTTATGGATGTGGTGAAGGAGGACATGCAGATGGTGGGTGCGACGGAGAAAGATGCAGAGGACAGGAAGAAGTGGAAACAATTGATCCGCTGTGGGGACCCCTAACGGGAACGGCCAAAAGAAGAAGAAGAAGAAGAAGAAGAAGAAGACTGAAGGGGTTAAAATCAAAGAAGCACCATGGTCAAATAAGATTAATAACAGTCCTGGTATTGCTGTATATGAATAGAGAGAAGCTGTAAATTATTAACACACACACACACACACACACACACACACACACACACACACACACACACACACACACACACACACAACCATATAGTATAGCATATATATGCAAATTAAAAACAAAAATGTTTGACAGAATTTAAAAAAATGAAGTACCTGATGTATACATTTTGTACATGCATAAAAGCTTTTGGGAAGAAAACTTATTATTTAATAGAGATGGAGCCACAGTGTCAGTCAGCCGAGGAACAGTAAAATATGTATTAAAACCTGCTCTTTAAAGTAAAAAAAACAGGTTTGTTACCAGTTAGTTCAGTCAAGGTTCATATGAAAAGAAGAGCAGACCGATACCTGTTTGAAGCACCAGGAAAAACATACTATATGGTCTTGCCAATCCCCATGACAGCCTCTGACTAGACCCAGTTCCTGGGAGCTGCATCCCAGTTCAAAGGCTCACAGTTGCAGGTCTAAGCACTTACCAGCATGACAACGCACCAATTGAGGATGCCTCTGTAGTTACTGTAGCCACTGGCTGAGCTGAGCAAGGACTCCTGCAGCTTGTGGCAGCTACAAAACAAAAAACAGAGATTACCAAACCAGAATAACAAATATTAAAACAGGAACAAAATAACAACCTACCATTTACATTAACATTTATTTTTATGATTCATTTAGTAGATGCTTTTTAGCCAAAGTAATGGATAATTCAAGATACAGAAAAACAGATTCAACAGTTTGTTGCATTCATTTTCAATTTTCCTTATATATACTGTGCGCACACACACACACAGAGAATGTATATGTATACAGATACTACATACTGTATCAGTCAAAAAACTGCCTATAGAAACAAAATTAGCAAATTCATGGTGAATCACAGTGTATGGTGTGATACAAATTTATGTAACTAAAAGAAGTTGTAATAATACTGAGAGATTTAGCTGTTCAAATGGGGAAAAGTAGCTCTTTCTGCAACACTGGAGTCAAAACTGTGGAGCAACAGAATTTTTGAAATTTTTGAACCTGTTGTGAGTAAAACCACTAAGATGATTGAGGATTATGGGCACATTTTGGGAGGCAGAACCCAACTTGTATCAGAGTGTTCCAGATCAGGTGGAGAGGACTGATGGCAGAACCCAGAAGTCTTGAAAATAGGGATCTGCAGGAGTCCAAGTAAGATATCACAATAACCTGGACTAGGAACTGTGCAGAGTGTTGTGTGACATGCAGATCAATCTTAAAACTGTTGTAAAAGAGGCCTATGCTCTATTGGATTGTGGCCTCAGTATGCTGGAGAGGCAGAAACTTCAGTCAATTTTTACTTCCAGGCTTTTGACTGACAAAATGGATGAGAACAGCAAGTTGTCTGGTCTGACATACAGTTTCTGACAGGTAAATGGACCAGCAGAAAGGCTGAGTTCTGACGGTAATCCGTCACATCAAGGCAGAGATGTCAGATAGATGTGCTGCAATGCAAGAGGATGTATTGGTGCTTGTTAGATGAAAGAGAAGAAGAACTGTGTGTTGTCTGGATAGCGGCTAAAAGAAAAGGTATTAAAGGTAATGACTAAGGAGGTGGAGAAGAGTAAGAAGCTCGCTACCAAGCTCTGTGGAACGCCTCTGGAGAGAACCTTGTGGACAAGACATAGAGCTGTACTAAACCACCCAATAAAATCTACCTGATAGGTAAGATGCATTTCAATGAAAATCCTTTGATGCCAAGACATTTAGGTGAGGTAACAAGTTGGCATGTCAAAAGTCCTGGAGATGTCAAGAAGAATAAGATCTGAGTAGAGGCAGGAAGCTCTATAAGACACAAATATATGCAGTCTTACATAAGCATATTTCCTTTTTCTGGACAAATGCAAAGGTTGTGGATAACTTCCACAGTTATCATACCCATAGTAAATGCTACCAAGATTTATGTATTGATTATGTACTGATCTTTGACCATATACACATGAACACCAATAGTATTTGTCAGACTTCTCAAATGAATAACTTTCCTTTTAAACCATGTCCAATTGTTAAAGCATGATCTTTTAAAATGTACCAATTCATATTAATGTAAAATCTACTTGCCATGTGGGCAGGATATTTGCCATAACACAGGAGAGGAAGGATTTCAGTGTCCGGCACTATAGCAAAACCTCAGATATGACAACAGCAGGAGAACTCTACAGTTCCTGCAGGTATCCTACAAGAATTAATGTGTTTAAAACTATAGGAGAAATTAAAACTTTCTTCGCTGACAACATGTCCATTCTTAGCATGCTTTCCACACTGGCTTCCTTGGGGGAAATGTTAACTTTGAAAAGGACATGCTTTATTCAATCATACAGTATACTACTGGCTTTAAGCCAGAAGTGAGTGCACAAACTTTTGGGTCTTACCAAAAAGACACCTCACACTAGGGGGTCAGCAAAAAACTGTTCAGGGGTCTAAATTGTGAAACTCTTCTCTTGGTCATAAAAGGCAATGAAAATGTTGCGACACCAAGTGACACTTCACCCACTGTAGGACCACATGGGGCTGCAGTACGCCGTGCGGTGACATCCGCGAAGAAAGCAGCTGCGACCTGTTGCTTGTGAAATTTCCTCTAGTAAGTAAAATAGACAGCAAGAAAGCTGCTGATGCCAAAAAGTGTGAAAGAAAGCGACTCAAATCCAAAGATACAAAGGAAACAGGAGTAAGCTGGAAAGATGATCAGACTGTCCAGCATGTGAATGAACGAACTGCTCGATTTTGCTAGGGATCTGGGTTAGGATTTCACTTTAATGTTGAGCAGAACCCCTACCTTAGCCGATCGCTAGCCCCTCTCACAATTCCTCAGATACACAGTACACGGGCACAGGCACATAAACAGCCCTAAACACACAGGTGGAGGGGACGTGTGGCTTCCTCACCTGAGTGCATCACTTGAGCCTTCATGCCTGGTCTTCTCCTTGACCCTCTCTTTCTCCCTCTCTTTGTCCTTGATGGGAGCTCTGTGCTCCTTGTCCTCCTCCTTCCTCCTGCCGTCCTTCCAGATGCCATCTGTCACATCTCCAGCGGCAGACCTGCTCCCACTACCCGCTTTTAAAGTTACCACCCCTGTTCCTCCAGATACTGTAGTCCTTCGTTTGCGAGAGATCGGGGCTCTCACGTATTTGTCCCCCATGTTCTTTGTTTAAGACACATGAAGGAAAAAAGAAACCTCGGGACAGCCAAAGTTCTCCGGGACGTTAATTCAGTCACGCCCCATCAGGTAGCATTGAGGTTAAAACGCCTCTCTGTTGACTTCTGTTCTCAAGAACATCGCGGAAGTAAAGGGGGGGAGGGGAGCCTCACTGGAACAATACTTTCTGGGAGTTGTAGTCAAAATAACATACCTCGCGACTCAGGCGAGTCGGAATTAATTTGTACTTCTATGTGAATGGGGTTTATTTCTTGTATTTTCTTCTGCTGTAAAAAATATACTTGTCGTGCCCATTATTTTTAGCTCGATCAATCAACTAAAGTCAAAGTTTGAAATAATCTTAGACCAACAAGTCCATTGTAGCTCGCCGTCCGTACATATCGTAGAAACGCAATAAAATTGGTTCAAAATAAGGACCATCATGTTTAGCGTTTATTAATTTGCGTGATTCAGAAGGATTTAAGCAGTCGATCAACTTGGTATTATAGCGCAAGTTGAGGAAATTATTATACACACTACAAAGACCGTCATGCATAGCGCGTCCCTCGCGTTACGCGAACCCTTCGAAGAGGCGTGCTTGATAAGCAGTTTGTCCAATCGGAGGCTTAACTTTCGGTACATGTTTTAGTTTGGACCAATAATAAAACAGGGTCGCCGTCGTTCCTTCTGTGTAGTGGAAGTGTATTTGGATGACAGGACACGACTGAGCAGGAACAGCTGTATACCAGATGACCCCTTCCAAATTTGTACGAGTTTTTCCCTGGATTCCTTTACATTCGCACTTTAAAAACACGGTAACCTCATAATGCGCATGTTTATAATTTAGCGTTTCAAAAGGAGATGAAGAAGACAAAGAAACATCAGCAGAACACTGGACCCCAAGTGACTGGAAATGGACACATAAAGAAACAAGGAGGTGAGAACCAAGTAGATCTGAATGTAGTTGTTTCTCTCTTTCTTCTGAATGTATCGTATAGCTTATATTGTTGATTATACAGAAAAGTTTCGACTATTTTATACATGGTGCGTCTGATGGAGCGCTATCTCTCTCATCCGTGACGTGGACCTCTCCCAGATGTGGAGAGCAGCTGCCAGACCTCAATTTGCTGGGATGCCGAGGGTTACAGCGAGGGTATTCCTGAATCCCTCGGCAAGACGGGCTGACTTTTTTTAGCGAGCACATTTCGTACAACTTTGATTTAACCCGATAAAGTAGCCTGTGGTATGAAACTGGTTACTTGAGGACCTTACTTTGGGAGAAAAAGGTCCCCTTCGTTCTATCACTTTACACGTCTGAAGGATTTTGTACGACCAATCGGCGCGTTCCGTTACACTGTGACCAATCAGTGCATTCCATTGTTTGTGTAACCAATCAGCGCGTGGCACTGTTTGTGCGCTTATCAGTTCATGCCATAGTTTGTGTGACCAATCACCCCGTGTCATCCTTTGTGCAACCAATCAGTGCGCGACTATCTATTATGAATCAGTCGCCAAATGTCTTGATATGGCTCGTGTTTTTATGTAACCAGTTAACAAATGCCACTGTTTACCTACATTTCACAAAGGGACCTTGTCAAATGTACATAACACACACTTTAAAGTGTAAAAACACTCCAGACAATTAATTTGAGATACCAATTTTGTCTACAAAGAAAGGCTTGTGTGTTTGTATGTATGTATGTGGTTGTTTGTCTACTGTACACTAAGGGCCACTGGGAACTGAAGACAAATTCCCTGTATGTGTATGCACACTTGGCCAAATAAATCGGATTCTGATTCATATTCTGAAATTTTCACTGTTAACACAAGGAAAATGTCCTTAAATTGCTGTTGGGATTAAAATGTGCAGACCTGTGCATTTTTGTGGCACAATGTTGTCAGTGGTACTCAGGGTAATTGCCCAGAAATATATTTGGGATATTAGGTTTGCTTGAACACGACAACCCCCACATACACACCTTGTTTGTATCACTGTATGATAAATGAGAAAGCAATATGACATCTGTCATATGATAAATTAGAAAGTCTCTGATAGCCATTTAATCATAATTAAAAACGTATTATGGCAAATTCCAGTCTGGGCTCAGATGGAAAGAACAAGAATATCACATTGATCTCCATAACACAATCTTTTGTTTAACATAGGACAGCAAAAGACAATAACAATCACACTGTGCAATAGAACAGCTGCTCTTTTAGCACCCACACTGAGGCTTTTTAACCACTCCAACTCCACTGTCAACACAGTGAAACTGGGCAAACCCCAACAGTTGGACACAATTTAACTATTCACTCGTAATACTGACACCTACCACTAGGCCTACCCATAGCATTCTATGCCCCATATTCTTCTGTTAAAGAAAATGCCCATGTCCCCATGGCCCACCTGTCCCCAACAGTCCCAAATCTAATGCTGTTTCCCAGGCACTCCTCTGATGGGGTGAGATGTCGGTCTAGGCAGCCGTGGTGGCGGCCATGGGGGCTGAGGCGGCTGTCATCTCCCCCGCTTCGATCGGATTCAATCCCAGTACAGTCTCTTAATGCAGGCGTCTCTTTCTGGCGACCCCCATTTACCCGACATTGCCAACTGCATGATGGAGCGCACAGACATGATTCTGCTGTGTAGGGGGGCCACGCACTCAACACACTGCCCCCTTGCTCACCCATCTACAACAGTGTTTCCTCTCCCGTGCCGCTTGCCACACTGCGCATTTCTGGCCAAAACACGACGTAGTCTTTGCACACTAAATGCTTCTGCTCATGGCAGCTTGTATGGGGCTGTAACTGGGTGGCACACTCCGCAGTATCACAGTCATACTCCTTTAGAGCACCAGAGGACTGGGCACCCAAAGGCCCAAACCCATCTCATCAGTGGCTCTCTATGGCTCTTAGTTGCTGTCACTATGCGGCACACATCTGAGTTTGGGGAGCGTCGCACCTACCGCTCCACCCACACTTCTCAGCATCACACAGTCTCATTCCATCACCGAGGGAGCGGATCGTACACCGGAACCATCCTGGACCCTCATGCTTTCAGCGCACTTGCTGCTTACCTGCACCACGTGTCTCGACCCGTCTGGCCCAAAGCACCCCCCATCTTCCCTCCAGATCCTACCCTCTTCCTCCCTCACAATCAGGGACTTCTCTTCCACCTCTGCTTTGCAATCCAGCTTCTAACATACTGCACCTCCATCCCATTTCTAACATCAATGTAGTAAGCACCAATTTGGATTTGGAGAGAACAAGGCTATTGCACTGATTGGCAGTAGGAGAAGGTAGCAGCCAGGCTGGCCAATATCTGCTATTTTCATACCCACTGGAGTTAGTTAAACACTTCAGCCCTCCTCTGACAGCACTGGGGAACTGGGTGAACCCCAACAATACAGCACAACACCTCATCCACGGTTGGACACTAATTAACTAGTCACACATGTAATACCAAGACCTACCACTAGCGGCTGACACTGCAAATTCATTCATATTAATATGAACGTGGGGATGCACAGCTTAGCTTAAAAGTGAACAGTTCCTGGGATGTGATTTTTTTTGACTACTCTTCTGTTTCACACAGAGCAAGAATCCAGGAAAAGGCAGAAGCTGGTTGAGATCCACCAGGCTCTGAACAGTGACCCCGTGGATATCGAGACCCTGCGTAGGGCCGCCATCAGTGAAGGGGGACTTCTGACGGATGAGATCAGGAGGAAGGTGTGGCCCAAGCTGCTCAGTGTCAACATCTATGAATTGCCTGCTAAGCCAGGTGAGTCCAGTGTGTTAATGGACTTTGTGTAGGAAGGGGTTTTTTAAACCAATTATTTAGGCTTTTTCTATGTAGCATCCGGTATTTTTTCCCATTTTAATATATACTTGTACTTCTATTCTGCTAACAATTCCTTCATCTGAGTTTAAATATATAGGATAGAACTTAATCCCACAAGGAAATTCACCCATGCAAGTCTATATACACCTATACCCTGGCATTTGAGCTCCAGATTTCCCATCTACCGGGATGTATATATTAATACCTGGCTGAGTATCTGACTTGAAGAATTCTGGTATCATGATTGTCATGCAAGCAAAGTGGAACAACATCAAAGAACTATTGTAATAATTATTATAATAGTTATAGTAAAATAATATAATATACAATTTTGCACAAGTACACATGCAAAGCTAGGTGGTAGAACTGTGCCCGATATCAGCATTCTCAGCCTTTGCCCCATGTGGCCCGTGTTCAAATGTAGTTTGCGCTTTCCTCATTTTGTTCACTTCTGTTCAGGCAGTATGTGCCCCAATAACAAATCATTGTAGTAGCAGCTCATTACAGTAGGTAAATATTTTGAAGAAGGAAATATTTTGAAGAAATTAATTGGGACTTTATTGGATGACTTTAGAACAAATCAAAAATTTCCTCATAAAAAATAATGGGAATAACTTCCTGATATTTGAGTTAGTGGTATTCAAGCAATTTCTAGAAATCAGATACACTTTGGTTACTGGTGTATTTCAAATATATAAATATATTTTAAAGCATTGATGATAACGTGCAAAATAATGCTGTGAACATTCTGTTGCACTGTGTTTTGATAAAGAACATTAATATCAAGTTATTGTTGTACCCTAATTTCTCATGGTCACAGTACAGAACAAATCTTACGTACATATCTAAAAAAAGATGTACTGTTATTTACAGCAAAGGATGCTCGAGAAAACCACAAGGATTACAACCAGGTGCTCCTTGATGTCAGGAGGTCAATGCGCCGCTTTCCTAAAGGTATTCCTGGTTTTGTTAAACTGAAGCAGGTGGAAAAAGGGCGTGGGGTGCAGGGGTCAGGTGAAATATCCCCAAAAAGGAGCTAATTCTCTTCACACCACATCCCGTCCCTATGCTGCTGACCATTTTGGCAACAGCTGAGTTGTGCTGTTTCTTCAGGCATGCGCACAGAGCAGCGGGAGGTCCTCCAAGAGCAGCTCATAGACATCATTCTGAACGTCCTGCAGAGGAACCCACAGCTGCACTACTACCAAGGCTACCATGACATCGTGGTCACCTTCTTACTGGTGGTGGGGGAGAGGATGGCTATTGCCATGGTGGAAAGGCTCTCCAATCACCACCTCAGGTGACTTACATCCCATCGCTTTGCCTGCCATCCCCTCCCCCCAGTTGCTGGTTTTTCGCTGATAAGCAAAGAATGAATGAATGAAGAACACAGATGTTTTCTCTCTCTCTAAAAGCTGTCTTGTCCCTCAATTTGCAGGGATTTTATGGACCCAACAATGGACAGCACAAAACACATACTTAACTACCTGATGCCCATACTGGAGCAAGTAGATCCTGAACTACATAGCTTCATGCTGAGGTAGGTCCATGCCATGGATGGGAACTGACTGAGGAAAGGGATTTATATCAGTCAGCAGCACATGTCTATCACACCCCTTAGGGTTGTATTCCACTAGTAAATTTTTTGCTTGGGGTGAACAGATTGTCAAGGGTTAGTCCCCTTCTGGGCTCCTGTGACAGTTATTCAGATATGTCAGGTGTTTGCCCTGTACATGAGCTGAGGAAGAATGGCCAAAGTTTAGAAGTGATGTTGAGTTGTCAGATAAAAATTTGTGAGGCTACATGAGCGATTGTGTGTTTCTGACTCCTTGCACCTTTGTAACTAGTCCTTTACCACCTGTTACTTTTTATTTACCTATTTTTGTATTCATATCTCACGTCTATAGGTAGCTGCTGACATATGTGTGCTATGAGAATGGGAGCGTCAAAAAAAAACAAGGTGTGATTCAGTAATAATGTGTTTGTATATAATTGCTGTCTGTTGTGAGATTTACTTTTGTTCACTCTGAGTTGTATATCACTTTTGCGAAAAGCATCTGCCAAGCGCATAAATATAAATGTTTTGGTGTTAAATGTTACACCAATGTTGCGCAAAGTTTTAGGGTAAGGTTATATAAAGGGAAAATGTATTTCACGCTGAGAATCATCTATCCCAGGCTCAGACTTCGTGTAGTCTTTACTCTGTGTACTGCAGTGTTGCTATTGACAAATAGCCCAGTTTATTTTATTTTATTTCTAATATTCATCGAATGATGCTTTTTATAGGGAGATTAGTCCCTAAGCATATAAATAGATGTTAACTTTTTAATTATTGATTTTTTTTTTCTTTTTTACAAAAGGACTTCTATGGCATTCATGTCTCATACCTTCACAGATTCAGGGTTTTGAAAGAATAAGGTAGTGGATAAAAGTGATTCACATTGACAAGAATCCATATATAAATTGAAAATAGCCAAGGGCAACTTGTTTACGGATGTGAGGTTGCTGTTCATGTTCCTGAAATGGCACACCAGCTCCATACCTGTCACGCTCATGGTCAAGTTAGAGGGATGTGACCACAAAAGTCCTCAACTAGCGTGGCAGAATGTGGGATTTTTTGCAGCTGTAAAATGTCATTTGAGGAATGTACTATTATATATCATTTGTATAAGAGAATAAATTTAGGTGCTCTTCAAGTTTTTTTTTTTTTTTTTTTAATTCCTGTTGTTTTTCTCTTAACACTTTAAACGGATGTCCTTGGGGGGTTTTATTTTTGGAAGCAGGGTGTCAAAGGCTTGTTTGTAATTCACAGAAAATAAACAGGCTAAGGTTGTCTTTTATTTCCTTTGCCATAACAGCCTCTGCAATGGAGGCCTAAACGAATCGCTTCCCATCTGTAGGTGCTGCAGGTGCTGAGAGGAGGTACAGGATGCGGCTGTGTGGTTTTTTTTTTTCCCCCCTTCTTTTTCTGTGAATCTGAGAGTGGCGCGCCGGAGGATGCGGGCTCGCAGTCTGTCGCAGGATATTAATTACATCGGATCAAATGTAAGATATGCGGAGAGAATCCATGGTATCGATCGCCCGGGCCTTCCGCTTCCCTCGTCGCCTGTGAGCCATGCGAGACTAATGCAATGTCAACACGGGGGGAGAGAGTGAAGGAGTGCAGTGGATTTCTTGTTTATTAGGGAACTTTTCCCGCCGCCGCTGTGTGTGAATAATTGATTAAACGACACGAAAGCGCACCCTTTACGGGGTTTAATTGGGGAGGCCCTGGGCGCTCCGTCCGTTTCCAGGGAAGCCGTCGGCCGCCGGGCTCTCGGCTGCTCTAATTGTCCCCATTTTCTCGATCCGTCGGCCACGGTGCTCATTGTCAGACTTCTCTGCCAATTATTTGACCGTGTGAAAAGTTTCTGTGATGTGTGTCCACAGCTACGTGGTCGTTCTCTCTACCGTTTCACGCCGTCGTGGCCGAAAAGGAGTAATCGAACGCTGAGTTTCATCGGTTTCTGATGCTCTTACTGTTACTGGATAATCTGTAACACCGCGGCTGTCAGGTTATGTAATTAGTTTTAATGGATTCTAAAGGACGGATTATTATTTTTTTCTTTAAAGCCACGTCCTGTTTGGAAACCTCCATTTTGTCCAAATGTGCTCAAGGATTTTTTTTTTCTCCTCCGTACTTTTAAGTGCTGGTTCTCCAAGTTATTTTTAATAGAGGGGCATTTAAACTGTAGAGAATAAGAGGCTGTTAATTGATAATGGATGCGAACGTCTTTGCAGGTCACGGCCGAGGCACGGGCTGCTATCTGTCCGAGCATCATGGGAAGTGCATATAACTAGGAGGTTTTAGCGGTGGACGCCACACCCGCTGTGTGCTGGAGTATTTGGGCTGTGTGCCCAAAATCTCTTAAGGCCCGCTGGAACCCAAGCAAGGAGAAAAGTGGATTACTGCCCTCTCCCGGTTTGGGAAGGACCAGGCATGTAGGTTAGCTGATCTTCTCCATGCCCCAAAGCACTTTCATTGTACATAGTACTTAAATACAGTATAACCTACCCTGCTCTTGGTCCTTGGTCTTGGATATTGATTTGCAGTGTTGTTTCTTTGCATCTACACTCACTGACACTGAATTCCCATAGCATGTGGAGTTCTTATATATTGCAGAGAGAAAATGTAGAAAGGCTCAGCAGCTGTAGAAGGGTTGTTCTACGTCTGTACTGCTGTTTCTTTATTCCCACCGTTGCTGTGAAATGCATCATCACAGACTGCACCATGATGTTATGGTAAAATATTAACTGGGCAGTTAGGAACCGTGTCTCTAGCTGGTTTTCTGTTATGAACATGAGTGGTGCTGCTGTCCTTCTCAGGCATCCCGGTGGGGGTCCAGAGCAGTTACATTCATCTACAGATGGGCTCCTGATTTTCTCCCGCCGTTCCCGTGCGTCACCTCGGTGTATGATTCAGTGCCAGCGAAGGTTACGTGATGTTCACAACAAAATGGTCAAGGATGAATGAAACGATCCGATTTGGCCTACAGATCATGGCCCTAATATTTTCTGGATTAAAAGCTCTCCATTGTGTCTTGAACTCTGATTGTGGTGGTTCGACTGCTTGGTGGAGTTGAACCCACAGTCTCTCTGTAAATGAAGGCCACTTTAGTTCACCTGACTGGTATTTAGAGGGCACCCAGGGTCAGCCTTATGAGAACACGCAAGCACTGATGATGATCTTTTTCCAATTCCTGTTGTTCCTTCCACTACGCCGCAGGGCAGAGGTGGGCACCATCTTCGCTCTGAGCTGGCTCATTACGTGGTACGGTCACGTCCTATCCGAGTTTCGCCATGTCCTTCGGCTCTACGACTTCTTCCTGGCCTCCCACCCTTTAATGGCGATCTACTTTGCTGCAGTGGTAAGAACCAGACCTCAGTTTCTCCCATGTGCTACAGCTTACTCGTGACCATATGTGGCCTGCATGCATAGCGGACATAGCTGACCACCAGCAGCCACATGCCATGCATCCGACTACAGATTCCTGAAAATGTGCCCCTTAATGTCAGAATGGTGTTGTCTGTTATGTCTGGCATAGTCCTCTACTATTTGCACTGATCAATTGCTGTACGGTACATTTCTGCTACCAGTGCACTCATAGGAAAGGTAAAATACACCATGGCCTTCCATTTTTGGTCATTCCGATAATCATCATATAATTATTTAACTAAATTTGTAGGTTCTTGATGTAATTACTAGAATGGGGTGAGGCAGTGGTACACCTTGTACACAAAAAGACCCAGGTTCAAATCCCTGATCCTGCTGTTGATCATAGTTCTTACTTTACATCCAGTAAAATTTATCCAGTTGTATAAATGAGTAAACCAGCAGAAGCGGGTTTTGCGTATAAACCTAACACTGTAAGTCATATTTAAGAAACGTGAGAAATTAATAAATTATAGTAATATATTTGGTTGACTATGTTATTTTAAAGGAAAGCTTACAGCAGTATGAAAGTACTGCATAAACTTTAGCATAGGGATGGGAGGTAGGGCATTTGCAACAGTTTATTCCCCAAGAACAAATCGAATTTTATTCCTTTAAAAATAATTCTTATCAGGTGTTTCTTTTTTCCCTTTGTTTTTTTCCTCCCATTGCAGGGTGATGCTGCATTCATGCATGTACTGTACAATGTCTACCCCAATGCACCTCTGTTCACATCCTCTTGGTGCAAACTTAAATTAAAATTGATTTTCAATAAACTGATGCGGATTTGGTGCAAGTTTTAAGGAGAATTCCGAAGAATCCCACTGAAGCGTTTTTCTCATTTTTGTGTGTGTGTGTTTTTTTGTTTTGTATTTTTTGTTGTTAATTACAGTTTTAGTATTTTTTACAGTGCACACCAACACCACAGAAACTTTGAAAGAAGGACAGGGGTTTTAATGATTTTTTTTTTTTTTTTTTTTTT
This sequence comes from Heterotis niloticus, assembly GCA_018136845.1. Classification (NCBI taxonomy): domain Eukaryota; kingdom Metazoa; phylum Chordata; class Actinopteri; order Osteoglossiformes; family Osteoglossidae; genus Heterotis; species Heterotis niloticus. Next base: position 28,856,892 of record CM030892.1, on the reverse strand, counting down.
TCCGGGGTTGTTTGTTATTTTTCCTTTTTTGTTGCGCACATCATGAGGGAATCGGGGGCACTTTGTTGTCGACCAGTTAATTAAACAGCTCTAATGAACTCACTGGAGGTTTGCTTGGAAGACTAGTGCTGTTTCTGCAAGATTAGTAGCAGCGTCTCGCGGCCCGGTTGCATCGAGCCCATCCCCTACCTCACTCGCCGTGGAAACCAGAGGGGGCACTCTGGCGTTTGAAGTCCGTATAATGGAGCGGCCAGGAAATGTAATTCAGCTCCGCTTCTTAGGTTTCCAAAAAGCAGCACGCCTTAACCCTTTGGCTCCACATATTGCAAAGTGGGAGAGGAGCAATTCAGGTTAAGTAGTTTGCTCCAGAGAGCTATAGCAGAACTGTTCCCGGGACCCAGACCTGTACTCTTGACAGTGCAGCTACAAGTTCTTGTCCTTAAAGGTTTATATTATTTTAGCTGACATCACAATGTTACGTTTGCACACTGAACTGCTTGCCATGATCTGCTCATTTATACAGCTGGGTAATTTTTACTCTTATTATTTTAGGGGAAGTGCATTGTTCAAAGAAATAACTGCAACTCTGGAGATCTGAGCCTGGTTCTTCCAGTTTGCAACATGAAGGCCGTAACGACTACACTGCCTACCACAAGGCCATCTTGCACCCATATACATCGCACCTAGGACACCATTCTTGTACATAAGGGTCATGGATTTGGTACATCATTGCTACTTGGGATTAGATCATGTGGCCAGCTCCGTTGACCCCCTGTTCGCCTACTTTCTTGCCCAGATCGTCCTGCACCGGGAGCAGGAGGTGAAGAGTTGCGAGTGTGACATGGCCAGTGTGCACCACCTGCTCTCGCAAATCCCTCAGGACCTGCCGTACGAGAGCCTAATCGTTCACGCCGACGCCCTGTTCTTCATGTACCCACCCAGCCTGCTGGAACAGCGTGCCGCCCTGCAGTCCCGCAAGAGGTGGGGCAGCTGTGTGTGCTTGAGGGCTAGTGACCTATACTCAGAGTGACTGACCATCGTGAGTTTTCACACCCATGTGGTGTTTCTTTCTTTTTGTGGCCAGTCTCGTACTCCCACGATTCTCTCGGCCTCAGTAGGGGAGCGATCAGTCCATCGCTGCCCTTCTGTTTCTGTGCTCACTGTCACCAAGGATGAGGTGGCGAGCGAAGGCCCCTATGGCTTTTGTCTCTCACCTGGGGTCGTACTGCATTTAACAATATGGGTAACCCCCAGTTGACTGAGGCAAAGCCCCTCTCCTGAACACAATTACAGAACTTGGTGATGAGACATCAGTCTTCAGGGTGGCCCAGTCACTCAGTGTGTAGAACTGTCACGTTGCACAGGTTTGAATTCCGTCCCAGCTCTGCGCTGTTTGGATGTTCTCCTCGTGTCCATTCTGTATTCACACTGGTTTCCGCCACACGGTCCAGTTCCCCTTTGCATTCCAGACATGCAGTTTCTCTCATCTGGTGGAGGTCCTCTGATTTTGGTCCATCTAAATTGGCCTTGGCTTGTGCCTGCTTAAGTCGACGGAGTGTGTCCTGTGATGGAGTCCACGTCACACGCGGATCGCCACAGCCAGATGCTGGATGAGAGGGTTGTGAAAATGAATGAAGGATAATGGCCCCTTTTCATGTTCCCAGCATGCCCTCCGATTACAACTTTTCCCCGTGCTTCATTGGACCAAGTTATTCATTTATATTGACGAAGCTGTGAGTCAGTTTAAGAGACAGTCCAAAAGTTTCTCTATTATTATGATAGTAATGAGCACAGCTTAATGGCTGACTCAGTGACCTTGTAAATGTTATGCTGTGTCATCTCTTATTCTTTTCCATTCTATGTTTTATAACGCACTGTTTGGTTTTTTTAGAACTGGGGACATGTACACAAAAATATATTTAGAATTATAGATAAATTTAATCCTAAAGCAGTCCAATTAAACATTTTGATGCTTGTTAAATCCCGCAAAATGCCAAGAAATGGTGAAGTGTGCTATCAGTGCTCGCTCCAGCAGGTGGGGCTGTGGAGTGTGGGATAACAGCCGCTGGCTCCGTAGTCGTAGGCATAACCTTAGGGGCTGTTGAAATTTAAGCCGGTGTCTTGCCTGTTTGCATCTGACTCCTTTATATCTAAAGCATGCTTGTCTGGCCGGAGATCGAATGCGTAGATGGCGTTTTCTACAGGGATGAGGTTTCGCTACATCCTCACGAGAGAATGGGCTGAAGAGGAGCGTCTTCACCGCTCATCGGCATTAGCGTTGAGGATTCTGATTAATGCGTTCCATCTCTTGGTGCCAATTTGGCGGCACCCTGTCCTTTCGGCCCCCGTATGGTCTGTGGCTGAGAAAAGGTACCAATCGCTGTTCTTTTGCATAGTGGCCCCAGTCCTCGATGCTGAAAGGAACTTCCAAGGCCCCTTATGGGGGGCAGCAATGCAATAAATGAGACATGTCCCGTGGTAATTATGTGCATGCCTAATTTTGCATAAATTACACCTCCCCTCAGCATCTGTGGCCTCTCGAGGCTGTAGGGCCTCAGCGGGGAGCCAGGGGGCTATGGGGGGAGGGGCGCCTGCATGCTCGCATTGTTCTTGGAGGTGATGAAAAGAGCGCGTGCAGCACTTTAACCTTTTTTCTGCCATTATTCCAATGTGGCCTGGAACAGTAGCAACAACACAGAGGTTGTCATCGCCGAGCTTCCGAATGCTCCCCGCAAAGTGGAGGGGGGATTGTTCTCTGGACAGTGCCTTTTTAGCTTAAAAAAAGAACTTTAGCCAGCGTTCAAAAGTGATCTGAAAAACGGCCCAGTCAAATATACAAGCAGGTGTTGGCGGCTGCTGATGATCTCTGAGTTATCTGGCTTTGTAGTTGTTGTTGTTGTTGTTGTGGTTTTTAATTGGGGGATAGCTGTGGACGGCCTTCCAGAGGCTCCCGCAAGAGGACGCACCGGTCGCATCTGCAGGAGTGATGAAGGAGACTGGTAATGTGCATCAAAGGCAGCAGCTCCTACAATAGAAGGAGGACTCATCACAACCACGTCCGAATGGAGGCAGGGGTGGTGTAGTGGGAGGGGGAGCTAATCTACATTTAGGACTATCTGTGATGCACATACGTGTTGTGGGGCATTATCACAAAATCAAAACATCCCTCCACCTTCTGCCCCCCCCTCCCGAGCTGTCGAGTGGCTAGCAGCGTTCACTCTCGCTTGTGGTTGGATAGAAAAGCAATGGTGAGCGGGAACAGCGTTCTGACTGTTGCTCCGCTTACCTGGCCATCATTGAAATGTATGCAGCTTGCTGCTGTTTACCTTTCAGCCCCTTGGAGCTCGCTTCGCATCCCCCGCCTTCAGCCCCGCGTCGGGCTGCGACGAGGTGTTGCAACAGGAGCGAATCGTTTGTGAAGCGACAGGATTTGATGCGGATCATTACCCCGCTGGCTGCCAAGTCTGCTGTGGGTGGGTGACTGTTTCACCCCAGGCCGGGCTTAAGGTGGGGGAAGCTTTGTCACTGTCCTGTCTCTGCTCCAGCCGAGAGATAGAAGGCATGGAGGTGTGGCATCGGCATCAGTAAGATAGTGGGTTTGGGGGTCCTTTGCAGGGCAGTTGCGCACAGTGATGCCTCCTAGCTGTTAATGCATTGGTTTGGGGTCAAAGGGTATGGATGCAGACTTGAACATGCATGAGTGACGCTGCGTGAAGTCACATTTTGTGGTATGATCCTCGTCCCATTTTCGTGTAACCCACGCAGCTCCTCCCTTTGGAGCAGACAGCTGTCCCCCAGGCCCCGAGTGACTGTCAGACCCACGTGTTTTCTCTGAACCAACACAGGTTGAGCGTGAATCCAGCGTGCCAGCGATGCCCAGCAGCTTCCAGGCACAGCTTAGATATGGGCGAATGAAAGTGCACCTGTTACTTTGTGGGGTAAAGTAAACAGCACCCCATGCCTCTCAACCCGGGGAAGCACTTTGCTTTGTGGTGCACAAACACCCAGGAGAAGTGTGTGTCGTCTTCTTTTTCTTTAGCAGGAAATGCTTTGCAATGAGGGCTTTTTTTTTGTTGTTCAGTCTGAATTCCCATCCTCGCCGTGCTCTGTGCCACGTCTGCCGGCGCCCCTCCGGCTCAGCGGGGGAGATCAAGCGGGGGCCCCCAGTGAAAGGCAGCCGTCTGTCTGCGCTGCGACGGGTAACGAAGCGCACTTCCGCCGGAGCGTTAATTATTTAGCAGCGCCACAGAATCGGGCCGACTTCTGCGCAGTCCTGAGAGGTCTGCGGCTGCGGCTCATTCGCTGTGTTCTCAGTTTGTTTTCCGACGGTTCGCCGTGGTTTCCTCCTCATGTGACAGGCGTGTAGCAGGACTCACAGGAAGCGCTGAAGGAATATCAGTACAAGTGCTGTGCTGCCTTGGAACCCGAATGTGCGCGGAGCTGCTAGAGGAGCGTTAGCTGCCAGTGCGTGGAGGGAGAAGCGGGTCTGACTGTAGTTGCAGTCGCTGCCGGGTTGCACATTTGGGATGAAACTTTTATAGCAGTGCCATAGAGATTAGGTGCACTTTGGGTTTGTGGTTACATGACTTTATAGGTAGCGGGGGTCAGAGTGGTTACAGCTGTTGCCATTGAACTGAAAAGACTCGGGTTCAAATCTTCACTCCCACTGGGGGACCCCAAGCACCTTGTTGAGAGCGCTTACTATGAACTGCTCCCATAAAATTTACTCCGGTATCTAAAGGAGTGAATAATTGGAAGTGGTATGAGCTTCACTTTGCAAGTCACTTTGAAGAGAAGCATCAGTTAACTGAATGGCCAAATAAATAACTATTTCCGAGCAGAAGTTGTACTGAGACAGCTGTTTAGGGTTACATTAGCGAGGATGTACCGCAGTGAGTGACCTGTCTCCTCTGTACTTAGTAAAGACATACGCTGCAAGTTGTAAAGTACCATTGACTCAGTTTTGACTTCTAGGCAACCACTATATGGTTTTCAAGGCAAGGAGCAAGGGAAGTGGTTTGCCTTCTTCCGGCATATTTTTTAATTAGAGGGGTACGCGTGCAGAGAGGAGAACATGCAAACTCCACACACGGCCCTGAGCTAGAACTGAATCCCGCATCAGGTAAGCAACCCAGAAGGTGTGAAGCCACCAGCTTACTATGCTACACCACTGCATCCTCAGTAAAGACCTCAGTTTCAGTCAAAAGATTGGGTCCACTTGTTGGAAACTTGTTTCCTTTTTTCTGACAAGGCACTCGGTGAGCAAGTTTGATCAAGAAACGAGTCGGCATCGATCCAGCATCTTTCCAGTTCTACTGCAGTATTTCCCAGAGGTGCAGGACACCTGTGCGTTGTTGCTCAGGTGATGTAGGTGGGCAGCGAGACCATATTTAAAAACATATCTTGCACACAGTGGGGTCTGTCATTCCATGATTTATTTTGCTCACTTAGTTTATGGGACTAATACTTACAGGTTCATGTCAGGGCGCTAAATCACTATTGTACCTGCTGTTGCTCTGAATGGGGATGATGCCCGTTCTCATCTGATTCACATTCAGAAGGTGCATTTGGGGGAGGTGTAACACACAAAGCTGAGCTGTAGTGTTTTTACCTCCGTTCAGCACTGTCAAGCTGACTCGCACTGATGGTGCTCCCTGCGCTCTTGACCAGACTGCACGCTTCCACTCGCCCCCCAGTCCTCTGACGCACGGGCACCTGGCATCCCTCAGCCGGAACGGCGGGAGTAGCGGCGCATCACGGCGCTTGCCGGATCGAGCCCCCCCTCCCCCGCCACATGGTGCCCCGCCCCACTTTGGTCCGTTTGATGTGGTGGGCCCGGTCGTGAGCATCCCCTGGAGGAAAAGTCTGATCCAAGAAAACAGTAAAATGGCTCTGTTCCCTGCTTGTTCTGGGGAGGATAACAAACTTTAGTATGGCATCAGCTGGGCATCCCCTGCCAAGTTAAAGAATTAGAACAAACTGACGCGATCGTTGCATCAAGTCGGCAGGAGTTGGACTGCAGCGCTATGAAGCCTGTGCCAAACTGTGGGATCTCGCAGTGAAGGGACCTTGGTTGCGTGGAGCCGGCCAGTCCAGCCGCCGCTTAGTGGCGAATACATTTCATTATTGAAAAACCCGTCTGTCTCCGGGGCTTTCAGCTGTTCAACTATAAGTTTAAAAGTTAATTGCCCCAGCGTTACCTGTCATCTATTTTCAGCCTTTATAGCATTAGCGTCACATCCTAATGAGAACTGGAGAATAAAAATCAAGTCTAATTTTAAACAAAATTAAGTCTTTAAGACATTGAGCCCTTGTCCATGCCTGTGTTGTTTTTTTTTTTTTTTCCTCCTCCAAGAAAACCTTTACCAGTTAGAGGGAATCATTTGCCTTTAATTTAATGTAATGTTTAGGATGCGTCTGCAGGGAAAATAATGGAGCAGAAGTGAATATTTTATTAGCTCTTAATGAGGTTTGTAACCGTAACCATGATTCTAAACTGAGGACTTAAGACCCATTCTGCCCATCACCCAAGACTGTGCTCAATTTTTATGTTTTTATGGGGAAAAAAGGACCTATACATCATAAACGCATGTTATGGCGCGGTTGACATTGCTTCAGAAAAATAAACATGCACTTGAGAAAAATGCAAATATTTGTCCTCTGCAGGTTTTCCTGAATGTAAAGTGAAAATTGTCCATGTGTCTTTAAGTTCTGCATCCATCGTTGAAATGGAGAGATGTTACCCTGGGTCGTCTATGGTATCGAGATAAGAGATGATGAGAAGATAATGGTTTTGCATTACCTTAAAGGACGCAGAGAGGACATATTTAAAAATTATAGATTAGTAACTCAAATATAAACTTTTTTAAGTAGAGCTTTACATAAATTTTAAGTTGTCTGACTATTTAGCACTTAAAATTATTTGCTTTTTTCCCTGGGTATATTTGGATTTATTGGGATTTACCAATTAGACGTGTAATAGATGACCTGTATTTCTGTCAGAAGTGGAGGCGCCTTGTCGCTCACTGTAATTGCATTAAGAGCGGTCCCCTCGGTGGCCTGTCACACTCATGCCCACCCTCCCCTTCTTCTGTCCGTCTTTCTCAGCATCACCATCAACTCCTTCCACGACTTTCAGATGGCCACTCTGAAGCAGCGCCCAGACGCCATTCTTCGCCAACAACTGCGCCAGCGCCCCCCTGCCTTGCCGGCAGCCCCACAGGATGGACAGACCTCAGGCACCAGCCAGCTGGTCAAGATGGCGGTGTGGGGCATCTCGGCCACCTTGGGTGCGGCCGCGTTGGCCGTGGTGCAGACCGCCATGGACTGGGCCCCCGAGTTCCTGATGCAGCTTTTCTGAAGCTTTGATCACCCCCCTCCTTTCCTAGCAGCGGGCACAGGGGAATGAACAAGGGTGTTGGGTGGCACAGTGCAATGTATCTCCAACATGATTTATTCACTCAGCAGCGGTTATAGATTTAACTTGTGCTAATATTGGGAAGGGACGGTATGAGATTCTTTTTTGTAACAATAAGCGTTTTGAATGCCAGCCTGTCAGCAATATGTCTGCAGAAGTGTGGAAATTGCTGATCCACGTTTCTACAACAGAGGAGGAAATTATTAAAAAAACCTTTTTTGCCATGAAGGCAAAAGAGAGGAAAGGCTCAATTTAGGATAGAAAACACTAGCAATAAACTTGTCTAAAACAGTCCATTACCATGGGTTTTTATAGGTGTAGACAGTCCAGTTTTGAAGGGAGAGAGCACTACAGCGTTTCCCCCAACTGACTGGACAATGAGGTAAGATGATAGTTCATAATTCACATGACTGCTAGTGTGTACCTGGCCCGTGACCAGGCAATGGGAGGAGTTAACAGAACTGACTGTGAAGCTGCATCTGAGTCCCTCATTCCTGCCCCCTGCATCTTCCTAACTCTTCCAAACTGAGTCACCCCCCCCCCCCATCAAAGCCCCGTATTAAGTGACTAAGTGCAGCCATCTCTGCAAATGGGCCACCCATTATTCTCTCATTGCATGCCCCCATTGCCCTCCCGAAATGCAACGGAAGATCAACTGCGCTCGCCCATCTCTGACGCCAAGCCAGAGGAAAAGATTTGTATTTGAAGGAGCAGCGCTTTTAATAGGAAATCAAACTTGAAGCGCGTATTCCCAGAGTAATCCGTCCAAATCCAGAAGCAAATAGCCTGTAGACGGGTCTGCGCCATGGGTTGTCAAGTTGTCCTCTTTCAAGCCTTCTAAATGTTTCCTGTGCTCAGGGGTGTTGTGGGTTGTGTAGTTCTCTTGTCTCTCGTTCTGAAAACAAGGCAACAAGCTGATATCATTTTGCCCTCACTTACTGATGTGGGGTTGGGAGTGGGTGGGGGGTGTGTGAGAACAGGCCTGTCTGCAGTTCTACAGTGCGGGGGGCTTGGATTCTGTCTCGACTGCTTTGTCGCATGCTTGTCGTGACAGCGTGTACCCATCAGGCTGGCTGTCAATAAGCAGAAACCCCACTGCACTGCTGCACCCTGCTCTTCTTCATGGGAAGGCGCCACTGCTGAAATAAATGTGTCTGATCAGCTTTGTCACATCCCAAAAAAAAAGCAAGCGTTTGTATAAAATCCCAGCTTCTTGATGGGATTCGAGTCTGAGACGCACATTGCAGACCAAACTGCTGTTTGCTAAATTATTCGCAGACGACTGTGACTTTTACCATGTTGTGTATATTTGTTAGAGATGACAGTGAAATGTAAATGTTGAGTACGGGAGCCTTAGTCACCCTAAATCCAAAACTCAGCTGCTGGTAATAGTTTTTCACTCTTTGGATGTTGAGTCTCGTCTTCCTGGTTGTGGTACGGCTTTTGAAGCCGAACAACAAGATTCATCCATTTATACGTTTACAGTATTTATTCAGCTAATAGGATTAATTGGCATAAAAAGAACGCAAACCAGAACCCTGCTTCGCCCCGTTGCGTCTCTGCACCAGTCTATACATTGTGTTTTCATTAAGTGCTCTTTTTTAACGTGCTTTTACTGCCATTTCTGTTATTGCAGTCGACACAGGAACCTTTTACGTCAATTTTGCAACTCGGGAAACAAGCGGTGTTTTTCTTTGTTTATTGATCGAACTTTGTATGTAAACTTGATGTCTGATTGCATACAATAGCTTGCTTTGGCAGGTGTATCTTAAAGCCTTTTTATTGTAGTTCGAACCTACATTGCACAATAACCTCTGCTGTCTTTTTTAAGAACACTTTCGCACCCGCTGCGGTGTGGGTGGGATGTTAGTGCTGCGAGTGGTCTGGCTATTCACCTATTCTAATTATTTTGCACAATAGTGTGTGTGACGTGTAGTTAGCTTTAAAGAAAAAAAAAAAAAACAAAAAAACAAAACAGAAGCCTCTTTGTAATTTGTTTGTATCGAATAAGAACTGTTTGTGAAGCACAGACATTTATAGTTTCCAGTTAAATGGCTTTAATGTGTGTCACCTGGTTATTATGGGAATTATTATGGGAAGAAACTGAAAGTATTAGGAAAAAGAAGACTTTTTGGCAGCTGAAATGATGCCTGATCGTATGAATACATCTTGTAATTACCACAATCCTTGAAATGGTGCTGTTTCTTGTGAGGAAATTATGTGTTTACTCGTAATACAAAAAGTTTCCACGGTTTGAATGGCCCCAACCTGTCTTGGCTCCTGGAGAGGTGGTGTAGCACGCTCTCCACCCTTGGGGGCCGCTGGGTAACTGCGGGGACCTTTGGCCCTGCTTTATACTGCAGCTTCTATATGGGCTTAGGGCAGTGGCGGTGGCGCTGTGGTTCACCTGGTCTGAGGCTGCAGCAACAGAATGCTTGAATGTGTGGACCCCAGTGGGCACCAGACTGAGGCGGCCCCTTGATCCCACAGCCATCAACAACAGGCTGCTCAGACTGCATCTATGGGGCAGCTACCGTGAACAAGCAGCGTCTCTGAATGTTTCCTGCCTACTGCCAGTGTTCATACTGGGTGACAGCAAGGGTTCTCTGTTGTGATCTGTGTCTTTGTATCTAAAACATCTTGTGAATTCTCGTAAGTGCCAGCGTGTTCCTCAACACCGTCGCATTAGCAGACGCGAAACTCCTCTGACAGCTTTCAAAAAAGGTACAAGCGAAATGGTGTTTTGGTTTATTTTTGTACATGTTAACAAAAAATAAACTTTTAGGGGAAACTGAAAATGTGTCACCTGCATAAATGGTTCCTCTGTTCACGCACTTGACAGACATGTGATTCTGTACCGTTATATGGGATCCTGAAATAGGTCCAGCTGGCCAGACTGTAAGCGACAGATCTACAGGGCCGGATCAAGTTCTCGGCTGCCTACTTTCTTCTGCAGGGAGAGCGCAGAGTAGAGTTCACCTCCTAGGCCCTAGGTCTCACCTCCGTGGAGCACCTGAACGTGCCTAAACGATGAAGGTGCTTATTAATATTCATGTGACCGTAGTGGACCTCCGCCCGAGTCCACTGTGCGCGGAGAGGCAGGCAGAGGAGGGGAAGGGGGAGCTCTGGACCCACAGCGCTCAACTGCTGGGTTAATTGATCAAATTAAATTCTCTCCTGTCGGTCAGCAGTGTTGAAGTATTAATAATGAAAAATGACTGTTGGAGTGTTTTCGTGCACAGGTAGGAAATGAGTGGCTTCTAATTGGCCCCTGAGCTCCCGGAACTTTCTGATGAGTTTCACTGCTGACTGCTAGCGGGGCTGAGCCAGGGCCAAGCCCCCAAGGTCCCCCTGGCCAGAGTACGGCCTGGGGCAGGCAGGGGAGCGCAGCGGGCTCAGCTCTAGTGGGTGGACAGGCTCACCACGAACCACTTACTGGGGTAAATAACCAACCTCTCATGGGTGCGAACCATAACGTCACACAGCATGGCCTTATAGCACACTTCTGCAAGGAATTCATCAACCCTACGTTGCCGCACATTTTCACGAAGGAATCGAACAGAAGAATCTAAACTACCGGTGCGAAGACAACGGCAAGATGATTACCCCCTTACCCCAGTAAAAAAGGCGATGGTGTAAGACTCCTGTAAGTTTGTCCTTATTTCAGTGATAATTTTGGCATAAAACTGTGGGCAAGAAAATGAAGCGCGTGAGCAATGTTGCAGATCTGCAGTATTACTTGATCCCGCAACTTGTTGAGCCTCGGGTTTGGTGTTAGTAGCCCTCTGTGTTAGCAAAAACTTCAGCTTGGCAGGCGTTACAGTCCACCTGGAAGCAGCATACCAGCCACCGAAATCTCCTTCAATACGACCGAATAGCATTCATCATAAAGCACTCCAATCTTGACTCAAAAGTCAAGAGTTAAAAACATCAGAAGTTAACTTGAAAAACACGTAAAAAGCACGTAAGTAGGGCATCCCACCCCCCCAAAAAAAGCACATTTTGACCCATCAACAGGTAGGCAAATCACTTACTTTCGTACCCTCACACAAGTCGGACCAAGAACGCGATAGATGGTGAAAAATAATGAAATCTGATTGAAATGCACTTCTCGCCGTTCGGGTGCCACACCTGTTAACAACCCATCGGCTTGGTTCGCAGAGACCATCTCAGCCAGAAGTCAGGCTCTCCTGGCATTTCCATTTACGTACAAATTCTGCTAACTGGAAATTAGCAGCACCTGCATGACATCTGCTTACCGGGGCTCCGTGACATTGGCACAAATATCCAGTCAGACATGGGCCCAATGAGGAAAACATCTTAACAAACGCTTACAAAATGGACCGCAAAGAATTCCCTACTGGTAGTGAATAGGACAGCGGGGTCACTCCATCACGTAAGGTCATTTATGTAAGCTGCGCATCTCAAACCTTATGTATAACCTTGGTGTACTCCGACTCATCACGCACGTTTCCTGCAGAAAGCGGCACTTTGTTTGGATGCTGTATGTCGTACGGTAGCAAAGCTGCTCTCTAAAATGCCTCTTGCATGAGAAGATCTGCAAACGCGAGGCACCCTCCGCACGTCCCGGCCGTGACACGGACCTCCGCCGACTCCTCTCAACCTGTCCTTCTTCGAGGAGCCCCCTCAGCGGAGCTTCCGCAACTCAGACCGAAGCAGCCGCAGCGTTTTCCCGCTCTGTCCGAGGATAAAGTGTGAATGGCTGCCCCGGTGTGACGGCCAGCGCTGCAGAACCCTCACCCGTCCAGATGGCCCGCTCTTACATCATCGCTCGAGTGCATTCTGAAACCAGGGGTTCCTGTAAGTGGCTTTGTACTTCTGATAGAGCAAAAGAATACTGGATTCCACTGGGACACGTCGCTTGCCACATAGGGTGCCTCCAGTGCCAAAATGGTGGAAACGCCCCCCCCCCCCGCCCCAACTCTTCAGCTTTATCGCATGCAGCAATGTCGCATTAAGAGCGCGCGGCAAATGTTTCGCCAAGATAATACGGCGACATTCAATTGCCAGCGTAAAGTACATTATCGAAACATCTCTGGGAATGGGATTACTCTCTCTCCCAGTCCAGCACAAATGTCCTGTAAAGTAACTGTAATTGACTAATAATCGGTCTGAATAATTACTCCCCCAGACCCTCCCATCACCCCAGTTTTTTCTCACTGCTTTCTGCTCAGCTACTTGTTACGAAAAGAAAGCGAGAAAGAGGGAAATTGTGCAGCGGGCTGCAGCGAAGGCTTCGGTCGCTCATTGTCACTCCGAACAAGAATCCTCTACGGGGCTCCGATCTGCAGCCCGGGGTCCGCATTTGCGCGGTCACCGCCGCCACGCAGTGTTGCGGCCCAGACCAGTTGGAGATGGACTCCGATCCCGCGTTTGTGCGGCGGTCCTGCGCGGCACGGCTCGACGCCCTGCCCTCTCAAACCCGTACGGTACTGCGGCCCGCCGCAGCCCAGCTGTCACAGCCCATCTTCCTGACCCAGTCCGACGTAGGCGCGAGGTGACGGCGGCGTGCCGGCAGGCAGCTGCGGTTGCAGCAGGGACGAGCACGCTGACCAGGACTCCCTTTACACGCTGACGGTCTCCTGCCATGGAGTAATTGGACGGGCAGGAGGAAAGGGCGCTCCAGAGAGCCGACCGCCGGGCAGGTGGAGTAATTGGAGGCCTGTCAAACGGGACACCCTCCTGCTGGAGGACTGAGCTGACACGGAGGCAGATCGTACGTTTTACCAGATTATTATCTCAAGCTGCACCGGAATTTAAGTTTTTAAACAGCTTCTGGCTGCCCGGGCCTGCTCGCGCGTGCTTCGCTGTCGCCACCGCGCAGTTTGCGACAAAGCTGTCAAAACACCACAGGCCTTTGGGTCTTCGGATGCATTAATTCTAACTTGTCATCACACCGTAGTTTCAAAAGCACAGGCAACGCTCCTGTAAGAAGACGCACGAGGCTTTGTGCGTATTTCACAAGCCGCCGCACTAAAAGTGGCATACCCAATAATGACATACATTCGTAACCTTAATGTTGCCAGTTTGGGTCTCATGAGGGATCCTGTTGCTGTACCAAGATAATATATTTGTCCTAAACTGCTTCTGTAAAATATCGAGCCGCGCAGACGCTTGACATGTGTTTTCGGATACAAAGGTGGTAAACAATGTAATAATTATGCTTCTCATTTTTGGTCTGGTTACCTGGTTAGGCCCGAGCTCAGCTGTTACGCTCAATCCAAACAGTGCCACTAATGCCAAGTAGGCTGAGAGCGGCTTTTTATTTCACACAAAAGCAAAGCACGTTCACAAACTGATGGGGGTGTTCTTGGCGGGGACCGATGAGAGAATGGCAAGGGGGTTGGTTCCTGGGCTCGGGGCCGAGGAGCGCCAGCAAGCCTGGGAGATCAGGATGTGCCGGAGCCAGCTGGTTCGGAGCCCCCCCTTCCTTCCCACCCACTCACCTGTTCCTGAGCACCTTCGGCTGTTTTTCATTCCCTTCCATGGGCAAAGGGATCACAAGCGGCCCCCACTCCGTCGACAAAACGTCCTTTAATGGCCTGCCCAGTCCTGGGGCCCCACTCAGCCGGCGCTGTGCGACAAGAGTGCCTAGGAGGCACGGGCTTGGAACTAGCAGTCTACTGTTTGTTTTCACTAGGCTCACTGATTCCTGGCGCCCAACAGGAAGGCTGCGGAGCAAAATAGGGATTGTGGGGGGAAAAAGTGACTGGTTTTGCTCTGGACTCATTCTGTCCTTTCATTAGCGTCCCTGTGGGGACGGTGGTGGGGGGTGATTATTTTGCGTCTGTGAACGCATGCCAGTGTGCCACGGCCCTGCCTGCCTGCCTCTCCGTGGTGGGCAGCGAGTGGGAACTGGCATATGGCTGCATGGCACCAAGAGGCTGCTAATCAGCATGGCATCATTTGTTTTGGCTGCGACTGGTCACGTTTTATTAAACAAATCGGCGTCATGCGCTCAAACAGTAAACCCACCATAGGGCCGGCATCACTAGCAATGTAGTTGTGTTAGTAACACAGACTCCCGCCATGATTCTGTCTTTCCAAATTAGCTCCAGCTGCGTCTCTTTCGCTCTGCCTCCGGTACACCTCGGCGTAGCTCCGAATCTAGGCCCGTTTTCGGTCCGGCAGCGGCAGGAGGGGATCTGGACAAACTGTACCAGACAGCCTCGAGTCTACGTGGAAGCGTTTTCCGGGCAAAACGGAGTCCAAATTCTAACGATTTGCTTAGAATCCGAAAGTAAAAATTCCTCCAGGTAAAATATTCCCCATCTGGGTTCCTTCACGATTTAGCTGCACGTTCATGCCTAAAAAAGAAAAATGACGTATGCTGTAGAATGATCTTGAAGGTGGTTAGGCAGCCATGTACAGCACAAACTTGGGAAGCACGGATGATAACCTTGAGAGATGGTACACATGGACTATGTTAAAACTTTAGGTTTTAAAGCAGAAGCTAGCCAACTTGGCTCTACGTGGGACTGGGAACTTAAGGCAGATAAATCTAAAATCAATTTGTTTTCGAAAGAGATGCCATTTCCGTTTGTCATGGATGAGGAAATTAGCTGTTATCGGTTTTCATTTTTATATTTATCCTAAAAGTAAATAGTTTTTATTTAAACCCATAGCCAAGGGCAGCAGTGCGATAGATGGAAGATAGATGAAACGAAGATAAACACCTGAGGAAACGAGAGACACGAACAAGTTATAACGGCTATAGCGCAACACGTGACAGCAAACAGTGTCATCCGCGGAGGAAGGCTGAAGGCCGATCCCGCCTTGTAATCCGCCCAAAAGTTAGGGAAATTTTCGAGTTTGAAAGAACGCATCGGACAGGCAAGGAGGCACGGCACCTGTAAAGGCTTTTCCGTGACTGGTAAGACAGTTGGACCACAAACCCCGCACTTCACAACCGCACAGGAGTTGGCAAGGAACGGCTTTCATCAGCACTTTGGTGAGCCACCGTGGGGGGGTGCGTGCCTCTGCAATCTGTGCCCAGGCATCCGCATTCCCTGCGACGGGGGAAACCACACGTGTCAGCAAGCATTCTCCCCATTGCTCATTGCCTTCCAAAATCGCGCTTGACTAATGCGCATGGCTTGGGAGCGTTCGGTGTACAGAATGTCAGAAATAACTAATTGCTTGCTGGGTAGCGCGAGCTGCACTGCACCATCCGAAGCCAGTCATGCCCTTGGCATTAACAATCATTCAAAGAGACTCCGGGAAGTGGCTGGAGTGTCCCGAGGAATTATGGGATTGATCGGATGCGATTTACACGTGTGACATGCCTTTCGATGACGTCGCTGTAAGTTTGCCGACTGCACTACTTCAGAAATAGACACGACGCGCCGATGTTACCCAGACTCGGCCTTGCATGGGGGAGGATTATTATCAGGCTGGTACCGTGATAATGCATTTCCAGCCGCGCGTGTTATACCACGGAGTAGGGCAGCGCTCCATGCCAACGTGGGGCAAAAAAGGATGAACAGCTGTGTGAGGAAGGGCGTCGCGTGCAACGGCGTTCAGGCCATCTGGATGCGTAGGGACGGGAACGCGAAGGCAACCCCGGAACCGTGTCAATAGCAGAGATCCTGCACTCGCCTCCCGGCGTCGCCCCGAGCCTTGCCATAAAGTCTTCTCCAGTGCTTCGCTGGCAGCACAGCGCAGCACACACCCTCATGGGGCTGTGTAATTGTTTCGGGTTCACAAGGGCCCCTGGAGTGGCTGCTATTAACCCCCCTCACCGGGGGAAATGACCTCAATTCCATGTGTGATTGATACCAACAAACTACCTTTGCTGGGAGGTTCATGTTTCTTTTTCCTGGTATACAGTCTGGTGTGTGTGTGTGTGTGTGTGTGTGTGTGTGTGTGTGTGTGTGTGTGTAAGTTCCTTTCCCCTTAGAGGTATTACTTGAAGCAGAAGGCCTGACTATACAAAAGCGGGCTCAGCGTGCTCTGGGGTGGAAGGACCCCGGGGTTCTAGCGCTGTCCCGTTTGTGGCCGTTTCTTGTAGCCGCGTTTTTGAAGAAAAGTCCTCGACAAACGCAGTCCTCTGCCGCCTCTTTCATTAATCCGCTGCTCTGTTTGCATCCAGTGCCAGATGCTGGCCTACGGAAATCCCTATGAGTTGTATACAGTGCATGTCCGTTCCAATGGGCCTTCGTATTAGCCTGGTTGCTAATGAAAGGCAAAGGAACTGTGGTGAAATAGTTTTAGTAAAAATCTCACTAACCGTTGCACTGACAACTTAACCCTTAATTTTCCCTTAAATTTTTTAACTTTATATACAGCCATGAGAGGCACATTTTTGAGAGTAGGTTGCTGGCTGCAACATGTGTGCTTGAGTTAAACAAAGCTCCCAGCAACAAGGCTATGCTCCAGAATGGTGTGATCATGGAGCGACGTTTTGGGAATTATTGATTCGGAGGGGAGGAAGCGCCCAGCAGTAAACATCCCTTGAATCCGAGTCCACGTGTCTTGTCATAGCGACTCCAAAGAGCTGGGATTCACCACCCCAACTGGGTCGATGCTGACGGTGATCTGCAAGACGCATTCAGTCAAACCTGTAGTTCTTCAAAAGTGAACTCTTGTCACGGAGTTTAGATAGTTGGAAAAAATCTAAACGGCGGAAATTATATTCCTCACTTCCGGTTTCATATCTGCATGTAAGGCGATGCGAAATGGTCGCGCTCATCTGCCCGTTATTTAGAAAACCCTGCTGCTTTGCAGGCTAGGAACAAATAGCGCGTTGAGCAGCAGGGCGGCACCGCAGCGTGGTAAGCGTGGTAAGCGTGAGCGGCAGCCTGAGTGACGAGGCTCCCTGAGCTCGGCCTGGCTCGCTGCACCTGAGCTCCAGGTTGAGCTCTTATCTCTGGCTGCAGCTTCGCACAGAGCCGTAGCGCAGCCTGGAGCCCGTGCCTCTTGCATCTCCTCCTGTCCCTCTCCCCGCCTCTCTGTCTGTATCCATTTCCACCTCTTTCCCTCCTGTCTTTCGTTCTGTCTCTCTCAACACGCCTTTTCTCTTTCCCTTGGTTTTTGTCTCCTTATTCTCTGCCCCCACGCTTTCCATCTCCTCCCGTCGCTGTCTTTCCCTCCTTGCCACCATTTGCATAATAAGACCCGATGAGCGGCTCTCTGAGTCACGAGTGACTTTCACAGCTTCCCTTTCCCTCTCCCAGCCATTCTGTTTCGCGCCCGTGTTTGATCGTGCGTGTTTGCATACATGTATCCGTGCATCCGTGTCGGCACGCGCGCGTGTGCACGTGCCTGTCCAGTGCGTGCGTGTAGGTCACCATCGCATTCAAGTGCAGATGCACCCATTGTTCCCACCGCTGGATTTACATAAGTCAGCATCCTCTGCTAATGGGAAATGCCTTCATGTGCAGTGGTCAAGGACTTCCAGGTGGCGGTTTTGTGTAACGTGACCAAGGATTATGCAGGCTCGGCACGAGCGATCGCAGAGGGCTGAAAGAACAGAGTACTCCGCAATCTTGCTTTCAGAAGCACAGTGAATATCAAGAGTGGGTGACCCCATAATGGTGCACATATACGCTGTGAACTTTCGCTGCCGGCCAAGGAGTGGCATTTTTTAAAATGAAGATTTTGTTGTAAATTCCAGCACTGCTAGGATCGAAGCCTGAAACTGCTTGCTTTAATGGAATGAGGAAAGTGACCTACAAAAGTGAAACAAGATCCACTTTACTAACAAGAAACAAATACTGTACGATGTCGGGCGTGAAGGCCCAAAAGTTCACCCCAAAAGTGTTGACTGGGGTTGAGGTCAGGGCTCCGTGCAGCCACTCGAGTTCTTCCACACCAACCTGGGCAAACCCTGTGCTTATGAAGCTTACTTTGTGCATGGGGGGCACAGTCATGCTGGAGCTTCTTCTTCCCCAAACTGTGGCCACCAAGCTGGACGCACAGTTGTCTAGAATGTGTTTGTATGCTGCGTGGGTGCAGCTCAAACAGCTCAGTCATTCAAAAGGGGGGTCCACATACTTTTGGCCCTATGGTTTGTAACTCACACTGCAAATTTGCTTTGTGAAGTAAAAACGTACAAGTGAATATTTCATTATTTCATTTGCAGCACATATTGTTTACTTGGCATATTAACATTAAACTCGAGCTCTGCTGTACAGTATGTGTTTCCTGAGGACTTTAAAAATCCAGTAAATCAACTGTGCAGCTTTGACTGAAGCTACAGGAGCAGCATTACTAAAATTTTTACAGCAATTTGTTTGATATAAACCACTCGAAACCATTCATTACACAAGAGGCAAATTATCCCATGAAAGTTAAACAATGCGGAGTAGTTCAATATGTTTGTCAAAAAGAGAGCTTTTATTTTTTAACCTAATCTCATCTGAAAATTAAACGTCTACTTACGGCCTCTCCCCCTCTGCTATTTGAAATGCTGCGGATCATAGCTGCAAAATCCGAAACAAAAGCGCGAGCCTCGGAATGAATGCCTTCATTTAGTCTCCGTTTCAAAAGAGTGCAAATTCACGAAAACAAAATTACATAGCAAAGGAGAATGAAAGCATTTCAAAGGGCTGTTTATCTCAGAATCATTACGCCGCTCTCCAGCGCCGGGGACTCGAACGCGTAGAAACTTTCGCTTAATTGGCATAAAATGGGTTACGGTGTCTAATGACCTCGGTGGATTTTTGCACGGAGAAAACGGTGCCGCGGCCCAATGCCCCGTGCATCTCGCAAAAGCGCCGTGGACACAGCCAACCCCCTTAATGCGATTTATCTCCAAAGTAACAAGCTAAATCCATTCAGGGAAAAATAATAACAAATCGAGAATTCGCGATAAATAAATACGAAAGAGTGGTTGATGGCAGCAGAACGCAGCCAGAGCGCAGAAGAGCAGGCTCAGCACGGACGATTAAGGCACTTCAAACAGCACAGAGACGGGGATCAGATTAAAACGGTTATTAAGTGGAATGAATTAAGAAATAACCTCAAGAGGCATCTGTGGAGGTACTGTTGCATAGACACAGCGCCGGAGCAGCCGGAACAGTAAAAACCTCCGGAGATCCCCCGGTGAATGATTTACTGGCAGCCAGATGAAGCATAAAGACTCCTTTCTGTCCCTGCTTTCATAAACATTTATTGTAATACATTCATCACAGTTAAGGTTTTACAGATGCGTAGTAAAACAGCATTTCCCTTATCGAGCGTTCTCCGATTTGCGCGTTGTCCATCGGGTCCAGCAAAAGCTTTATGCCGTAAAACACGACAAGCGATGTACCGCTGGAAACAACAGAGGATCAAATTCGCGAGCGCCAGTATATTAATGGGGGCGGTGGAGTTCACCGTCGGCAGCCTGTTGGACACCCTGGATTTTGGGGTGCAGAGTGGGAGGGTTTCGGGTGTGTAGGCCCGCAACAGAGTGTCGGCTTGTTATTTCATCGGGGGAAGAGTATCGAGACTTTGATAAACTGTCGGGTTTGTTGCGTTAGCGATAATAAACCAAATATTTCCTGCTTCGGTGTAACGGGCCCAATGGAATCGGTGTATCCTCACGCCCGAGCGACCTTATGGACGGACTGCGAAAGGGGGAGCACGTGTTGCGTTAACTGAGCCGGCAACGACTTTTGGACCGGAACTGCCTGTTGCGAAACTGCACACCGCATCTCCAAACAGATCTCTCCGGCCTCATCTCTCGGTTAAAAGGTGTAAAATGCAAAACAGCAGCCAATGTCAGCCAAATCGGGTCTGCTAATGGATGCCAGGATGTATGAGACCGAGCCGCTGGTTTGACACGGAAACTGTTTGTTCTGCCTCTTTCATCTGGCGTGCAAATCTGATGCTAATTATGGGGAGCACTGATGCTGGGACGCGCGTGGCCCGGTTTTGGCCCGGCTTCGACCCGGCTTCGGCCCGACTTCGACCCGGCTTCGGCCCGACTTCGGCCCGCGGTCACCGGTTCCGGCGCCGCGACGGTTAACATTTAATCAAACGGGTAATCGGACTTCATTAAGAAAAACGCATCTGGAAACCCGGCTTCCAAGAACGAAAATGAAGTCTGCTATGCCGTTTTCAGGTTCATTTCATACACCAGATGCTTTTGGATGGGTAAAAAAAAAAAGAAAAAAAAAAAAGTCATTCATGCTTAATAATTCAATATTTCTCTGTAAATGCACACTTGTAATTACATGTCTGACAATAGTTGACGCTGCGCAAATGCTCATTTGCAGGGGGGGAAAAAATAATCTGTCCAAGCTAACAGACAAACCAATTCACAGAGTATATGCACATTTTGACTGCGATAACAAATTTTCTAATTTTTCTGTGAAGTGCTGCAACGTACAGTAAATACACTTTTTTTTTGTATACGAAAAACAGACTTTCACTGTAAATTCTGCCGTCGCTAAAATAATGAAAGTTTAAAGCGCCGCCATCAATATCTCATCTCATTTACATTCCTCCGGAGAAGGCAAGCTTTGAAGCAGAATGCTTATCAATAGTCAAGAACTTTTAAGTTATGGATGCAAAGCTTTTCAGAAAAACTGTTACACAACAGCACGCACTTATTTTGGAAGAGGACGGCTGCGAGGCTTTAAAGTCTGCTGCAGCTTTACAGAATCATCACAATACCTGTGGCATCTTCACACCTGCTTCAGTCTTTTTACTTCTTACATGCTATAGTTCTGTATTTCTGTATGTGTTTCTGTGATTTTCACTTAAAAAGCACTTTGGGAACTTCTGCAGATTCCTTGATGGTCCCCCGTGGGGTCCGTGCGAGTAGCCCGCGAGTCCACGGCAACCTGTGGCCGTCTGCGCGATCAGCGTAGGACACAATTCCGGTTCTCCTGCATTTCCCGCAGCCTTGTGGACCCATGGCACTGGGCACCCGTGGCCCACTGGCAAGTTCGAGATAGACTCCCCAGGGTTGTGCGGTCTGCTTCCATGCATTCTCACTTCAGCAATGAACCTTCACACTACAGCAAGCTTCACCTGCAACGATCCCAACCTTTACATCCATCAAGGAGCCATGTGCTTGGGTGATCCAAGTCTCAAACAGGGGACACCTCAACACAAACTTACAAAGGAAACCTAAGCATGTGTATACAGTATAATGCAATACATACATAAATCAAAATTGTACATTTTAACAGATTATTTGCTCCACCACCCTCTTTCAGATATCTTAATCTTTCACCATCGAACTGTTTGATTTGTGCATGCGGTGTATTCGCAGTTTCTCTGCTTTTGCCTTCATGTCGCTCTTACGTCGTGTTAATGTGGAAAAGACATTATTTGCATGCGGCTACTGTACATAACCATTCTCACACAAAAGTAACAGCCGATCTTTTCGTATTGTCAGGCGTCTTCTGTTTAATAATGCGCCTCGTGCCTGTGGACTAAGTTTAATTTCGGCACATTTTTACTTTGCTTCGAAGAGTTCCGAAATTGCCGCTTCTCCTAAATAAAGACAAATGAATTGTAATGACTCTTCCCATTCATTAAGCAGCGTTTGCAGATTCTTACAACTGATTTAACCATCGAATCGGGATCGCCAACATTTGTCAACTCGTGCCAGGAACTGCTAAACCGTCTAATTGGCGCTGGTGCGCTGTACCTGCGAAGTCTAGACAGGGATTTTTCATCGATAACCAAAGACTAAGGTCGAATTCACCGAGGACCCCATAGCTGTAAAGTTAGCTTTCTTCCTTTTCTGGAATTAAGCACAATTTTTTTTTTTTTTTTTTTTTTTTTAATAAAACACTCTTCTTCGTCGACATATTCATTACTTTGAACTTCTGCAGATAACTTGGAGCCACCGTGGAATTTACGTTAAGTTTACTTAACCTTAAACTGTACTTTAAGTTTTAGCATTTAGGAATAAAACACTGCTTTGAAATGAAATGTGAATTGAGTGGAGTTAAATTATTAGCAAGAAACAATATATACACCTGTATGTACGGTACCTTCGATTTGCCTTCCAGTAGCTTGGCATAAAATATTTATTATTATACTCTTAAAGCAAAAAAAATCAAAACAGCAGCCTACAGAATGGTCTGTGTGAAATGAACTCTCTGTGCCAAATCTACTCTAAGGAGAGCAGAGACCATAAGCACTCCTTAATTTATCATTACCAGCTTAAATGTTAAATAATCATTCAAGTATTGCGAATTTTACAGGGAGTGAAAGTTATTTGGTCTTAGAATTAAACACTAAAAAAAGATTTGTCTCGGTTGCTTTTATGAATTAAATAGTTTTGAAATCACCAGCTGCTTCCTGCACCTCCTGACAAAAACCCTGTTACAGATTTAATTTATCACAGCGTATATTTATGGCGCCTCTACATTAACTCGCAACCTGTCCGATAAGAGCAATGAGTTTTTTGTTTCCGCCCTCCCCCCCAAAAAAGAGAAGAACACCCACTGCTTCAGTCTCAATCACCATAAGGTGATTTGCCAGTAAAAAAAAAAAAAAAACATGTTTTTTTGCTGGCCTGGGTCATGTGTAATAAGAGACGAGCCAACATGGAAAATACAAAACTCACACAGTTATTGCATCCCCACCTCGAGATGTAATCCGTTTCTCATTCCCCTACTCCCACATAAAGCAAACGGGGGAGACGAGTATTGAAATGGGCCTCTCTGCGCTACTGCCTATTAAGTCTAATTTTCTGTTGAGGCTTAAATACATCACATGGCAATTTTATTTATTTATCCCCCCCAAAAAAAAACCACATCTGGATTGAGAAAGGCCCCGTAGCGATGACTATATTCAAACAAGCACCTGTAAGTAAAACCGATTCCCTCGCCACCCACCCACCCCAATTCCGACCATTTTCTGGGGATGGCGCGACAGCCTGTCTTGCCGCCGACCTCCGAACTGCTGACTTTCAAAACACCTCCGGAGACCTTTGAGCGACCCGTTCGCCTTTCCGACATCGCACGTCGGTGCGGCTACGCTAAAAAGATGGGAATTTTTATCCGTAAAAATGCTGAAACAACTCCTTTCAGCACGCTCTAAATCTCATCTGTTTATTAAGGTCACGCTCATTTATGGGTGGAAGGAAAAAAGACCGAAGTTTTTGCTGCAAAACTAATTAGAGGCCCATCTTGGTTCCTAATGAAGCCTGCAGTGGAAGTGGGAGGAAGATTAAAAACACGTGAGGATTCCCTCTTCGGTGTGGGCCGGGCGGTGGGCACATTGCTCCTTTGTGTTTAATATGCGGCGCGCATCGAGGCTCCGGGCGCGCGAAGGACAGAGGGGAGCGGTCGGATCCTTTCGGACGCAGCTCGGACCACGGAGGGGCGGAGAACGTCCTCCTTCGAGACGTCCTGCGCTTCTAATAAAGTTCTCCCTTCAGAGCTTTCCGCGCGATTCCCGAGAACATCCCCCGTCGGCCTGTTGGTCTACGGTGCCTGGCTGAACTGAAACATCGGGGCTCCCACTTCTTACCGAAGAGGCGGGCGGTGGGCATCCCGGCGGCTAGAGTCATTGCTGTGCTATTGAAGGTCCCAGGTTTGAGCCCCTGTTCATCTAACACTTCCCTTGCTCAGTATTCTGACCCTAAACTGCCGGAATAAAAATAACCCACCCATACACATGGGTAAACAACAACAAGTAGATTATTGTACCAATCTAACATTGCAAGTTGTCCTGGGCAAAGGCGTTCAGCTGAATAATGGTTATTAATAACAACCAGCCCACAGTCCTTTAGCTGTACCACCTTTTGGTGACCCTCACCCTCAGAGTCCAACTTATATGCCACCTTATATGCAGTAAATCATTTGCTGGGTTATTAGCAGCTCTGTGTCGCCACTGCAATAAACAAACAAACAAATAAACTTCCCTAAAGTCTCTGTATTCCTGCATGCAGTTTTGGGAAGTTTGCATTCTTTTGAGGAAAAGAGATCAGTGGACAGCATTACACAGAGCAGTGCAAAAACAAAGTACAAAAATGTGTTTGACTCATTACTTTTTTGGCCTGTGTGATATTACACACTGACAAATGCAAACATCTGGAGTTGCCAAGCAAACTAAAGCCACGCTCAAGACTGGACAGGAAGCGTATTCTCTCCTCTACCCATGTCTCACTACTGCCTTCCCTGTCTCTATATTTTACTATACAGGTACGACTTAACTCGCTCTGTCGCTCCCCTCCCCATCCAGCAAGGTGGCATCTGAGCCTCGTGCTCTGAGGGATGCTGACACCATATGTCAAGCTCCTGAGATGCCCAGCTGGAGCGGTCTGCTGTCGGCGTGGACGCCACATCCCTTTCTTCCCACCAGAGGACGGACCTTTGTGCACCTGCAAAAGCGGTAGAAGAAGCCATAGCAGGTTGCCTCGCACGCATTTAAGATGCCATTTCATACGCAGCTTTGAGAATCTGCTTTGTTGATGGCCTATACAGCGGGGACACTTTTACTTTTGCCCCCCACGAGCAAACCGGTCCAATTATCTGAAGGAAAAAGGAGGAGAAAAACTTGCTTTTAAGGAGCATTTGTGGTTGTGTGAGTAATATAACATAAGGAGATTAGTCTGAAAGAAGACTTTGCTGCTTTTTATTCCTTCAGTGCCAAGGTTGGTGTGCGTGCGGAAGGAGGGAGGTTGAGTAATGCTAATTACAATCTAGGACACAGACAAGAAGCAACGGGGCATGTCTGAGCATAGTGACTGAAGGGGATAAACACATAAACAAGCCAAACACACACACACACAAAAAAAAAGATTTCATATCAGGAGCCCAAGCAACAAGCAAAAAAAAAAAAAAAAAAAAAAAAAAAAACACACCATACTGTATAAAAACAATTTTGATGTTCCGCTGAGGGACAGACTGTCAGAATAGCCTTTTGATCTAATCTGTTTATCTGCGCAGAATGGCTGAGGCTCTCGTCTCGGCACCGCGACGCTTATCGGGTGAAGGTGGGCAAAGTTTGTTTTGTGGCATTTCAGATGCCTGTTCATCCACCTCCCTTTTCCTGTGCAGACATTAAACCCCGCAGCTTTTCCCCCTGCTTTAGACGCGCGTCCCGCCGTTTGTACGTTCTCGCACGTCCGTGTCCCCGTGACGATTCCTTGTCGGTACATTTTGGACTTGGTTTTGAATGCTCAAAATCGGAGCATTCGCCGGTTTTGTTATTTCTGAGAGGACGTGGTTCTCCTCGCCACTTTTCTTTCTCAGACAGGCAAAAGTAAAACAAACACGAGTGACACCTCTCCCCACATAGTAATGCTACGCATGGAGGTAATCGTGTTTTAAATCTGTGAAGTACCATGCCAGGAGTTATTGTTTCCACCAGCGCAGTCAGAACGTTGCGTATGAATAGCTCATCTGCGAAGATCCACACTTCCCTCCTCCTCCTCCTCCTCCTCCTCCTCCTTTCCCTCCTCTGTGTTTACTACAATCACAGTGGGTCTGTGTGGGTTCAAGTCAGATACAATGTCCCTTAGTATTTTGGAGATTTGCAGTGACTGGAAGAATTAAAGATTCATGAGGGAAACAAAGCCCAGCAGTGGAAGGAAACAGGACAGCCAGATGAAACCGAAGGAAAAGAGGAGGAAAAACACGGAGCAACCAAGGGTGATCGGCCGCAAACGTTTACAAATCCCTAGGATAACACGGTGCAGACTGCTAACCCAGCTGACTATTTGCATGGACGCCTCTATAGACTGCTTTTGAATTCCCTTTGTTCCCAAGCATTTATTGAGAACAGAAAAAAAGTCATCCTAATCTATCACTATCGACTAGAAAATGTTTCTGTTAAGGCAGCGAGGAGCTGTTTATGCGAATGACGGTTAAATATTTGCTGAACGCTCGGCCTGTTTTACAGACAGCTCGGGAAGTGTCCGCAACATGTTTGCGGAGACATAAATCGCTTTTAAAAAGATTCAGTTCATAATACTGGCAGCAGAGCTCGCAGCGGAAGGCTTTGATACTACCCTGGTTCAGAAGCTGTTTTGCATCACTGGCAACACCCTCAGCAAATGCTTTGTGCGTCGAAGATCTCTTCTGGGGGTCCAAGTTGTTCCAGAGCTTTCTGCTGCTGCTTTTTCAGCTCGTCCCTGTGCCGGGAGAGCCATGCCAAATCAGCACGGCGGTCCTGGAAATGGCCAGGATCTACTCTCCTACAGCAGCCTCGAGCCTCTGCTGCACTTGTACGCTGTCCATTCCCCAGAGATGAACACATCCAGCGCCATGGGATTGCCTGAGAGATGAGGATGTGCTGTGGCTTAGTTTTCCCAAGTGCTCAGTGACCCGCAAGCACCTCAGCCGCCTCTGGGCTAGCATCTGTGGACTGTGGCAGCAGAATATAATCCATCCAGGAAGCCCCTGCCCAGCGATTTTCATCCAGGGCATTGAAAAAAACAATGGAAAATAAATATAATTAAAGTAAGCTATAGCAACAAAGTTAATTCATCAGTAAAGGCTACGAAATCATGGAAAAATGCGCCGCAGCATATGTGCTGCATACAGTTTTGTATAAGTGAACAGCAGTGACATTTTAAACAGAGAACATCTTTCGCCTCCAGGGATGCACTACTCTCATTGTCCTCTTAGGCAGGAGTTTGGACCAACGCAAATAAAATCCTATTTCTCTAAACTATCTCAATCTCGCAGAAACAAAAGCACTCCTTTGTCTCGAACAAAATCGCTCCCCACCGAGAGGATGAATCCCAGTTGTTGCACCTTACATTTCTCCCAAGCTTATGAGCAACGCTTGATGCACGGCAGAGGCCTGCAGAAGAAGAGCCATCTTATAAAGCTTTAAGGACATTCGAACAAGAACGGCCGGGAAAAAATGATTTAGCAACTGTTTCGTTGATATTAATGTAGATCGCAGTGTGCTTTAGCGGAACAAAGTCTTATAGTAGGTGGTCACAGAATGTTTTCAGTTTCAGCTGCACAGAATGGATTTTATTCATTAAAAATAATGCTTAATTTTTATACAACAAATGACTTATGATTTTAAAACCGAATGTTAAAACTCTGTTAGGTACACCTGTTTAGTGGTTTTTTGCACCTCTTTGGCCTTCAAGACAGCATGAGTTGTTCCAGGCATGGGTTGTACAAGATGCTGGATGTGTTGAACAGGAATGTTGTACTGTGGAGAAATGACTGTGCTACACATTTACTGCAAAATGGATGGCCTTACAGGCTTGCAGAGAACAGCCCTCTCCCCCTTATTCCAAAGATGGTCAGTAGGGTTGAAATCTGGGGACTCTGCAAGCAAGGAAAGCAATGAGACCTCACTATCCTGTTCCTGGGACCATTCTGTGACAATATCTGCCTTGTGGTATGGTGCACTATTATGCTACAAGTGTCCGCATGAGTCTGATAAACTGTAGCCAAGTAGCGTTGAACTTGGACAGCAACAATGTTCAGATATACCATGCCATTCAGCTATTCTTCAGTGGGTCTCAGGGACCCTAATGTGTGCCAGGAAAATTCCCCACAACATCACACTGCCACCACCAAACAGGATGATGCCATGGTCTCACGTTGTTCCACCAAATTCCGAACCTGGATTCATGACCCAGGCAGCTGTTTTCTACTCCTCGATAGTCCTGGTTTAATGCTCCCACTGGAGTGCCCACTAGAGACTCACTTTCTTGTTCTTTGCTGACAGCATCTGACATAGCCTTCAGCTAGCCCATTTGAGGCAAAATACGATAAATGCTGCATTCTAGGATGACATCCTGTATGTCCAGGTTGAATTTAAATGTGGTTTACCTGGCTCTGGCTTGTCTGCTTGCTTGCATGGTTCTCACCACTCTCCTTTGACTCCTTTGATCCGTAAATTGTTTTTGTACACAGGATCGCCAATCTTTCGCACTTTTTTGCTTTTTACACCATTAGCGCCAACTATCATGCCACATTCAAAGTCACTAAGGTTGCTCAATTTGCCCATTACAATACTCAGCTGAGCACTAGCTGACGTTAGAGATGCTGGTCTCCGTGATTCATACCACACAGCGCTGTCGCATGATATATGACTTTTTGGAATGTACAATTTGTGTTAAGGTGGCAGTTGGACCTAATAAACCAGCAAATAAGTGTAAATGCAGCAGTCTGAAGAAACAGCACTGTGGTGTTGGGAGTTTTAAAACAGAACCAGAAAATATTGCTTAAAGTCTCAGTGATGCTATATTGTGGCAAGTGCCAGTCTGGGCTCGGATGGAGGGAACGAAGGCATCACACTGAACTCCATAACACAACCTTTTCTTAAACATAGGACAACAGGAGAAGGTAACAACCAGGCTGGGCAGTGGAACGGTTGCTTTTTAGCGCCCACACTGAAGCTGATTTACCACCTCAGATCCCTCTAAGAACACAGTGGAACCGGGCAGCCCTGACAGCACAGTTGTGTCTATCATTGGGCACTAATTAACAATTCATACACGTAATACCGACACCTACCACTAGGTCCAACGCCACATAGCCCCCTGTTAAAGACAATGGCCTCCCCTGCTTCGGTCAGCCTCAGTCCCAGTACAGTCTTTTAATACGCATGTCTCTTTCTGGCAACCACCACGTACCTGACTTTGTCAATAGCATGATACAGCACACAAACATGACACTGCTGTGTAGGGGGTGCGCGCTCTCGATGCTCTGCCCGGTCACTCACCCGTCTGCAGCAGTGCTCATGACCAATTTTCCTCTTCCGCTGCCTCCCGCCGCTCGGTCACCTTGCCATAGTGGGTCTGCACGTGCTGCCTTGTTGCACTCCGTCCTTGTACTACACAGCCCTGGGAATAGCGGACCTTGGACGTCACTCATCGCACTGCACGCTTCTGGCCACGATGCCTTCTCTGCGCCATAATGCTTCCGCTCATGGTGGCTTGTATGGGGTTGTAACTGGGTGGTGCACTTCTTTGCGGTACTACAGTCATAGTCCGCCAGTGGGTCGAAGAATTGGGTACCCGAAGGCTTTCCCCTCTCATCAGTGGTGCTCTCCAGCTCTTGGTCACTATCACGGTGCGGCACACATGCGGGTTTGGGGAACGTCGCACCTACCGCTCCACCTACACTTTGCAGCATCATGACATCTCATTCCATCACCGAGGGAGCGGGGTGTACACTGGAACAGTCCCGGAGCGCCAAGGTTTCGGACGACTCACTGTTCACCTGCACTGCCTTTCTGGGTTCAGGGAGATCACGTGTATCGACTTGCTCAGCCCACAACGCTACTATAGCGTCCTTCATCACTCCACTTCTTCCATCCTGCTGTCTTCTTTTTCATCACTTGCCTTTAAGTACTGTGTGGGTCCACTTCTGACACCAATGTAGCAAGCACTGATCCAGGCTCAGAGGGAAACATCATGTTTGAACCCCATAACAAAACTTTTCCTTGAACATAAGGCAGTTATTAAAAATAAAAATTAAAAAAAAAGTAGCAGCCAGGTATGCCAATATAAACCAGTATTAAAAATGATAATAGTAAACCATGCAAGCCCATTCTGAACAACACACTGGAACTGGGTGAACCCTGACAGCACAACACACAGTCCTGTTCACGGTTGGGCACTAATTAACTATTCATACAAGTACGACCAATAGAGGTGTCTACCCATAGTTCCCAACACTAAAATATTTATAAAGAAAACAGAGGACTCTGGAAGATGCTAAAATTTACAGAGAATAAAAACCATCAAAGCTTTGGACAGTTTTTATTAGATCCTGGCTTGAAACAGTGGATGGTGGAGGTGCTGGAGAGGAAGCAGAGCCCTGAGGTGCACAATGGGGCATTTTGGTGGCCTCATATTCCAAAGATACGTGCAAGCTATTACTCAAAGGTCGTCCAAACAGAGCACACAAAGAAATATCTTGTTTCACATATTGGAACATTTCGGGCAAGACCTGCTGCTTTTTAAGGGCCTGAATAGAAAACTAAATGTGTTTTGAGCCCTTAAAACGTTTTTCATTATTTATCCTTTAAAAGCTACTCTATGATTAATCCTCAGACAAATTGTAATGTGGTCTCGGTCTATTACTTCTGACGGCTTAGGTGTCCCACGTTATATTTTTTGAAGTAAACATCTAATGAAAGGCTTTTCCCCTCCACCATGTCACACATCCCCACCCTAAATATCGCCTGCCGGGCCTGGTCTACAGGTCATTGCTGGAGTCTGATATCTCAACAGATGCTAATGGTCTGAACAGAGCTCATTAACACTTTGCTGTACCACCAGACCAGATGTCACGAACCTATTTTTATACAAATTCAGCTAATTATTCGCTAACAGTAATGTCTCGCTGAAAATCACATCATGGATCGTAGATAAAACCTTTTTTTAATTCTTTTTTTTTTTTTACAACTGAGTGTGAAGCACTTGTGATCTGGCTTTCCAGAATTAGGAGGAAGGGAAGATCTCCATCACAATAAGGGGCTGGTTGCCAATTTCAAGCTCATGATAAATGAAGGAGGCAGCTTGACAAAGGAAGGACAGGCGCGGCTTAGATGGGTGTTTGCAGCAAAATTATGTCAGAAAATAACAAAATCTACAAGAGGAAAACTTTAATATTCCTTCAGACTTGAGCAATAGCTGCATTTTGCCAGCGTGCTGCCGCAATGTGATGTGGAGCAGATGATGTTATTTGTCAACAGTGTTGAGTTATTCATTTCATGGAAATACTTTGGCAGTTAGAATAATTTTATTCCAGGCAGGAAAGACTTTTTGTGTACTTTTATGAATGCATAAAATAAAGCTGACCTGAAATGAAATCTAATGACTATGAGTTAACAATTGTAGCATCTTTGTGTTATGATAATTCACAGAAAGTTATGATAATTCACAGAAATATAATAAATATATAAAGAAGCAAGAATGATAATGAAGGGATGAAAAAATATACAGTATATCTGATGGAGTCACCCTTCCAGCTTTGAGGTCACGGCCCCCAGTGCTCCTATCATCAATGCAACCATCTTGGTTTTCACCTTCCACATCCTCTCCGGTCCCTCTCTCAATTCCTGGCATTTCTCCAGCATCTCATATTCCTTCTTCCTGATCTTTCTGTCTGTTGGAATCAGCTCCAGTATGCTGTCTGATGGTAGCTTGTCAGAGGACTGGGAAGCCTAGCGCATTCTCCGAGTTAGCACAATCTTCTTCTTCTTCTTCTTCTTCTTCTTCTTATGTCTGCAGCTGAGCTATGCAAGGTGTTTGACACCCTGGCATGCATTCCATCATGGGCTCTTCTCTGGATTCAGCTTGTAGGAGGTCTGCTTGTCATTGTAAGGGGATTTCAGTGTTGGCATCTGTGTTTTATGTCATCAATTTCCACTTTCAATAGGAAGCTTCTTCTGCTGATGTTTGGGTGTAGGGTTGGGCTGCTTTTCTGTGACTGTGCATAATGGCCTTTCCTTATCAATAAATGCCCTCTTATGTTTCCTGTACTGTCTCATTGGGTGTAGAGTAGTGTCAAGTCCATATTATCCACCAGTGTTTGGCTCCAAAGATCAAACCATCTTGGTTCCCCAACAATCGACCTTACTAATCTGGGCAACATCAGGGCCAGCATGACTCCTATTGGGAGGTAGGCAGGTGTAGCATTACGGGTCTCACCTAAGGATTCTTACCGAACAGTGGTGGTTCTCCTGGACCATGCTCTCACTTCCCAGGTGGTGGCGTTACCTGCTATGCTATCCATCTATATTTACACAGAGATTTTGAAACAATGATCCGTCTGAAACTGTCAGTATTCAAAAAGACTGAGCAATGTACAAAAACATCTGTAAAGTCGCATGCCACAGTGAGAAAACACAATAAATGTCAGAAAGAGAACGCGAACCGAATGTGAATGCGCACATGTAGGTGTTTGACAGTTGGCCAGTCAATACCGCACAAAAAAGGTTAATTACCACAGTAAGATGTTTTTACGTTGTGACTTTTACCTCGGACTGTGATTGTTATTTCTTCCAAGGTGGATCAATTTATGTCTGAACGCCTTCTTGGCTGTGGAAGGACTCCAGTTGGACCACTGAGCATCCCTGGAAAACGTAAAGCAGAAACCGGGCAGATCGATCTGGAAAACAATAGCCTACACCTGGATCGGTACCAGACCTCGTTTAAATCTGCTTACTTTCTGAATACTGTGTGCAGCAGTTGGCAGCAGCCTGGGGCCAGAAACTGCCCTTCACTCAGCTGACAGAATCCCAGAATACCCAACTCCACCTGGAGGCTCCAGAACCACCACGAAACTCATTCAAACTCCCCCACACTCAGGGCCCAGCGCGATCCTTGAGTTTCACAGACCTCACCGGGCTTCCAGGTGGAAAATTAAATTGATGCAAACTTCTTTGTTGCTTTATTGAAAACTATTTATTCATATCTAGCCAAAGTCATGCTTTAGTGAAAATTTTGCCAATTGAAAGTGATATGCTGGTCAGTGTTAGACAACATGGGAGAACAAGATGCTGTATGTGGCAAATTCTATAGAATTATGCAAAAATATAATATCCAGTTAAGAGAGCAGCAGTTGCTCTGGGGAGGGGGGCATCACAAATTTTATACAGACAACGGTTAATTCAGTATAAATAACCATATATATTTCTGCAAATCATCTGTATGTAAGCTTTACTGTTAAAAAAGGAGATTTGAACTTTGTACACTCTAACTTTGAGGCCTCTGGCTATCTGTTGAGGATGCTGTGAACAGTGAAACTCCTTCCAGAACTCAGAACCTTGTAATAGAGACAATTTTTCGCAGATATTTTTTTTTACTGTGTACATTTACCACGTTACATTTTACACCTTCGTATTAGTACACATTTGTTAGGTCAAATGTGCTACTCTGATGAATCGAAAAAAGAAAAATAATTATTGAGCAACATGGTGTGAGTGAAAATGGCCAAGGTATGGAAAAGCAGCAAAAGTTTATTTATTCTTGTAAAGCAGTCTTGCACTTCTAAACCAGTGCAAAGGTTAATCTTTAGGCATGAAATGTGCAAAGACAGTCTCTGAAGTCAAGTACTGAGGTGCTGTGGATACATTTGGCAAATTCAACAACACTTCGAGTGTCTGTCCGGCCCAAGTATGGATGAATATGTGATGACAATTCTACAGCATTCGACAATGGCGCGAGTGTTAACTTGCTAACATATACGTCAGCAGCTCTGAATCCAGAATAAGTACAAAAAATTGAAGGGTAGGATAAGAAAATACCATATTTTACCTTAAAGAGGAAGCATTAAAACTGCAACCAGGACCCTTCAGTCTTTCCATTAACTGGAGGTCTCGCCTCACCTCTGAGTGTCGGAGTTCAGCGAGCAGGTATTGTTGGTCACACTCTCAGATGTGTATTCTCTCAGCATATCTTGATACACACACACACACACACACACACACACACACACAAGCACGCACGCATCAGTCACTCGGCCTCTCAATCTTCATTTATTATCTCCTCTCGGCACGCATCCCCCTAATAAAAAAAGACACATGGGCACACGGGAGATGTGTCAGCTTAGCAGCCGTAAGGTGTCATCGCATCATTTCTGTGTCGCAGCTCTGGTAACGGTCCACAGATTTTTTTTTTTTTTTTTCCTCCGTGCCTAAAAAAAAATGGCTCATGATCCATGAATCAAACTTTCCCCGGTGACACGATGATGAAAAAACGAGCAACAGGATGATACGAAAAAAGAGCAAATCGTCTTATCCACGAACTTGGTGCTCGTGCGGGCGCAGCCGCAATTAGACACAATGGACTCCTCGCTTTCAGGACGTGAAACGGAGCCTGACAATGAAACAAGGAAGAAAGTAAAAGTGGAACAAGACATAAGAAGGATAAACAGGCAGCAATGATGGTATCGGTGGTGAACCATGAGGGGTGGAGGTAGACAGCTCACAGGTTAGAATTTGTGCCTTGCAACTGGTGCAAGGAATGCATTTAACCAGAATTGCTCCAGTAAAAATTACCCAGCTATGTAAATGAGAAAAATCACTTTAATCCATTTTGGACAAAAGCGTCGGCTGACAAATTAAATGTAAGGCAATGCTGTTGTAGCCTTGAGATTTATTCTGGTGTTAATGCATTTCTATCTGTATCAGTATTTCAAGGGGGTAAGACTGTAAGCTACTGTATGTATTTTGGATAAAAGAAACTGCTTTTCCAGTAGTTCTGATAATGTGTTTTGGCGTACCGGACCGGTTTTTTGTCATCCGAACATCACGCGAGTATTTGCGGAAAACGCTAGAATAATGGTGTTTCTTCAAAGGTTGTTGTGTTTGATGGGCTGCTCAGCAGGTAGTGTCACCTATTCCTCACCAGCAGGTCCCGGCTTGCCCTCTGCTGGACCCTGTCGATCATGTGTGGTCATCTAAGCTCACCTTGGTACCTTTTTTGGAGAAACATTAATAGTGGCCTCCATCTAATTTGTTCCCTCTCCAGTAAATTAGCCCTTGCCTCCAGAGCTGCTTTATCTCCCAGTGCAGGCTTGGGGCCCCCATGGTGGGCGCAGCGTGACGCAAGGTCCCGCTCCCAAAGTCGATGGCATCGCTGCTTGTCACTGCAGGTTTAATTTGCTACGTGACGCAGCGCTCAGCTGTCAGTCCTGTCTGCGGCGCCCCGGACCGCTCATTTGAAATCCGAGCACCTAAGCAGCCAGAGCAGTTTGTGCGGAAATTTGTTGCTTCTCTGCAGACGCGCCGTGCAACTTCGGTTCCGTTTATAGACTGCGGCTTTGGTAAGTCATCCAGCAAATTTGCAATTATGACTTTAAATGTGCAAAATAACTGACCCTGTTCATAATTTGTACAAGCATCCAACTTCTTTGTCCCTTGAGCTTTAGTCCAGATTTATTACAAAACGGTAATCTCAATAGGTGCATTGCAAACTGCAGTTATGTATTCACATATGCATACATATATTATTGTGTATGACGTTATAATGTACCAGTGATTATTGAATAATACAGAATAGTAAAGAGTATAACCTGCCTAAATGACTGTGCATGAAAAATAATCACAGGCAGATGTCTAATGCTGAAGATCATACATATAAATTATATATAGGGGTATAGAATAGTCTATTATACTATACATACCCTATATTTTACACTATATATTTTGTATATATATATTCTATGCATAAACTCTATATATATATATACACACACACACACAGACACGCTGTCTTTAGGGTGTGTGTGTGTGTGTGTGTGTGTGTGTGTCCAGTATATATATTTGCTCATATGCTCAAAGGCTATAGACCAAATTTATTTCTCATTTTCTTGAACATACATTAATTCCACTCATGTTCGCCATGATGTGTAAGTATTCATTAAAGGAAAAAAAAACAAGAGTAAACTTTGCAAAAATCAATTCTGTTTGATCTAAATGGGTATTGATCTTTTGGTGCAATAAAATGAATGCATCTAGATTGGGGGGACTTTTTTGTCAGATATAAGCTCAAGGAAAAAAACAACATTTCAAGATGATCCGTAGCTGTATTGTAAATATTTTGGAACGATTTTAATGCACATGTCCGTTTTACAGTTGCGCAGTCTTACACCAAGGAAAGGAAACCGTGATTAACATTCAGATCAAAAAATGTCACTGTCACTACACATCAATCCACCTTAAGTGCAGGTAATAGAAGATGATGTTTTATTGAAATGATTGACAACCAAAACCAGCAGTTACTGATATAACTACAGCAGCAAAGTATTGAGCACATTATTATTTTGATGCTATTAGTTCTACTGGCCAACCCTGCAATATGACCGTGTGTGTGTGTGTGTGTGTGTGTGTGTGTGTGTGTGTTTGTGTGCGTTTATAAAAAATAAACAACATGAACAAGAGCAAGAACAAGAACAAAAACAAGAACAACAACAACAACAACAATAATAATAATAATAATAATAACAACAATAATAATAATATCTTTAAATTTGTGTGTCAAGTGCTTCCGTGCATGTGTATGTGTGTGTGCACAGTCAGGATCGCATATGTACGACCTGCATGTGACATCGCTACCCTGTCTACTCCAAGCCGTGTCAGAGACTGAATTTTAAACTTTAAAAAAAAAATAAAGAAAAAAATACTCTTTTTGCTGTTTAATTAAATTAACTACACAAAAACCTCAGGGCGAGAAGTCTGAAAACATAACTGCACGTAAAGAAGAAACAGACAGGCTGAGTTTTATGGATGCAGAGATGTCCATAAAGCAAACATGTATGTCAAGAGGCAGTTTCGTGCAAAATAATCACATTTTGTAGGCCGAGACAGTCTGTGATCACCTGAGGATTTTTGAGAAGAATAGATGTGCACTAACTAACCCCTCTTCAGTTCCTCATTCTTGTAAAGTCTGCTCTGTCGAAGGCCTCCAAACACCAATAATGCATTAGTTCAGCTCTTTGTTAAAAAGCTGATAACCGTGCTTGAGATGAACCCATGGTCTTGGACAGAGGGATTCACACCGATGTTAACAGCCCCGTGTAAGAACCGAGGCTGTGCTGGTATCCGGTTCCAAATGCGGAGCTTGAAAATTCGCATTGTGTGTACTCCTGTCCAAAGGTGAAGCTTAAAAATTTGCATTGTGTAGACTCTTGACCAAATGTGACGCTTGAAAATTCGCATTGTGTGTATCCCCGTTGTCGGGTGACGCCTGTGAAACTCAAACTGACACACATTGCGCATCATCATTATGAAGACAGGTCTGCAGACTGACTCCTCAAAATCATCAAAGGTGCTTCATTCTTCCTTGCTTTTTTTTTCCGCTTTCAGGTGTTCATCCATCAAATACAAGCTATTTTAATAAAACATCACAAGTCTTTACCATAAGAATGTGTCTGAAGGAACAATAGATTCTTCCCCTCTCCTCTCCAAAGCAAATGCCTCTGTTGACATCTACACAAATGAGGATCTTTTCTTTCACAGCACCCACTCCGCTGGTCAAAGGCTGTCACACGTTCGCTGACCTGCTGCAGGTTCTGGATACGACTGCGGCGCGTCCCCAGCAGGGACTACGTTGGCAGATACACGCAGCACAGATTTTGTTAAAAAAAAAAAAAAGCAAAAGTAACCACCCTTTGAAAAAGCCCCCCAGCCATGCTCATGAACAACCAACCATAGTCTGAAGGATTCCTCATGTGCGCCGGGCGTGCGAAGCGCAGCGAGCGGCATCGTTCGCATCAGGTGCGACCGTCCACGCGGTCAATCGCAAGACGAAAATGTAGCCGCCTCTGCTCCAGCAGAGCCATATGGTCTAAGGCTGCGCCGAAAGGGCGTTCTCAGTTACCTTCATTACAAGTTTTGCATCTCTGAAACAAGGACCCAGCATAGCTAAATTGATTTTATAAGCCTTGAAGATCAACGCAATGATCCCCATCAACATAACTTCCAGTCTAGGCCTTCCTCACCAGCATCCCCATGAAAGCTCGCTTTAGTTAAAGCCACCACACCCGGCCTTCTCCCTTTACCTTCCGCTACCATTTCCTTCCCTCTCCTCCATGCTCTACAGCTGTGACCTTCGGAGCCCTTTGCACGGCTACACTTAATTCCCAGCGGGCCGTGGGCGATATTAACTCCATTTATGTTCTACCTTTCTTTGTCCTCGCACACTTCATACTCACCTGTCAAGTCACAAAATAACAAGGCCCGGCACGCATTAAAGGCTTCCTTCTGGAATAATGTCTCATGCCAAGGTGCTACGACAGCACTCCCCCAGATTACAAGCATTGTGCTGGTCCATTGCACACCACGGCCAGGCCTTCGCTGGTATACAATTAGCTTTTCTCTTGTTGTAATATCATTTTGCAATGCTGGGGGTAAAATAATGTCTGTTGAAACTGAAACCATTGCCATATTTCCGCCTTATTGTATCCAACGCTCCGCGTCCCATAAACCTCTGTAACCTGGCATTTTATTAGATTGTGCTAATTGCTTATGGAGCAGCAATGGCTTCGTGTGTTGCTTGCTTCGGCCCTCATACGGTTGCCGGGACTCGGCAAGAGACGCTTTCCCATTAATTGACACTTGTTCTCTGTGGGCATGACCTGTATGAGCACCGTGAATGAATAAATGATTTTCAATTGAAATCTCTGTCCCCTGTGTGTTTATAGTTCATAGCTAACTGACCTTCTATCGCAACGCCACATTTCTCTTAAGGGGAGCTGATCTGTGCTCATTACGACCGCTTCTGAATAAGTACATTTTACCGTCGCCAATTCCAAATCTTTGATCGGCCCACCGAGCAATCGGAGATTTAAGGCAACAGCATTAAGGCTTTTTTTTAATGGCGATGGCTTTCGATACGAATGAAATGTTTCCGCTTCGAATGCTTCCTTTTTGTTGGGATCGACCGTTCGTGGCTCACCGCAAACGCTCTGCGTGGTCCCGATGCTTCGGAGGTCATCCGGCAGCCAAAGATTCGGTGATGATGGTAGGTCAAGCCCAAGAACTATGAGAGCGCGGCTCGCGGTGACGCAGCCTTGATGCTGCCGATTTGTGCGCGTCGATAATGACATTGCCGTGAGGCGAATCGCGTCCTTGTCCTTTTTAAGCAGCTATACCTTTCACGGTGAGTCAAGCTACATCCGGGGAATGCTATAGAAACGCACGTGTACGACCACGAACCTGACACAGTGTGCATAGCAAATGTCCAGCTTGGTTAAATCACTGCAATGGCAGCGCGCACCCATGCCCGGGGGGTTTCCTCAAGAGTCACCTCTTGACCGGCCCAATCGGTGACAAACGTTAACCGGTGTAATGGAATCAACGGGCACAGCCGCGTGGGTTTCCAATTTCCTAGGAACGTAAGGGAGGACTGGGGGGACTGCAGTTTTAAAGACTGGTTCTCGGTTCAAGTAATTGATTTTTTCTCATGTTTTACGTCGCCTGGCAACAAGGCGACGGGAGCTGTGGCGAGCCGAACGCCCCGCTCTCGTCATTTAACTTTCTCATGTTCTCATGTTATTATAAATCAATAGACTGTGAATGCAATTTCACATGGTCAGTAGCGATCGGTCATAAGCTTATAAACTTAATGCTCTGTTAAATTCAGTTCCCCTCCCAAGAGAGACGCATGGCAGTGCACTTTGGCGATGGCGAGCCTCAAGCAGCCAGGCCCTGGAAAGGACCCCCCGCCTACATCTCTCAGCAGCACCATGATGGGAAGGGGCTTCTCATCATAATGCGTGCTCCATTTACAATGGGCCCACCCCATAGCAGGAGACACTTTGCATGTAATAATATTCAGTTTACCTTGAAGGTGATTCCCCGCATTTGCCCTGTAATAAATTCCGTGGCCTTGGAAACGTTGCCCGCGGAGTCATTTGCTGTAGAACAAAATATTAATGGTCCCACCCAAGTGTCCAGAGTGCAGTTACATTAGATTTTAATAACATTACTGTATGGTAAATGCAGCTAGAGGGTCTCTCAAGCTTGACTCTTTAGAGCGAGCCCTTGTTATACCCGTGCCAGATGGAATGGTCACAAGTGGAAGAGCCAGGCTCTGCGTTGCACGTGCCGTCCCCTTCCAGTCCGTCACTGTCACAATGACCTTTGTGCGTCATGTCTGGTCCCGCTCTGTCACTGCCACTCGAGCTGCGGGCGAAGGAAAGTCTGTCAGCTGTGAACTGTGGGTCTGCTTTTATGCCCCCCCCCCCCCCCACACACACACACTTTTAGTTCTCTGTGGAACTAAATCTTTCAAAGGATTTTTATACCTTTTTAATTAAAAAGCAGAGGTGTGTTCCTATGGCATGTTACTCTCACAGTTCGGGTTGCAGGTTTATGTGCTTAACTGCTGCATTATCTTGGAAAAAAGCCTGAAATAATGAAAATATCTGAGGTTTTCAGAACTATTTTTTCTTTCTCCACGCTGAAAAGTTCACTCCAATACGTGTTTAAAAAAATGTTTTGTGTTACTTCAAAGGAGTTCTCGAATGTATCGGGGTTTCAAAACTTTAAGCATGGGTAAGATTCCATTAGGACGGACAGATGCTAAAATAAATTTATACATTGCAATGGTCCGTGAAAACTGAGACGAAATGGCACTACGCGTGCTTCTTTAACTCGTATGCCAATGAAGTTCTGCTTCAGGTTCCAGCTCTGCAGGCTACTCCCCACAAGCAGAGCAGTGGAGCCAGTTCAACTTCTACTTGGCCAGACCCAAGCATGAGGATCAGATAGAAACCAGAGGACTGAACCCAGCACTCTGTCACCTGGGACAGCCCATGAGAAGGAGAGACATACCAAAGCCCTATTTTATCTCCAGTCCGCAGTGTAGAGGGCTTGAGGATTGACACACAATTACGCTGAACTTCAGCAGTGGCCAAAAGAAACTGGAGACCGCTTTGTGATAGCCAACAGAAGGACCCCTCTCTGGCCCGGTTTGCGAGGCTCTTGCTCCTGACCTTTATCTGCACTTAGGAGCCTGGGAAAATATTTAGGTAACGGAAGGATGTTGTTTTGCTGAGGACTCCTGGAACTTCAGACACAAATTCCGAGGAGGAAGTATTTACAAGAAGGAAAAGAGTGCAATTTCATGCCTGAAGGGCACCTCCGCACAAGGAGGTCAGGTTAAACCATGCTATGTGGCCCACGAAGCTGCACAAAGACACAGAGTAAAACTTCATGCAGGAACTCATCTTCTAGTTTCTTCGGAGACTCAATGCCAAAACACAGCAAAGCTTAAAGATATTTTATTCGTGTTTTCGCGAGGTCCTCGCCATCAGGCACTTCCGCACGGACAATTTAAAAAGGCGTTGTTTTATGTGCGCGCGTGCTTTCCACTGCTCACCTGGGACACACTTCTGGCTTTTATGTTCTCAAAACAAGCGAGTCAAGGTCTTTTGCTAACACGTCCACTTGCGAAAAGCTATAAATTCCTGCAACGGCGCGTCCTGCAGTTGCTAGGACGTTCTACAGTAGCACGGTGCAATAGCAAGCACAATAACAAAAAGGTCCAAAAAGGAGCGAAAGCTATATTAAAAAGGATAACAAAGGCTACCTAACTGGGTGAATAAGAGACTCATTTCTTCTACCGGTGTCA
Source organism: Heterotis niloticus (assembly GCA_018136845.1). Taxonomy (NCBI): domain Eukaryota; kingdom Metazoa; phylum Chordata; class Actinopteri; order Osteoglossiformes; family Osteoglossidae; genus Heterotis; species Heterotis niloticus. The sequence continues at coordinate 28,815,493 of CM030892.1, read as the reverse complement.
ACAGGCAGCGCAGAAGTAACTATATTTCCAGCAAGCGGGCGGTAAGAGTCAAAGGATGACAGTGTCACTTGAAAGCCACAGCGTTATCCATCCTCCTGTGTCACCCACACTACACACCGAGCAGAGCAATTCTCACATCCTGCGCAAAAAGACTGCCTGCCACGATCCTGTCGTGCCGTCCGTTTTCTTATCGAATGCAGTCGAAATCCTCCGCAAACCAAGAGAGAACCCGGCTACTTTTTCCAAGTATTCTCAGTGTCCTCGACCACTAAGCCAACTCTTGCTTCTTCTGCTCATGTTGAAAATTTATTTGTCCCGCATTAAGCGCTGTGTTTTATGCAGCCGAACTGAAGCTTGGTGCCACTCGCGTTTGAAGATTTTTGAATATAATCACTCAGAGCAAAGGTTATGCAATTTCACTTACATGCGGGAACTTTAGATGTGAAATCCGGATGTCTTTAAGCGATTAGGACCATTTGTGCGAAATGCAGCACCGTAAGTAATGTTAAAAGCTTGTAAGATGCCTTCTTTTCGGATCGTTTCGTGTTTGAGCGATAAAATGAAAATGACTGCGGCCTTAGCGGCTCAAAAACGTCTATTTGAAATAAATGGTGCGGCCAGTGAAGTGCGGCGATAATTTATAATGACAAGGTTTGTTCCGTTATTCCCAAAGACGCGTCTGTTTTAAATATGTGCGGCACAATTGGGGGAAATGTGTTGTATAGATCGCCGGTGCAATTCAGCGGCGTATGCCTGCATTGCGAGACGGAAATTCATCGAGCTGCTTCTTAGCTAATAGTCTTAAATTAAAAAAAAATAAAAAAATACTTTGCCCATGTAAAAGCTTTAGGTCTGAAAACCGAGCTCCTAAGAAATCCATTCACACCGTGTAGACAACGTGGACCAAACTTGCGTCAGATTTATTTTTAACCAGGAGAATTCTTCGACCTTTTTTATCGTAAAGTTAATAGTTAAACAGTCAACGTGAAACACACTGGCCGGAAACTGCAGGCCCTGAAATTCGGAAGGGGAATTTACACGAATTAAGGGAATTCTGGGAATGAACCCCGATGGCCCTTTACCGGATTCCACAGGAACTATCGCCTCTGTCAAACTGAGGTGGAATGTTTTGGCTTATAGTCTGGTACCCGTGCATAACTTCGGAGGGTCAGAGTTTCTTAAAAGCATGACCAGCGCTCTGACTTTCAAAATCATTCTGGAAGTCCTGGGGCGGTAACAGCATTTGAAACCTCCGTTGAATTAATACTACCTCATCTTGATTTAACACCATGTGGACAGATATGTACGATACCCTCTGTCATAAAACTGGCCAAGTACGGTACAGATCGTAAGCTCGTACATTGGGGTCAGACTGGGGTCAGTCTCCTCAACCTCAGGCCAAACATTAGAGATGAAGTCCTCGGGAGGAGATACCGCTATGCAAAGAGCACTAGGGAGAGTTATTTCGCTATCATTTTCTTCAGAAACATCATTCCCTACTTTGACTAACATTTCCGAGAACTCCTGGCAGCGAAGATCTCCTCCCAGGTGAATTCTCATTTTTCAGACGGTGAAAGTTTTTTCCATGTGAGGCCGAAATGTTGAACATTCATCAACTCTCGCATCCCTTAAGGACAAAATGCAGTCCCTAAAACAGAAAAATAAAGTTTGCCTTAATGCACTAAAAGTAAATATTTGAACGGGATGTAGCCTATATTCTAACCAGGGCCTAGTTAAAACTAAAATGAAAATTTGGTAGTTTTGTCCACTCAGCTGTTTTTAGGTGATGCTGGAACAAACAAACAAACACAGTTTCTGTTCATTGTTTTAGGCATCGTCATTTGATGTGAAACACACTAGAAATGGGAAAAACCGCACTTATATAGACAAGTGTACGGAAGACGTTACATATACGGAGTACAACGTAGATGTAGATCCATTTCCTTTTCCATTCTTCTCAAACTTTTACATCCAGCTATTGTCTTCACCAATAAATCACAGCCGTACATTCCAAAACCTGTGAACTTGAAAATGTGTCCTGCGAGACGAAGACCTTTTACCTTCGAATAAAAGCAATGCTGTAATTGCTGGATGGATCAAAGCCAGTTATCAGGAGGTAATAAGACCTCTTTTGTCTTTTTCCATTTTCAGATCTGCTACGCGAAACCCTCATCATGTGGTAATGTGCTACGATGGCCCAACAGCATGACAATAAGAGGCAGAACCGTCCTGAAGAAATTATACCTGCTGGTTTCAGCTCTGCTACATTTCCGTCCCACCTTTTGCTGTGATTTTTCTGAGATCCCGTCGCACCTCATTGGGTTTCAATTAGCAGGCAATGGAACCCATGTTGTCACTGATAACTAGTCGTACTCCTGACATTTAGCTGCCAGGTTGGGAAGGATCATTTTGATGTTCTTGCCCCTTGTAGGAGAGAAGGTGATGAATAAAGGGATGGAGCTGTGCAGGTATGAAGAGGTGCTTGGTCCAGCTGGCCTAGGAATGCGGCTTCCGCCGCAGCGGACGGACTGACTGACAATCGGACGAAAATGGACATCTGTGTGCATACTGTGTGCCCATCTATGCTGGATGGACAAGGAAATACATGCTTACTGGGAAATATCTGCTTAAAGACTGCTCCCCTGAACAGGGGGGTTGAAATATGAACAAAACATTGTTTGTAATTTTTTTTTGTTCTTTTTTTGCTTGGCAGATGGTTAATTCGTGCAGACAAGTTAACATTCCAGTTCTGTTTCTAGATCTTCGAATGCTAAGTCCAAATTTAAGCAAAGCAACTGCCACAACGGGTTTATTTTGCTGCCTTAATATGTTGCATTAAGAATATCTCTATGGAGAAAACATGAAAGTATGCAACCAGAGTGTAGGCATACGGAGCTAAAGGTGTGTGTGTGTGTGTGTGTGTGTGTGTGTGTGTGTGTGTGTGTGCGCGCGCAGAAGGGACTTGAATTAGCTTGCTGATGACATGTCCTCTCCTGAACTCCAAAGGTTTCGCAGACATCAAAGAGCAACAAAAATCACAGTGACTGTGGCGGCAGGCAGACTCTGGTCACAGCGAGCTCCGCTCCCCTCCTCCGGGACCCAGCGCTGGTTTCGGACCCGAGGACTCCGTTCTCGGGAGCAGCCGCCGTTCCAAAATCGTGCCGAGAGCTCGTCTGTGAAAGGTCGCTTTATCTGGACGAGTGTCCGCACCCGACTTGCGTCGCTCCACCTGGGTGTCTCTGTTTGCGGGCCTGTGTTTTGGGATGATGTGACAGAAGGAGGAACCGGGACCTCCGCTTCGGCAAGACGCCCTGGCGTATCGTCCCCGCGCGCACACTTGGCCTCATAAAATCTAAGCCGGACTGTCAGCATGCGTGAGGGTCAAGGAGACCCGTAGGCCCGGTCTCAGCATGGGTCACACCAGCAGAATAAAGCAAAAGCAATTATGAAAATTCTCATTCGCATGTGCCGTACAGCAGCTCTTTGATGTTTGGAAACCAAAACTGACATCTTGATGCACATAAAATCCCCAATGCATTTAAACAGCCCCGAAAAAAAAAAGCGCCTTCTGTGTTTGATTTTCCTATTTATAACAGTCTTCAGACTTCAGACAGAAGGCGCACCCCTCCCTGAATCCCATTAAATTCCAGAAATATGACAATAAACTACCAACCAGATGGAACAGGTGGTCCATTACAAGACATTTTACAGAAGGCTTTTGACAGCTTCGAATAACTGTTGAAAAGGCTGGAGCGCAACACCGGCAACCTCTCCGAATTGTGAGCAAAGGGAACGGACAGCGAATAATTTACAAAACAACCTATGCGTGTAGTGCCAGGGTGTGCATATTTTGTCCCGAACACGTGAATGGAGGCACACACGCGCACACACACACACACACACACACACACACACACACACACACGCACTCGCCACACCTCCATCAGCTCCCTTTTATCTCAACGCCGGCACCTCTTGGACACGGTCATGCACATCAGCAAATGAGCTGGGGGAGTTTGGGGTTTGACAACCTACTGCTAGTAAGGAGAGAAGGAGAGGAGGGAGAGCGAGAGCAGAGCAGGAGGGAGAGGAGCAAAACCAGGGTCACTCCAATTACAGAACATTCAGTCAGGCCTGCCAGCCCCCCCCCCCCCTTCCCAGCCTTCCCAGCCTGCCCCCTTCATGCACCCCCATGCCCCCCGTTTCCTACTCCTCACTATCCCACCTGTGGGTTTGCTCGATTTTGCACTGATCTAAGGGCAGGGGAGTTTTCTTGGTGGAAAAAGCTTAGCCCTATTAGAGCGTTTACAGGGCTACAAGAGGAGGGCTTCACAGAAATGGGTGCACGTTGGTGCTCAATGCACCCCCCCCCCCATCTTAATGGCCTGCATTGTCCTACACGTCATTTTTCCCAAGTCATCTGCATCTGCCAGTCTGTTCCAGCCAAGATTTTATTTACTATTAACATCCGCTTGGAATCCCTTCTGCGCGGTGATGTCAAGTGGGCGGGGGGGGGGGGGGGTACCCAAAATGGTTGCTAATAAAAAGGCTTTAGCAAAAACAAAATGCGGCAGGTACAGGTTAGCCTTTTCGCGGCTCTTAGAGTCTCCAGACGATGTCGGCTGCAGAAGGAGGAGGGAGGGAGGAGGATGGAGAGCATTTCATTCAGGGGAGAGGCCCGCAGAGTCACTGCAATGGCGTCACTTCTGCACGTTTACAGTGCAGCCGTCACAGAATGTATTGTTTCTCAGGACCACAACTCTTAAAAAATGTAAAAAAAAAAAAAAAAAAAAAAACATTTTTGAAAAACAGGAAGGGCTTGACAGACGGAGTCCCTCCTGGACTCACGAGAACGGCATAAATGTCTTCTGTTCTGCTTGACTCGCTTTATTCATCACAGCTTTTGAAGTGCAGGAAGGCTTTTATGAAGAAACCGATCGTGCCTCTTATATTGTCTAAGCAAGTTGTAGTGTACGTATCAAAGTGTGATAAAGGCGTAAGTGCCGAACCAAGATGGAAGAGCACACTTCAGATGCCCTGTCAAGAAATACAACTTGAAGCGGAGCAATGATGCCAGCTGAAGGATGGATTAATGGAGAACAGTGCATCTAACTGTTCCTCCATCACTATTTAAGCATCGTCTGGATACACAAGTTCAGTATGAAGTGCAGGTAGTACAGTATATCGTGCTGCTTAACAAATGGTATAAAAAGTAATTTCTTGCAGTTAAGTATTTCATTTAAAGTCATCTTGAACAAACAGAAACATTTAACAAATGACCCTAAACCTAATTTACTAAAATAGATTAAATGGACACTCAATTGTGAACGTCCCCAGCGTGTCGGTTATACTTTCTTCGTCTTTGGCCTTTTCCACAACCTTGGGAGCAGTGGTACATCCCCGGCTCACGACCCCAGTTCCATCCGTTTCCTGACCCCTTGCTTCTGTCCAGAACCTGGGTAGCGGCTCCACCCTAAACCCAATAGAATAAGGGGGGGGGGGGAGAACAGCTGAGAAGTGATCCGGCACCTGGCCACTGCACACACCTTTAGCAAATGTGTCATTTACCTCTCTGGGGTTTGCAGCAAGAGCGGAGCATCGCATGAGAACGCGCGTGTTGCCGAGCACTTGTGTGCGAGAGCGTGCGTGCGACCGAACGCGTGCGCACGAGCGCGGTCGCACGCTCGCTCCAACGGCTGTTCATCTTTTGTGCCGTTAAAGCGCGAACAAGTGGCGCGGAGCAATAAAAGAAACGATCGAGAGCAGCAAGCAGGCCACAGAATTTCCAGGGAAGTGTCCTGAATCTTAATACCGCATTGTGCGCCTTGTGCCCCCCCCCCAGCCTCCCACCCGGACTACCTAATCTTTGCACCTGGTCTGTATGCGCTGAACCCACAAAGTGTTTGCAGCAGCGACTTCCTTGATCAAAGTGACAGTCGCACGGTGGAGCAGAGGACACACACACACACACACACACACACACACACACACACACACACACACACACACACAACACACACACACACACACAAAAAGCCTCGTTGGAGAATTAATGATGCCTTCCAGGAGGCGCCTCCTGCCTCCTCAGGCATCCCTCACCTGAGAGTGTTTAGCTGCAGTGTTGGTGAGCACAGTTTTAATTTGAGCAAAGAGCCCCCTCAGCAGATTCCACCATGTGCTTTGTTCAGCCCTCCCCTGCAGAAAGGCACGCAAAACAAATAAAATTATGAAATTATAACTACCGCCCTCCCCCAGGTCTCTTTAAAACATCGATAATGCGGCCATTCATTAATCTTACCTGGTCTCCAAGTCGGTATTTGTTTGCCTCCCCTTTGTTTTTTTGTCCTTTTTTTTTTTTTTTTTTTAACTTGTACCACGTTTACACTTTTTTTTTTTAACACCCTCGCACACCATGGCTACATATTCAACATGTCTGCTTGCTATGTCACAATAAGGAGCAACAGTCTTGTATTTGCTGTTAATACTGCGCCTCGCTGTTGTGCCAAGCCATGCACGTGTTTTTATGTTTCTATAATCTGTTGAAATACGTATAGCTGCGCCGCCCACGTAAGTGTGTAAATGGCGCTGAGAAGCAGCTGCTTGTTCAGAGGCTCGATTCGAAACGCGGGCGATACGCACCCCGCTGGTGCCGCGTGTCATTTCTGGACCATCTCCGCGCTACAATAACCGACCTCCACTTCACCCCTGACCCGTGCCAAAAACACAATCGCTTCCCTTTCTTAATTCACACGCGCCATCTTCAATAGATGCCCTCGGCTTTGAGTGCGCGGCCCCAAATTGAGCATCGGACGGGAGTCCAGCTTCACGCTGACAGACCTTTTCCCCGTGGCTCGTGTACAAAACACTCTGCGCTTGGAGGAGGAGGCTTCAGCGGGGGGAAAAAAAAACAGTAAATACGTGGCATCAAATATTTAGAGTGCCATTTTCAGTTCGAGATTTTGGTCCCGATACCGCGGGTGATACGAGCCGAGTGCTCTTCAAGAGCATCAGCCTCTCTTTGCAACAGGCCCTCCACGGCAGGCGTGAAATCAAGAGGCGCTTGAAAGGGATCCGCCTGAACGTGTTTTTATATCTACAAAGTAACACACACTTGGCTGCTCTCGTCTGTCATTTTTTCATTTTCAATCGGTGCCTTTTTTTAAAACTCTGTACGTTTAAATTCTGCTGTTATTCCCGCACGTTTCTATTGTAGGAAAACTGTCTTTAAAATGATGGGGTGTTTTTTTTGGCCGAGAGGAGGGTAAGCAGTGTGACAAACTCAGACCAAGAGGACTAACAGGCCTCCCTGCCACATTCCCAAGCCAGGCCTGACTGGCTCCCAGGTTTGCACACAAGGCTGAGGACACTTTTATAACAGCTGCACGCTTCAGAGAATGAAGCTCAGCTAGTGGTAGCAGTCGGAAGTTTCTTTTTTGATTTACTAGTTAAGTTACTCTAGGGCGTGTGCCCGGGTCAAAAAGTAGTAACACATTATGGGTCACCAAACTGTTTTACCACAAAAGTGGTTGAATTTAGAACATAACTACATGGGCTTCTCCAAGCCTTGTCAGAGGTAAAAGCTTGGTGTTTAATGAACTTTACTACGCTGAAATGTCAGTTAGGATGAGAAGTATCCCTGTCCCAAAATTTCTTTAAAGCAAAGCATAAACACAGAATAAACAAACAAACAGACAGAGATAAAGCTTTGCAGATAGATGGATTATTTGCATCTTTCAGAGCTTTGGGCTAAAGAAGGTTTGACTTTTGTCAGTCTGGTTTTTGGCCATATGTTTGGAGCAATGTATAGCATACCTGAATGTAACGTTTTAACAGGTGGTTTTTAGTTTATTATGCTCACCCAGTAAAAAATGCCTATAATCCCTTTATTATTGCTGGTTTTTTCATCGTTGGTTTCTTTCATTTACTTTCCCTGGCTGGTACCTACTTCTGCATAACTAACCTGTTTACGCTTGGGACTAAGTTTATGACTTCAGCCACAGAATGTAACAGTTGAGTAACCTCGTGATTAGCATCACCGAAATATCCAACCCATGCCTGCAAGTCCTAGACCCTATCCCAGAACCTCCAATGGACCTATGCTAGAGAGGATGCACCCTGAAAGGGATTCCAGTCTAAGGTAGTGGGCAATCTTCACATGCACAAAGGCAATTTTTGAGTCAACACCTACCTAAAACACTTTGGACCGAAACAGTCTTTGGAAACTGGAGCACCTGCAGGTAACCTATACAAGCATTGGGAGAGCATGCAAACTGAACCACAGTCAGACCGACAGCGACGCAGCCCAGTGCATTAGCAACGCTGCCTCCGTGGTTGCTTGAAATGGCAATTTTGTGTACATATTAGTATCGTGAAACATAACACTGATGTAAAAGGATGCTGACAAGTTGGTTTCCCTGAAATTGATGTTCGGAAAAACAGTGCATAGCCATTTTTGGCAGGGAGTCCATGATTTTATGATTAGCTTCTCTTAAAAAGTCAAGTACAAGTGTTGATGCCTCTACTAGGTGATATGTGGTTATGTTATAAAGACTCAGTTTAAAAAAGCACAATTTTGTTCAGGGTTTGAATGCAGGCAACATGCCCTGAGTGAGGGGGGGCGCAGCACATTCACGCACCCAGGGTGGCGCAGGACCGAATCCACTAGGGGCAGGCCCGAGACGCTTTTGTAAATCTTGAAGTCCCTCCATGCGGGCCTCTCGTCTTTTGAGTCATTTTCCACCGCTGAGTTACAGGTGAACCTCTTATCGAAGTAGAAGTTTTAAGCAGGGCAGAGGCCTGCGTTTAGCATCTCGGGGAAATCGATACTCTAATATCTCACAGGGGTCCACAGGGTTTCTGACAAGAGGTTCTGTCAGGGAAATAATCCGTCATGGGCAGGAATAGGTGGGCTTTTTTTCTCTCCTCCTCATCTTGGTGTTATAGTCGAGGGGAGATCACCAGATCAAAGTTAGCAGTTCTGTCAAGGATGTAGGAAAGCCTGTCTGACACTGGGTAAAAGCAGGAACCTTTGCTGCACGCCTGGCCTCCTGTAGACCAGTAGATTCTTGTTGTTGTTTCCAATTGCTTGTTGCACAACGAGGAGATTCTCAAGGTCTTTGTGTCCAATTCTCTGATATTTCCCATTACTGACAACAAACCCAGGGATGTCAAAGGGTTTGTTTGGGTGTTTGGCTACCTATCTTTTTTTTTTTTTTTTTTTTTACACATTTAAAGAGCTGATATGCCTGATTCCTTTTTTACATATGAAAAGCAGAACGGTATGGTCTTTTTTTCGGCTTCCTTTCGCGCTGTTCTCCAGATCTGAGGAATCATCTATGGTTGTATCAGCATTCCTGATCCGGCAGGGGTTGTGGTGTCTGGGGAGTCCACACTTTGTTCTTGTTCATCAGTCCACGTAATAACCGACAACGGGTAAGCAGAATCCACTACTTCGCTCGAACGGGTCCTGTACCGGTGGAGCAGGTGGAAATGCCTGGACACACGGGATCGAGGTGGTATAGGCAGGTCTGAAGTTGAAGCTGGCTGAAGTCCTTAAAGGATCCACTACAATTCGGTGGCACCATCACTGATGATGAATTCCACTGAAATATGAATGATGGTATTGTATTATCTATGATGAAGGTCAGAAGTTTACCCAGATTCAGGTCAGCCCCATAAGCGCACAGTGGCAAACACTGGACACCAACATCGCACAGAGTTAATCCTCCTATAACCCCCCCCACACACACACACATTGTACACACACAATGGTTAAAACACTACAAAAAATAGCAATGGATTGTGGGGAGACCTACAGTTAAGCTTTCCTCTATTCCAGTTGTTGCTCTGTGTATATTTTGAATATTTGAGCGCAGGCTCGGAGGAAAGAAAAAAAGGTATCATTATTTAAAATACAGTATCTTCAAGCCATGAATGTAAAAAAAAACACAGCTTTACCCGTGTCAGTGCTTTATAATATTTTAAATAACTGGATATGACATTCGCAATGTACAACAAAGGGCACATATAATTTTGCTTTGGAAGCAAAACAGTCATGTGTAACATTAGAATTTTAAGGCTGAGATGATTTTAATTGGGAGAAGAACAAAAGGAAAGAAAACACAAAGAAGTAATGTCGTTTGAGGGCCCGCTAAAGTTGATTCCTGATAATCTTTATTTTCCAGCAAAGGGAGAAGCTTCTTCTGACTCAGGGTAGGGACAGCATGCTGTAACACCCTGCTGCAGGCTGGGACAGCCCCATAGGGGGGCTAGACTGAATGTGACCGTGCGGTTACAGGGTGGTTGCAGGGTGGGAGACTGCAATGAAGCGAAGGGGTGATGGCGGGGCTGTAGTCCTTCGTGCCCTCGGGTTGTAACCGGAGCTTCGGTTTAACACTGCAGCACAATAAGCGCATGTCAAATTAACAGCACATCTCTAGCAGCTCGGACAGGGAGGCAGCCCCCCCCAGCCCCTCCCAGGATGCCCTGAGTTCTGACTGACAGCTCACTGCCACCCTGCAGCTCAACCAGACACTCCTTATCTTATTTGTGCTCTTGATGGTTGGCGCACGGATAAAAACAGAGTGACTGGTTTTAGAGATAGGCCTGGCTGGGTGGTTCCTCTGCTCACTGCAATCTCATTCTCTGCTGAAAGCAGGGAGCCTGGTTGTCACGGGGAGAAAAATGCAAGAATGACACAGGATGACAATTTGACTATCTCGGTTGCCCTGACGATGGATAATCTTTTGTTGCTGCCTGCCTCTCTCTGCTGCATCATTCCATCATTCCGCGCTCAACTCTCTGTGTCACTCCAGAAGAGGAGAAGAGCACTGAAGTACACTGAACTGAACTGACAGGGCCTGGGCTTTGGTTCAAGCCCAGCTCAGCCTTGTGCCGAGTTTGCTTGTTTTCCACAACGTCTGTGTGTCGGTTCTCCGGGCGCTCTGGTTTTACCAGTCCAAAGATATGTACCGTGGTTAACTGCTTGGTCTAAACTGTGTGTAGCGTGCGCATTTGTATGCGATGAAGTCTCGCCGTGTCGACCTGGCATCCCATCCAGGCGCCGCTTAGTCTGCACTGGTGATTCCTGAGATCCGCTCCAGACTACCACGACCCCAAGCAGAACGAATCGGTTAACAATAACGGACGGACGGATGGATGAATTTAACAAAGTTTACGACGAGAAAGATTGTGTTGTCCAGTCGCTTGCATGTGTTACATAGATTCATCGCCTGCAGAAATCTTCTGCGTCCCTCTGGTCACGAGTTGGACTTGTGTTGTGAGTCATCATTTGTCTTCTCTGACATACAGTGGGCTGGAGAGAATATCAAAGGTGATGGGGACAGAGAGGTTATTTATTTATTTTTTTTGCAGTCCACAAACACCTTTGACTCCTCTCATGTGGAAGGCAAAGAAATGTGAAATGTTGACATATGCCGGTGCGAGCAAAGAAGGAATGCAATTAGTCATCCTTCCAGCGTGCGAATGAGCGCATTAAGCATGCTTGTGCTGAAGCTGATATTTAACATTCTCGTTTCCTTGGTGTTTGCGGACGCTGCTTTCGCTCTGCCCGCGCACCCTTTTGCTATTCCCACTTGGTAGCTCTGTCCCCCACCTGCTAATTTTGCATTTGCCGAATCTATTTTGTTCACCTGCACTGAGCAGTCCTTAAGTCCCAGCGGACTAACAGCCCTGCCACAGTGTAAGGCACTCAGGAATACAGACTGAATTGTGTCTTAAATGATTAAGTTAACATCTCAGACAGCAAGAAGACCCTAATTTGGCAAATCCAGGAGACCTCTTGTTCCTCAGTCACCATCTCCACTAACAAGTACATGCAGAGTCTTATAAAAATTTTAAGCGCCAAGTAAAATATGGAGTTTATGATCGAAAAGGGTCCGCTGATGCTTTTTAGTTTGAGCTGAGCTAGGACATTTGTGTCTTCTTTCAGTGCAGTAATAGAGTGAAAAAATTCTTTTTATAAGCCAGAAGGACCTATATGGCACGCTACCAAGTGTTACGCTTGGTAATTCTGTCTCGAGCAGAAGGGCGTGTTGGTTTTCACGGCTCTGCTGGCATGTAATGCACTAAAGTATCGCTTAACTTACAGGCCTCATTCAAATTTCCCTCCTTTGTACAACAGGAGGTCATTCCTGTTTTCCGTAATTCCGGGCTGAACCCTAATTCTTTACATTGCCTCCTTGGCACAGCCGCCCGGAATCATCATTCTTGCAGGAGTCTCATAACAAACCCGATCAGCCGTTAAATTCCGCGAAGCAATGGGATTGTCGAGTATGTTAACAAGAATAGATAGGGTATAAAAAAGAAAAAGAACTTAAATGAGTAATAAGGTGAGAAGGCAGGATACGTAACGGAGCAGTTATCATTGACCGTTATAGGAGCATCGCACTTTGACCGCGTTCTTTATCGCAAAGGCTGCACGATAAGCAAAATTCAGTCCTGGATGGTATTACAGCATAACGCTGCTGCGCATCTTCCGGGCGATTTTGTATCCTAAATAGTTGGTGGTAATCGGGCTGTATGACGGGATTAAAGAAGATGCACAAAATGTTGCTTGATTAAAAGCTCATTCATCTACAGCTTAGTCACATTTGGGAAGCGTACATATAAATAATGCATGCATTTAACATCATCAGCGCACCGACGCTGGCCCTTGTTAATTAATTGTGCATTGTGCTTAGTTTTGCGGAAAAGTTGCATCGAGTTATTTGCATCGCAAAGGGCATGACGGCAGACGCAGGAATTGTCCCTCCGAAAAAAAAGAAGCAAACAAACTCGGAAAAAAGGGAAGAAATGGCTATTAAAAGCCAAAGAAAAATCGATGCCAGCAATTACAAGACTGACAATTATTGTTCTGTACCAGATGGGAGTGTTTGTTACTGAAACGTCAGTAAGGCTGTTCCGGTGTGTGTGTCTTTCTGACTTTTTGATGGAATTCACGTCTTTTCCGTTTCAGGCATCTGGGGCTTAGGAAAGGCCTGTTAAATATTACCGGAAAATGTAGACAATCAGAACTTAGTTTAAACCAAAGCTTGGAAACATGTAAATAAGCCGGGTCGAGGGGGACGGGTGTCACCGCCTCCAGCGATGGCTTGTTATTCAGAGATTTCACTTCAGGGTTTGGCGCACTAAGGACTTGGGACCAAGTTCAACCTGAGCCCATGAACCTCCCTTTCTGGAAGAAATAAAAAAATTTACGGCCTCGTGCCTCTATCAGACTAGGGCTCATACACAAGTAGATCTATTAATTATAGTGTTTCCTAAAGCGGCCCGCTCAGCCTTCACGCACCACAGGTTTCAAATACAAGTTTCGAGGTGAGCCTTAAGGTCGAGTCACCAGAAAAATTTCTAATATGGTAGGTTTATCAGCTTAAATGCAACCATTTCTGTTTGGACACCTGGAAGTGCACTGCTGCCTGGTCTTTTCATTTTGTTTCTTGCACAATTATTGCTGTTATTATTCTTACTATTGTTATTGCCACTACTACGATGTTGGGACGCTTGAGCCTCGTTGAGTTTTCTGGAGGTGTCGTACCTAACTCGACGGGTAAACACGACGGCGAAGGTGCCTACTACACCCTAATGAGATACTTTTGCCGTTCCCATCGTGCGCTGCCGAAGTTTGTATTTATAGTAGATGGCGCTGCGAAGTTTTGCATACAGCCATTGTGCGGGCGGTGTTAGTAGGCGTTGTGGGTTGGTCGTGGATTGCCGCTGCTGTGGACGGGTACAAAGGTTTGATGGGCATGATCCCTTTATAATCCAAGCTCTTTTATTGGCACTGTGTATTTGATATGAATCACTACGATGTTGCACAGTGAATACCATTCTGCACTGTGATCCATACTATTTGTACAGCAAAGCCAGCTTAAGTAATGTTATTTAAATATAACAATAGCTAATTTAACAAAAGGGCAATAATTTTTGGCCGCATTCCCCACTCACGGAGCTGCAAAAATCCATGAAACAATTACAGTGCTTAGGAAGCAACAGAAACAAATGATACCGCCTGTAACCCTCCAGCAGGTTTTGCACGACGACTGAACGCGGGCTCTGCCCCACCAACTGGCTAGAGGAGTCTCTGCTCTCCTGTAGCGTCGCGGCGGTGCTCCCGTCTCAGCGGTAAGTGATTCTATTGCGCGTATTACGGCACGCATGCATTTGTCGCCGGAACCGTTTGGGCCTAAACAGGGCAGCCCCCCTGCACAGCCAGGGCTGGATCTTCTGCGGTGGTGCCTTGAAACCTGATTAATTGACTTGTCAGCGCAGTATTTTTATCCCGCTCCTAAGCCGGGCGCAGATCTTGGTGCAGTCCCTTCCCGGTGTCCTCTACAGCTGAGAGACCTGTGAGTGCAGCAGCTCTGCAATGCAGCCCATTCCCACCCCACCCCTTCCAGTGCCTCAGCCCAGCTTGCTCTACTTGGAATCTGGTGTCAAAGTATAGAGGACCAGCATTTATCAGGGTCATCTTAGCTTTATGAATATCGATGTATTTAAAAGCTTAGATATACGGCAAATACGTCTGTTGTGGTGCTATCAACCAGCAAACACGACTTTGTCATCACTGTGCTGCTTATTGCTTTCTCCTCAAAAAAAACCTACTGGAATTAAATGTCATGATCAGTTGTTTTGCTCCCTTGACACCTGTAGGCTTTACCAAGCTTTCACCTGTTTTCCTTCACATGGTGCAAAAAGGCTTTTGCCCACAACCCCTAGTGCGAGTGCATTTTTTTTTTTTTTTTTTTTTATTTTACAAGCTTGACTTTGCACAGAACGAATTGAAGAAAGCAGTCGCCATCTCTGGAGCTGAGAAACAGAATTTCCTGACCCTGGAGGAAATGCGACAGTTAAGCCCAGCATTGAAGATGCTCTCTTAGGAAAAGATCCTTCCACCTCCTGTTAATGGAAAGGGTAAGTCTGAACATGTGAGCCCCCAAATAAAACCTAACAGTGTGACAAATCTGTCGCAATCAGGTAGCTGGAAGCAGTCCTGAACTATTTCTAAATTATCCTTACTGCAGCTCGAACTCAGCAACTTTTGTGCTCATGCAAAAACTAAAATACCTGACAAACAATCCTGTTCGATTAATAATAGTCGCAAAATCATGCAGGGGCATGCCGCTTCCACGCTGCAGGAAACCTGGGAACGTGAGCCGTGGGCCACGTCAGACTGACAAACAGCAAACAACAGCGAGCAATTTCACAAAAAGAGAAAAATATCGGTTTCAAGGACGGGCTGAACTGCTGCATGAAGCTGGGGCGATGATGCTCGCCCAAGGCCTTCGGGGTGTGAAAGGAGGATGGTGAAGAGGTGCCTTATCGTATCACAATTCGGGGTGAACAGGGGGCACGTTTACAGTCTGAAAGGGCGACAATGATCAACGGAGAGGAACCTCGCTTTTCGCACTTAGCAAACTCGGGGATATTAGTATACTACCATAACTTCCCCACACACTTTTAATATCACGGGTAGATTAAAATACTTAATCGGGCTGTAGTCATGTGCAGCATGAATTATTTTTATTGTGCAGTGTGTCTGCTTTTACAAGTGGCTATATAAATAAAGCTTTGATGACCCAGTGCACAGCTCTTCTGCTTTTTGCATGTTACTCTTTGTTTGGTTTTAATACACTAATTGTTCGTTTTGGGCAGGCTTTTCAGCCAAAAACCCTGAATAATGTGGGTGGAGTCGCTCTTTATTTCCGCTTCCAAGAAAAACCTTAAAATGCGTCGGAAATAAGCAATTTTTCCGTTCCTCTTCTTTTCTTGGCACCCCGTGTCCCTTGGCGCAACCTGACAGGAAAATCGCTGGTAAAAAGATTAAAATAATATCACAATCGACAAAATGGAAGTGCATCTCGATGTATGAAGGCACAGGTTGTTTCGGGATATAAAAGTGCAGGGTTCTCTGCCATGCGGAGCTAGCGCGAATCAAAATGTGCGGTTATGCTTATGTCACAATCAAGGTAATTGTTTTTATTAAATGTTTTGAACCTACATGCCTGCCTTTAAAAAACATAATTCAATTTCCAGCTGAAATGAGTTGCTCAGCAGCAAAGCATGCTTGTCAATACATTAGTGTGAATGATTCACATTTCTGGAGATTAAATCGGACTGACCTTTAACTGTGATTGATGATACAACAGCACAGCTTTTGGCCACAGTAAGGCAACTTTGGTTTAAAAAGTATATTTTGGTAAAAGGAGGACTTCGCTTCCTTTGCCTTAATGCAATACATCTTCACAGGTTGAGTGGAAATATATGCATATGTATATTTTATACACACACACACACACACACACACACACACACACACACACACACACACACACACACACACACATACACACACAAAATGGCCAAAAGTATGTGAACCCCCCCCGCTTCTAATGACCGAGCTGAGCTGTTTCAGCTGCATCCACACAGCATACAAACACATTCTAGACAACTGTGTGCTTCCAGCCTTGAGGCAACAGTTTGGGGAAGAAGAAGCTCCAGCATGACTGTGCCCCCCATGCACAAAGTAAGCTTCATAAGCACAGGGTTTGCCCAGGTTGGTGTGGAAGAACTTGAGTGCACAGAGCCCTGACCTCGCTGAACACCTTTGGGATGAACTGGAGTGCTAACTGCAGACCAGGAGTTCTCACCTGAACTCGCTGATGTTCTTGTGGCCGAACAGGCAAAAATTTCCATAGCTGTGCTTCAAAATCTCGTGGAAAGATTTCCCAGAAGGAGGAGGCTATTACAGAAGCAAAGGGCGGGGGGGACATTAATGCCCATGGGTTTAGAATGGAATGCTCAGCAAGCACATATGAGGCTGATGCTCAGGTGTCCACACACTTTTACCCATACAGTGTATATTGTACATATGCACATAAAAAAGTCAAAAAACCTTCCATCCCCATTGCTATAGTTATCTTCTATCTTCAGAAGAAGAAAAGACAAGACAGAATTGATGCATTTGGGGGGAAAACGACAACCATGGAGCATGATTTTGGCAGAAGTGGAGTCACTCGGTGAGTGCTGGGAGTCTGAATGCAGTGAAGGGAGAGCAGGGCTGACGAAAGGGAGAGCAAAGTCCCCCAGCAGTGCATTCAAACAGGCAGGCAAACGCACCCGGTTCGCAAAGCCATAAATGTTGCAACAGAAAGAGCTTTTAAAGTACATCCTACAGCAGTGGAACTTAATAATTATTTAAAAAGGCTTTTGTATGTGTGAGCGAGCGTGCCGTGCCTTCGTGTGTGTGCCTGTGTGTGCTGGCTGGCTGTGGCAGAGCAGGCAAAGTGAATGATTTCTGCTGCATTATGTGTCAATTCAACAAATACTGTAAGGGGTGCATTATGTTGCAATGGAATAAAATATTTTAAAATATACACAAATTTGTGCCGGGCTTTTACGCGGTCTGCTGAAACGGCAGCGGATTACAACTTGTGCAAGATTTGCACACGCCAGGACAGTGTCTATTTTAGCTGACTGTTTCATCCAGTTTTCCCAAACGCTTCAGCAACAAGAAGTGAGTCACTACATGACTGCATGTAATGTTTTTATAAAAAGATGTTGTGATATGTAAGCTAGTCCCAGACCTTAACCTTTTACATAAGAATATCAATATACATAAGCATAACTGTGCCTTCCACTGTCTCTCTCTGTGTGTACATGCAGTCTCTGCGTACGGGCATTTCAAATGTCTCTTTGCGGGTCATTAAACCTCCCGCGCAGAGTTTTCTGTGACCCTCTCAGACGTACAAGGCCAATGAAGCGCTCCATTGCCCAGGCTGGGGGCTCAATCCAGTGTTGGGCTGCACGAGTACGATTCTGAGTCTGTTTGCGTTTGTCCGCAAAAAGCCGTCAGGGGAGACGCTTTGTTGTTCTGCCCGAAGTTTACATCATTTAAACCGCATCAATGACCAGCGTCTACCGGCCCAAAACAGGGAGACACTCCTCACCGCCAAAGCCCTTGGTCTCAGGAGTTCCCCGTTTCCTCCCTGCTGAGGGAAACACCAGCCTTTGGAATTACAAAACGATAAGGAAAGAATATCCCACAAAGCAGCACGGGGAGCACAGTGCGGGCTGGGAAAAGATCAACACCACACATAGTGACTGACAGCAGTGTTTCCCAGGGGTCCTGGACGGAGCGCGTTTGTCATTTCCACGGGCTTCCCGTGTTGGAGAGACAGGACATGAGAAATGCATGTAGCAGCAGGCAGATGACTCGGTTCAGAGTCCCCAGTGCATGGAGTGCCCTTGTGCCGGGTGGTGCCCGAGGTGCTGGGAGACCAAGCCGCCTTGATAAATTGACACAGGCCTCTTCCATTTGTATTGTGTCATTTGGACCCCGCTTGAATCAGGCCTGGCAGAGTCATTTCCCATCAGCCCGTTCTGCTGCATCCTTGGGCAGTCCTGCATTGGGATGGAAAGCCGGTCTCTGGGAGGGATGCTGGAAGGAGCTCGGCGCTTCGGCTCTCGGTCTCCCTGCTCCCCGGGCGGGAGGGGACGACAGGGTCCCTGAGCTGCGCCCATCCCCTCGCAGGCGAGTCAGGCAGAATTAAAGGACCGACCTACAGCCGCCTGCGTGCATCGCCGCGCTGCTCATAAACACGGCAAATGCTGTCAGTTAGCACTTCCTAAAAGCAGTGCAACAAATCAAACAGAGTGTCATGGCGTGTGCAAAGCACCATGCATTTGCTTTTTAAGCGTGCTGTGTATACATACTGCTTGGGGAATAACTTTGAAGGTGACGCGAATATGCCCCACCTGAGATGTTTGAATTTGTTGCGAGAAACAGAATCTTTCTTATTAATATATACAGTCCAGGTGAAGCTGTACAGGTGGCGCTGGCATTTGTCAGGCCCCGAATGTTTACAGAGAGCTAAAGTTCCCCCATTCCCCCCTCGGTTTCTTACTGTAGGATCACCGCATCTCGGCCCTCGGCAACAGTGGTGTGGACAACACCTCGGCAACAGTGGCCGCCAGACGGAAGGGCTCTGAAGGCACTGGAGTGCACCGCTGCATAATACAAGAACATCTTTCAAACGCAAGTAAAAGATTCATAGTTTTTGCCTCCACAGCCCCTCAATATTTAACACGGGGGCGACTCCTGCTGCTCGACTCTCCACGGCTAATTGAAAAACAAGGAGAAAAAAACCGAAGGCCTCGTGGCATTTTGCCATGCGCATCGCTCTGGAGCGACACCGTGGCCTGCAGGTTGGCGTCCTGTACCGTCTGCAAAACTCACATGTACGTATAAATTGGTTCATTTAGCAGATTCTATCCTTCAAAGCAAAATCGATGCTTCTCCCCAAAACTTCTGCCCACAAAAGCGTGTCGCTTACCTATGTTCTACCGCAGCATAGCGACCCATCACGGCTGTTTAAAGGGTTGGCGCAAACAGAATATTTTAAGGAAAACTTTTTGCAGCACACATGTAAGGACTGGAAATATGGAGATGTTTAGATCAGCTAGTATGTACAAGTTGTCATGTCTCACCTGTGATGCCGTCCCCTCTTGTTTCCACCCTCACCGCGCAGTCCCCGATCTTCCCACTTGTGCCTATTTGCATTTGAAGGGAAATCGACAGTCTCTCTTGTATACCGAGACTGTCTGTTTGAATCTGAAGCATGACTGACAGGAAAATGATACACACGAGCACTGATACACAAGAGCGCTGTCAGAAACACATCCTACTAAACTGCATACTAATCTCAAACAATTAGGCCTCTTGAAATAGCTAAACATTTGATATCTTCTTATACGGTCAAAGCATCCGAATGCACCGAGACGCCTTTCCTTCTGCACCGTCATTTCATTCTCGAGGGCGAAGCACTTCGGTTTCCAGTCTTTCTGGTGTGGCGTGTAAAGTTTTGCTGCGTTGCATTCGTATTTGACCCACAAAGGCAGAAGCGCGGGAGCGAAATCCCGCCAGGAAAGCCAGTCCGTGGAAAAGGCGCCCCGGAAGTCAGCAGGCGAGTCTTGGTTTGCCTGAGCGGAGCCGCACGGTTAAACCAAAATGATTTAAAGTTTGTTTAGAGAGCATAAGCTAGAAAAGGGGGCAGGAGAGAAAAAAAGGAAAAATTGGGCACATGGACACTTGGCTGGCATGGAGACCTCAGAGGGGATGGAGCAGCAGCCCTTAGTTTCATTTCCAATTCATTCATTTCACTGCACAAAACCACCACTGTGTTTTACGAATCTGTGCAATTTTTTTGTTCAACAACCTCAAGCGCGCACCGGCTTTCTCTATTAAACAGGTACTTTATTTACCGCAAGTTATGTCTTTCTCATGTTAAGCATGCGGACATCATGCATCTGCTATCCTGTGAACTTTATTTCCTACATCATAAACAACCACGAACCAAGCAAAATAAATATCTCTGTGCAGGAATTTATCCTACTTTGCACCCTGTGCTTCCGGAATAGACTTTGGATCTCTGTACGCCGGTGTCGGATAAGTGGTTTTTAATGATGGATGGGTGGAAATATAAACTTAAAAGACAAGCTCGGCACAATTTTTGTTACAAATATTATAAAATATGTTATCATTGTCTTGCATAAAAGTACCATTTATTTTGGAAATCCATTTTGGGTGACATGTTGCTCAACCCCCTCACGACTGAAATTGGCCTAACAGAGCGCTTTTGTGGAAGCCTGCACCACCTTGCCATTATGCAAGGAATGAGTGTATAACAAAGCAACCAACCTGAGGCAAATATTTTTAATTTGTTACGATGATTTTTGTTCCGCCCGTAAACAGTACCAATATACTGACAACAGCCTCCGAAATGACAAAACTGTGTCCTCTCCGTGCAAATGCATCGTTCACGGAAAGGGGGACCAAAGTAGGAAACGCAGGTTTTTTTTTTTTTTTTTTTTTTTCCCCTCTCCTTTCCATAAAAACTTGGCCGCAATGCGAGGAACCTCCGTGCGGTTATCAAAGCGTGAGCATTGGCAGCGTTGCTAGCGTTGAAGACTGTTAAAGTCGACCGAAATGCGCCTTGGAACGGTAACCTTTTTGCCGTCCAGCAGGTTACAAATACATGTTGTGATCAAAGAGCATAAAACATGGGCACTGAAGCATTCATGGTGGGGTCCCATTACCTCCAAACACAGCGCCTGTCTGGCAGGGACAGGAGCCCAGAACATACCCATATGGCAGGTGTCACAGAGCTGCATTATCTCGCCCCCCAGCAGAGGCAAAAACACGGAATTAGTCCAACAGACATGCTGACCTTTGGGGTGCACCCGGGGAGCCGCTATGACAAACCAAACCCAGCGGCAAATATCTGTATCACAGACCTACATTTGGAATACAGGGGACTTTGTCGCCTCCTTCAACCCCAAGTGCTGTTCTGCAACTCCCACCTCTGCTGCAGAACTACACAACTTTTGAAATATATATATTTGGTTTCATCATTTTTTAAAAATCCTGTCAACTGGTATTTGTGACGGCAGACAGGGCCACGAGGTATAACCTACGCAGATGGTGAGAAGGAGGAGGCTGACGGGGCGACGGGAAGACTAAACGGCATGCTCGCACCGGATTGTTTTGTGAATTAAGTAAACCGCTGCACGTCCTGTCTTCTCCGTGTCACTCAGCCCCGTGCGATACGCCACCCCCTCCACACTCCCCGTGTGATGTCCGCTGCATATTGAACAATGAGCACGGAAAGAGTCCTCCTTCTTGACAAGACTTCTCCGTTTCGGCTGTCAGCTCTCTCATTTACACCATGATTTACTGTCCTAGCCAGAAAGACCAAAGCAGGGTAGGGAAGCTCACGGGTGGCACTTCAGACAGCTATGGCGTACGATCTTTGTTCGCTTTTCACTGCTAAACAAACCACCTCCCACAACCCACCCCCACCCCCCAACGCATACGAAACGCATCTAGTAATGTGCATATTTCCATGCAAAATGACAGCTGGATTGACAAGTCCTGCCATAAGGTGTGTCTGGATTTCACTCCTCTTCCTTGCTTCTCTTAAAGAGTAGAGGCACCACACATGGATCCTGGGGGATGAACCCTGTTTGCATGAGGCACTTCTGAGAAGTACACTTGTCCACCTGCTGTTGGACCAGGGGGCTCAGAAGAAAACTTCACCCACCAGTAAAGACCTACCGCTTGCATTCAGCCGACAACAGAACTGTAAAACCTGTCCTTTGTTTGGCGCAGGGCTGAAAGAGAACAAAAACCGGGAGAGCAAATATGTGCTTGGGGCACGGACAAAGAATTTTGATTTCGCGCCATAGCAGGAAGTACAGACATGATAACTTGGCACAGGGCCAAGCCATATCGCGTGGGCATTTTCAGAAGCTGATCTGTGCATTTAGACGGATTTTTACTTCCAATATCAGCAGAACTTTCAGTTATTCTCTGTGAAGGTACCACGGAGCCTTACATAAACTTCATCGTGCACGGGAGCTTCCTGTCGCATCGTAGACCGAAGGCCATGCCCTGCTCTTCGGGGCGGGTTTTGCACAAACATGGAGAGTCTGACCCACTTCTTCAGGGAATCAGAGTGTGGTTTTGAGGTGATCATCTATTCACATGCAGTATTACGGCACTAGTTGATGCTTTTGGTTGCTCTCGTGCATTTTCAATTATTCAGCCTCGAAGCATTATATTCTTAAGGCACATAAATGTTTAATGCTTTGCAATGCACAGGAACATTTCCTTGCAATAAACTATCCATTTGTGAGTGAAGACCGGGGAAGTCAAAAGTTGGAGGTCCTCCCATTAATATGAACCTTTGTAAGCATTGCCCAGGTGAACATCAGTTGTTTAGAACTGTTAAAGCTGCCACCATTCATTGGAAATTCTTCCAAAAAGGGAAACACGCAGCTGTGACAGTCCATGGCAAGATGGCCACTTCTTCACTGGATCGCAACACATTGTTTCTCACAATGTTAAAGAATTCTTGCCAATTCTTGCAATTCTTGTATTAACAGGCAAGCTGGACTCCATTGCTGAAGTTCCTAAAAAAAAAAACCCAAAAAAAAATAACAGCTTGACACAGATACAGTCTGACTCGTGTAAGACATGACTTCCTAATTTCACTGAACCATCCCGATGCGTACAAGGCACGAAGCCATTCGACGCCCGGCCTTCATAGATGGAACCAACGCTGAAAGGGAAGGTAATGTGGGAAGGTGTCAGTCCTGCCTGATCGGAATAGACCGTGAATTCCCAGCACGAGCCCCTAAAATAATTTTACTCAAGCAGTTAAAGGGCTTACTTGGGGGATAAAACAAGTATAACACTAATAAAATTATAGATACGTGTTAAAGGCAAACTCTCGCCAGAGTTGCCACGAACATGTATAACCTGCCCCGGTGCGTATTTTGATTTATGCTCGATGAAATCGTAGAAGTCAGTTCATTGACTTGTAAATGACAAGGCTTAATTGAGATACATGTAACCGCTTTAACATCATAATAAATAGCCTCCGAGAGGGTGTTCGGAACCACATCGGTCCTTGCTATCATCGCAGCGCTAAAACCAGCGCATGTTGTGCGAAATGATTCAACATCCTTTGGATAAACAGGCCTGGTCCTGTGGCAGCGAAGGCAGGCATGAAAACAGTTGTCATCGCTTAGCCCCCCCCTTACTGCCAGTTTCCAGATGGATGTGCAGAAATTCAAAGAGTTTACATCTGACTGAAATCGTTTGGCAACTTGGTCTTTGAAGAATGGTAGACTAATGGTAAGCAAATACTCCAGAATCAAAGGGTGCAAACAGAGGCCAGCAGCCAAAGCGAACCCCACCGGCGGTTACTGCAGCCAGAAGCTTTGCGCAAAGGTTAATAGTTTGCGCGTGGATCCCTCTTCCGGCAACGGGGATTGCGTCAGGTATGCGCCGACTGTTCCTATGGCGACGGTAAACAGCATTAATTTCGCTTTGTGTGTGCAGGCAAGATCCACCATATCGAGGAGTACTGATAAAGCAGGGTCTCTGCATGTTATTTAATTCAATTGTAAACAAGTAATGGGATAATGTATAGCTTGTTATGAGTGAAAAGCTATAGTCTTCCCAAATGTTCTCCTGCTGTTCAATTAGCAGATAATTTTACAGCTTAGAAACTCATTTTTGCAAGGCAGGGGTTTTGGCACCATTTCAAACACCATAACATGCTTTTGAGAGTGAATATTTTCCCCATCCCCTGCCGACTTAGGAGGGTTGCTGTAGTGGAGGTGAGTCATCAGTCTCCCACCTGGACTGCGAGGGGTCGACGGCAACGGTGGGCAGTGATTTAGCACAAGCATGCATCAGTGGACCCCCTCCAACCCATCAGACAAAGTCATAAAGTGCTGGGCCCGTGAGTGGGTGGGGATCGTGGGACCCCAATGGTGAAAGCTGTAGCAGAAGGGAAAGGGCAGGGGGAAGACAGCGCTGAGCTCATCAACCCACAGCGCTCTGATGTCTGCCATGAGTTTACCGACAGATCGTAGGCCATGGCCTCCCCCTCACACCTCCAGTGCCTTTGACAGAAGAGTCTGGCACCGCTGAAGCCAGCTTGCAAGCTTGTTGATTCATCACTAGTGCACACAGTCTGTGAAGAAAGGAGAATTTTGCTGACTTGTGAGCTTCACCGCGGGCCGCGCATGACCGAGCTCAAAGGGAAAATAGCCGCTCTGAGTACCGCGAGTGTCTCCGAACGCGCATCCTCAATTACTGCGTTTTTGATAAAATTCACAGGTTCATACTGGTAAGCGCGTGGCCTGAATGCTTTTCGAAAACCCCTTTCCGGTAGCTGGTAGTAGAAAGAAGAATGTGACTTTTAGTTCTGGCCGCGTTTTCAAAAAGTGCAGACTTAACCAATTTCTTCTCTTGAATGACTCCAGGGTATGCGGCCTGCTCCCTGCATGAGCCATTGCATGTACGCGTTTTTTTTTCGCAATGCATTTATTTTACCATAGAACTGTGCGATGAACGCAGATGAATACAATGTGGATGTCACCTTAAAGAAACTTATTCAGGTTAATATACCAGGCTTGTAGAATCACAGTTGGTGTTTTTCTTATATGGTTGAGGCTTGAAAAATTTTATACTGTAAGCATACTGCGATGTTAAAAAACAAAAATCCAGCCAAATTTTTCAACATAAAGACATGCTGTTAACACTGTCGCTCGTGTCTTGACAAGACTGCGTGACCACCCCCCGCCTCCATGGACTGCCCATCAGAAGGTCCCGCACGGGGCATCGCTATGGCAAGTCAGAGTCGACAAAATGCGGCGGTTAACCACGGCAATGCAACTGTTTAGCTGCTAAGTGGAGAAAAATAGGCTTAAATTAACAAAATTTCAGAATAATAAGAGCCATCCAAACACTGTATGAAAGGATATTGCCACTAACTTGAGCCCTTGAGTGGCACAGATGTCCCTAAATTAGATCACTTGAGAAGCTGAATGGAGCGCCTCAGACTTTTATCACGTCGCTTTCAGTTCTCAGCGAAAGAGATGCTTGCTGGGGGCAACTGTGCCTGCTAGAGTATTAATCTAAATTCTGCAAAGCAGGAAACAGCCAGAGTGGGCTTGTCATGTCCTTCAGTGATTATGCTTACATACAGAATAATGCAACACACTGTCTGAATGGGAACCAACTTAGTAATATATTGCTTGTGCATTTTTTTTTTTCCCGCAAGTGGGAAAATATCTAAAAATTCAAAAAGCTAACACGCATGACAAATATTGTGCTAGCGACTGAGCAAGATGCATGTGTCTCATTTGCCATGTGACTCGGCTGCTATGTTGTTTATAATCGGAACATCAGTGCATTGAAGCTGCGGCTTAATGCATTTGTGCTAATGGGTCTGTTTTGCCCACGGAGCGCTGGGCCGGAAAGCCCTGCTCTTCCCCTTTGTTGCTGCTCCAGTAATCGCCGGTCTATTGCGTCCCGCCGGCTCTCCACCATCAGAGGATCTACAGCTTTCTTGTCATCAGCCTCTCAGTCCTGGCCTTTTGTCATGTAGATGGTGAGCTCTAAGCCATTTATCCTTCTGTCCCACCACATCCACACAAATATTGTAGCACCGTCAATTAGATTACACCGTTTCCTGCTGCACTCGCACATGTGCCGCAGTAAATGGGAAAATCACTACGTTCGTTGCTGTTCTAAAGGGCAACTTCCAAACTGCTGCAATAATTCTAGCCATCTAAATGGTCTCCCAGAGTGTATTAGATACAAACTAAAATGCACTGGACTCTTTGCCTAATATGCTTTTTTTTTTCTTTTTTTTTTTCAAAAATATGCTTGGTATGAATGCTACAGAAAGGGCATCTAAATGCGTGTGTGTGTGGTGCTACAGGTCTAACTGTGCCTTCACTTATAGTTGTGCCAAAACCGTCTCCTAAAACTGCACTCTGAATTACTCATAGCAGACCCTTTACCCATTGCTGTTCCCAAGGCGATGTCTCACACACACACACACACACACACACACACACACACACACACCCTTAATGAGGGACCCCAAGGGTAATGAGCATTCATACACACAAATGTACACACACGGGTGCACGTACCCTCTTTCGTATAACTGAGCCATTGAACCTGTATTTACCCCCGTTCTTTGTCCTCGGCAGACAGCGAAGCATGTGCATGTGAAAACAAACCCTGGTCCAACCCAGCGCTCTCCACCGCTCCGCTGGTCTGACAAACAGGCCCAGGTCTCCTAGTCGCTGGCTGTCGGCCGTATGGTATGACCCTCCTGACCTTGACAGCCTTCCTTTCAGTCGTATGAGCAGCACGTCTTCACTTCCCGGTTCGATTTATGGGCCTCGATTCCTCAAAGTAGCAGCACATAATAGGGTCTCCGCACAAGCCACAAATCAGTGCCTGTGTATTACCTTTGTCTAACGCACAATAGACGGCTGCCACAGCATCGTGGTCATGTGCTGTGAAACACACAGACCTTCAGCTCACAGTATTTGCTTGAAAATCCATTTACATCTTGAACGCTACATTTTTTTTTTTTTTTTTTGCACGTGCCTACGTCTTTGCACATTAGGACAGACACTGCAGGTATTTTCTTGCAAAAAAATTTTTGGCAAGACGTCCTCTTGCTATGCGCACCAACTCGAGCCGAATCAAATATAACTGGAAAACACCACTTTTGCAGTATATGTGTTGCGTGTAAATAAAAATGTGGTCATGATTTATTAACTGTAGCTAAGCCATGCTGTGAAACTAATAAAGCAGTTGAAAGGCCATCAGAGTTAATATATTCTTCTCCCTGCCCTGTGGTTTCAAATATTACTCTATTATTGGACTGTAATAAATTGCAGAATTGTGTTCTACCATACTGTAATTTTTACACAATGCCACTATTTGATAAGCACACTTTGCATATTCCATAGTGTTCTTTAGGCGACATAAATAGTTTGAATCTCGGTAAACAGTTTCACAGGAGTATTAATCTTTCTTCATGACTCCAAGATGACAAAAATTGAGGAGCAGGATATGACATTAATCTAAAAAGTGGCTCATCGCAGCGTGCTTCCACTCACCAGCAGGTTTAAAACTTTGTAGAAGTTTTATTGACTTTAAAAAGTAGAAAATAATTAAGAAAAAACTTTTATGCTTTGTCCTAGATAATTTGACGAATGCAGGGGTTGGTTAGGTAACACGAATCGTACCTTTGATCAGGGAACCCATACGGATACATTACATTCAGACTTACTCAAAGTTTTCCTTTGCTTGCCAAGTAAACAATATTTCTCATTTTATTTCCCTTTAAAGTATGATTTCCTTAGAACAGGTGTAACATTTTCTGTTTATTTGCAGCTATGAGCTTCACTTGTTTACTTATCAAACCTTTGCATTACGGAAAAATGATCCAAACACGGCCGGATGCATTTCGGCAATTCGGTGTGTCTGTTTTAAGAATAAATATGACAACGATTACAGAATACGGGGAATATGGATGCTCGAATATCACAAAACTTTCCAATTTTATTACATTATTACCTACAACGTTCTGAAATATGGGTGTCAGGACCATTTCTGTTGTCATAAAGCGAATGGGGCAGAGTGCAACAGAAGATAGTGGGGGAAAAGCTAAGCAAAGTAAGCAATAAGGCATTTTAACAGATGTAAGAGACATACACAGGAAGTTAAGCACTTTTAAAAACGTTACGTGAGTTATTGGAGGGGGAACAAAAAAAAAAAGCTCGCTCAAGAGATGTCATAGGTCAGTTTTTCTGAAGACGACGTTCACCTGTGCTTACGGCAGCCTTTGAGCGAACTATTGCAGTAACGATGTGCGATGCTTCATGCGGCCCTTGCAGGGAAGGCAACTCTGAGCCAGAGAAAGGCGCGGGGAAGATCCAAGCCCTTCTGCGAAACCGCCGCTTAAGAACAGGTGACAAAGGGGCTGCTCGCTCTCCTCATGCGCAGGGATCACGGGTTCAGGGAGCCGTGCCGACAGCCGGGCGACGCGCCCCGTCTGTGTTGGGGGTGGGTGTGCGTGGGGGGGTCTCTATCCCTGACTCAGGCCCCGCCCACCCCGTCCTTATCGCCCGAGAGCTACGCTTTTCATTATGTAAATCGGGAAAATGTGGCGGGCATCATTTGCATAATTAATCTTGGCAAATCTGGGAGGAAAAAAAAAACGCAACGCGCGCAAACGGCGCAGAATCGACGCCTTGTTTGCTGTCAGCGCGTTTTGCCATCGGAAAAACGGCCAAGTTTCAGCGACTGAGACGTGCGCAGTTCAGCCCATGCACTGAAGAAGACGTGAGCGGCGTTCGCGCTTCTTCCAGACGCGCCTGGTCGGAGGCGGGGAATGCGATCGAATCCCGATGAATACGTCGCATGTCCGCTTTTTTTAAAATATTTTAATAATTTCGCGCGTAGAAAAGCAAGTGGCTTTCCCGCGACGTTCCAGAATCGGAGATTAAACGCAAGCGTAGTAAAAATAAGCCGAAGGAAAACATGGCAGTTAAATGCAAGGTCAAACTCGCGGGGCTCAGACTGGACGTAAATTCATAATACAGTGCAGCTGTATATCATAAGCAAAGAATCGGATGGAATTATTCCATGCGGGCTGTTCAGGCGACGCTGCGGGCAAATGTACCTCCCACAACGCGTATGTCCAGTTAGCTCCGTTCACTGCAATGCCCTTTCCATTTCCACGTCTCCTAAAACGATTCGCATGAGCTGCCAGCGTGAAGTTCTACACCGAAACGTTTAACTGTAGGACTTTTGTTTGTCTCGGTAAATATGGAGGGGGGAAAAATGGACCCTGCTGAGGATGCCCCGTGGATTTTCGCCGAACGTATGGCCAGCGGCCACGACGTGCCCTTGTTCGCCAGGACTACAGTTTGGTTTGGTCCCATTTGTACTTTCGCTAAACTACATTGCTGGTAAAGGAACCAGAGGTGTAGCTGAAATATTCAGCTTCTTGAGTGGGTCTGGTTTTTTTTTTTTAGCACCGGACACTGTGGGGCAAAACACCAGCACCAACAGAATGACCTCTAAAACTGACAAACACATTAAGCAATGAGGGGCTCAGCATGTGACATCCTACAATGTTTAAACACAACTATTTACAGGGCAGTGATGCATTCAGTGTCTAACCGCTGTGTTGAGTTATAGGGATCCTGTAGGCCCTCGGTTTGTTCAAGGAGCCAAGGCCCTTCAGAGGGGGTACGAGTGCAGCCCTGCCGCCCGATATCGCCAGGAAGGCTTTGGGCTCAAAATCCAGTGGAGGTTCCGCTACGAAAAAAAAAAGTTTGACTTCCTACAGCCCGGTGTCTCGGACTACGGCAATTTCTCGCAAACAATCGTTTCTTTACAGCCCTGGCACCGCCGTTCTGCCTGGCATCCGGGACAGACCCCCTCCCCTCCTCTCCGTACCAAGTCACTAACCGGAATTTATATTTTCCTGGCGCTCACTCTTATCCAGGGTGACAGACATAGTCCACAGCCCATAACTGGACACTTGAAGCAGTAAAGGGTAATCACTTTTCAACAGTGATTTGAGTTTGTAAGGCACTACAGAAACCCTCCAGAACAAATTATTGCCCTTGGCTCAGCCCTGCTGGGGGAGCTATAAATACTAAGGCAGAATCTCCGTCAATGCCACATTTCCCCAGAACAGCATTGTAATATGCAACCTGTAGCTCATATGCTATAATGCAGTGATATAAATGACATGTAGCCAATGAAAGTACTGTGAATATTGCAGTAAAAGCATAAAAATATGATTATCTTTCATTTTTTGTTCTACCCATTAAAGGAATGAATTTGAAAGCAGGCAATGTTTTGAAGAAGCTTAGGTATTTTATACCGCTTGCTTCACTTAGGTTTGTAAGTGTGACATTCGAAGCGAGAGGGGAAGACTGATACGGTCGCACCGGGCAGTCAGTTGGTGGGGCTCATCAACAGAAGCCTTTTGGCGTCCCCTGAGATTGGCATTACAATTTTTTCTGCGTTTTCCAATTACATAAAAAGTAAAGTAAAAAAAGAAATAAAGAAGAAAATAAGCATCGGGCAATTCTCTAGCTAACAAGACCAAAGCACAGGTTTTAATATAATGAAATAAGAGAAATCCTAAGACTGGAGGAATAATAATAACCCTTTTTGCCAGAGATAATCCTAAACACCAAGGACCCAATTCCATTTTTCTGCTGCACTGCGCCTTGCTTTGCAGGCTTGCTTTGAATTTTATGAATGACTAATGATTTTCGAAGAAACTGCGTGGGGTTGGGCTGTCCTTCCAAGGAGAAATGCACACATTTTCCTTGCGTTCTCCTTGCCGCAATGATCAAACTCGACAGCCAATCCCGAAGCAAAACTGCTAAAAAATATTTGTTTATTTCTATTCACACAGTCATTTCTGCATCTTATCCTATGTCAGGGCACTTGTTAGAACATCCGGCTGTATGGGACACAATGGTCTGGAAGAAAAAGAAAAAAAATTAAGAACTGGAACGCGTTTAAACATTTATATCTCCAGTCACAATTTTTTTTACATGAAGCACTGACATTAAATGTGTGGAGTACAGTTGCATGCTGTGGAATAGTCACCCCACCTGCCAGCTTTGGCAGTGATCCACAGGTATTTTCTATTTAAAATTCTACAACTGCTGGTGCTACTGTCCATGCAACTGTCCGGCAGGAGGTGGAATAAAGGTGCTGACTCCCAGGATGTGGTGGGGAACCTAAGATCAGAGCCAGACAACCCATAAATATGGGGAGCACACCTGACCCCAAGCCCTCTTCAACGGTGTAGCCTCTGCATCATATCGCAGTGACCAGCTGGAAGCAGACCGGTGACGACAGACCCGCTAGTTGCTTGAGGAAGCGCGCCGACGCGGGAAGGAGAAAATCATGCACGACAAACCGTGCTCCTCTCATGTCTAATCTGGACGAGAAGACTCAAATTACATAAACAGGAGGCAATGGATTCATCGCTCTGACCTTTAATGCAAATCAGAGCTCATCTGCTTTACATGAAGATTTTTTACTGCATATTTTATGAGCAACATAATCTCGAATGGGTCTTCTGTAAATACAATTGGGCTTAATCAAATTTGACTTGTAGGGGCACGGGCATCAGATGACACAGCTCTGTTGACCCAGATGTTTTGTCAACATCACAACATATAGACAGAGGAGACTGAAGCCATTGTTGGTGGAAGTCAGACACGCGAGACAAAGCTCGTTCGCCGTGTGTGCCTTCATCCTACACACCGCATCCTTGCGCAGTTTATGGGTAAAGCTGAGCAGAGTCTGGGCCTTCATGTCCTCTACTTTAAATGGTCGCAAAATACTTGTATTATAGCACAGATGGCTGTAAATGTGCAGTAGCTGCATTGTCTGATAGGAGGAGAAGTTGGTGTCATCTGCTGTGTTGTGTCAGAAGGACCAGCCTTCGCTGGGGTTTGGACCCACTCAGTGGGACACTGTTCTATACCCTGTGCTCGTGCTGGTGAGATCACATGCGTTGCTGCATGCAGCATCGCTTTGCAAGAAGAGAGGATTTATGCATTTTGCATGGGGAAGCCAAAATCATAGGAATGCTCTAATACGGGATGTTAAATTACTGAGTTATTTTAGACCCTTTTGTTCAGAAGTAACTTGTTGTACACTTGAACACTTTATTGCAGGTTAAGTTACAGGTACCTATGTCTTGCCTTTCATGTGCTTATTTGCATTAACAAAAATAAGTTTGAAAAACAATTGCCAGAATTCAGTTTTTACTCTCTCTGCACTTAAAAAGGGGGGATATGGAGGTGCAAGTGGGTAAGCTGGTGCTTCACAGCTCCTGAGCTGCTTACTTGATGTGGGGGTCAGGTCCAACTCAGGGATGTTTAGGGGGTTGCATGTTCTTCTCTGTGTTTACAGCCCTCTTGCCAGAAGAAGGCTATGACAAACCACTTCCCTTCCTCCTTGCTTTGAAAACCATGCCAGTGGTCACCCGGGAGTCAGAAATGACTCAATGGCACTTTCCAACTCCATCCCTCGAACAGTAGACCCTTACAGTGCAGATTCATATCAAACACAAAGTGCTAATAAAAGGACTAGCGTTTCAAAGGGGATCCCACTTGCTAACCTTCATCCTAAGCACCCGTCTTACCTTATCCTAACCTGTAAATGCCATGGCAACCCCACAGTCAAATCCACAGCAAACCTATCAAGCCAATATGCAATGGTTTGTATCTCCTTAACACCCAGTGTTGACCACCTACAACCCTACACATGGTACAACAAAGTGATGGTGCAGTATCTCACCAGGGTTGTCAAGTGGGCCCCCCCTTTCACAGACGTTTTGTTGAATTAGGCCCATGACACCTCCAGAAGGCTCAACGACAGCTCTGGCATCCCAGAACTCCTCCCCTCCACAACTGCACGCACCACTGCGGTACCCAACAGCACAACCCAACACATGCTATCCACCTTAGCATCCTCGCTAACAACTTTGCATGTTCCGCTACCTTCTCCCTCGCCGGGTGCCACAAGTTCTGTCCTCCAACTCTATGTTCGCGAAACAGCGCCATTGTTAACCGGGCTATTAAGCCACAACACCCACTTCTACAGGCCTCACTCTTGCGTTCCAAATCCCCCCTACCTCCGCCGCCAACTCACTACACCTAAGATTGTTCCTCTCCTACGCGTCTTCAAATAGATCCTCCCACGGGACTGTTAGTTCAATAAAATACGTTACGGTATATGCCGGCTTACTGGCCACAGTACTACATCAAGTCTCAAGTTTGTAATAACTACTTCCTGGGGCACAACCAATTTTCCTCCCAGGTTGACCTGCATTTCCCAGTCTCTAATTCCCCCTATTCCTCCTGTCTACCTAGACATCATCATCCCCCCCCCAATAAACTGAACCACTGAATTTCCAGTCTCACGTCCTGACTTTTCCTGCATTCTCCACCTCTTAATGGGTGCAGCTACGCACTTCAGCACCTGATTGTGCCTCCGTGTATACCTACCCAGCAGCAAACTAACCTTACAGCCTGATAATACGTGTTTTACCGTCTCCTTTCTCTAAACACAGAGGACAGGCTGGGTCCTCACCAGCCTACTGCTTAAGGTTCTGCGATAATGGTAGCGCATCATAAATAGCTCCTGGGAGAAACCTTATCCGATTTGCATCCATACTCCACAGATCCCTCCAACTCAGCCTCCTCTTCTCTACTCTCTCCCAATTCACCCACTCTCCCTGCTTCCCTTGTGAGACTGCCCTAATAAACCTTTCTGTTTCTTCAGGCTGACACACCTGCTCCACCATCAACTTCCTCCTCTCTACAGGGCCTGCCGTACTCCACATCAGGTCTCCTATTTGCAATCCTAGTCCCCCTCTCCCTTGTTGGACCCTACCAACCACCTCTACCTGCCTCGAAACTGCTTTTTATATATATTTTTTTCTTTCCTAATTTTTATTTATTTTTTTATTTTTTTCAAATGTGTCAGTTGTAACATTGACCTGTATAAAAATTAATGTAAAACTGACTGAAGGAATGCATTTGCAGTTGTAGCTGAAACCATGGAATAGCACTCTCGACTTCACTACTCACTGAAGAGCATCCTCTGACTGTCGACGACACGAGGCATTAGTGGAATAAAATAAATATTGATTTTATGCTGACGGATAATAGATGTGTTCCATGATCAATCATGTTCAATACCAAAGATGTGCAAAGGCTTCCACAAATGTTATGAATGTCTGAAGAGTGGAAGTAGAGAACTGAGCAACAAATTACGTTTCACTTTCTATGTGGCTATGTGTCCGGTTCACTGCATGACTATCCTATATCAATATTGTTTTTCAGCCACAATATTATATTGTATGGCTTAAACAGCTGTAAATTGGTGGAATTTGTTTTTAATAATTCAAAGTTTAAGAGCTGAATAATGGCATGAGAAACCATGGGTGATCCTGCTAAGCAGTCGTGGGACTGTTTGTTATGAATCAAATTACTGTGATGGGCTGAAATGTGGAGGAACTGAACTGCTCTGGTTGTCTAGAGCCAAGCTGTTTTTGTTGGTTTAGGTAGCTGTCTACAACCGAGCTGCTCTGGTTGACTTATCCAGTTTAAGTGGACCCAAGCTGCAGCCATTAGTTAGTTATTCTGGTGGAAGTCAAAGTGCTGTGACTGGCTGATTTGACATGGAACTGAGCTGAGGGGGGTGCTTGAGCTGCTCTGTTTGTCTAGAGTCAAGTTGCTTGGGTTGGTTGGATAACGTCTAGAGCTGAGCTAACTGTGTTGAACTCCTTTATTTATCTGGAACAGAGTTGTTGGAATTGGTTGAATTGCTCCGTTTGTTTGGAACCAAGCACCTAAAAGGGATTGAAAACCAGCCTGAAAGTGATCTGCTGTGATTGAATTTCAATTTGCAATGATCCAGGCTCCTGTGATTGGCTCTTACTTTATTGTGCTCAGCTCTTGGGACCACACTCTGTGACCAAAAGTATTTGGACCCCCCCCCCCCCTCCTTCTAATGAGCTCAGCTGTTTCAGACGCACCCACACAGTGTACAAATACATTCTAGACAACTGTGTGCTTCCAGCTTTGTGGCCACGGTTTGGGGAAGAAGTTCCTTTTTTGCTCCAGCATGATTGGACCCCCCCATGCACAAAGTGAGCTCCATAAACACACGGTTTGCCCAGGTTGGTGTGGAAGAACTCGAGTGGCTGCACAGAGCCCTGACCTCAACCCCACTGAACCCCTTCGGGATGAACTGGAACGCAGACTGCAAGCCAGGCCTTCTGGCCCGACCTTACTGATGGTCTTGTAGCTAAATGGGCACAAATTCCCAAAATCTGGTGGAAAGCCCTCGCAGAAGGTTTAAAATGGGAGGCTCAACAAGTACATATGTGTGTGATGTTCAGGTATCCACATACTTTTGCCCATGAAATGTATGATGAAAAGAGGAATCATCCATGCAAGGAAGGTTCTTCCCTTTCGTTTTTGCATAGCTGAATTAACGCAAATTCTTGGGTGGCTGACAGCTCACTCACCTGGGGAGCCTGAAAGAGTAACAAGACGATCCTGCAGAAAATCAGCAGCAATGCAGAATCTCAACCCCTGAAGAGTGCCCATAATGGTGGAGGAGAGGGTTAAGAGGGAGAAAATAAATGGCTACACTGCTGCATGTACCCATTAAAACATTCATGGAAAAGCGAAAAAGTTAAGATGTGCCTCACACCTGTTAGAGGAAGCACCATGCGGCCACATAAGGCTGCAACACTACTTTCAACTGGACCTGCAGGTAAGTCCAGACATCGTGTATTTTTTGCAAAGCATTTACATTAGCTTAGCAGGACAGGCCTGAATGATTAGCAGTCCATCTCTCGAGGTGCTAACAAATTAGTTTGGCCATTTGTGTGATGGACGGAGAGCAAGGAACCGTGCTAAGGGTGATTTTTATTTACTTCCTGGGTTTTTTAGATCCACAGTGTCTTCCTGTGTCCCTGTTTGTGTGCTTTACCCTCACAGGCATTCAGACCCCCTATCCCCTGCATTGTCAGGGGGAACCAAAGATCCGTGTCCTAGGTTCTGTTGTTTTGTGTTAAGGTTGAAGATATAGGTGACATGCCCTGGGGGTCCTTTGGACTCCCCTGCCAAGGAGGAGATGGGCCCCCCTGGGATACTGCCAGCAGAGAGCTACGCAGTGGGCCCAGCGGTGCAGGAGAAAGAAACCATCCAAATTCGACCCTGCATCACCCTTCGGAACAGCGATCCTCCTGAAACGCAAAGGCAGACCTGCTGTTTTACACACAATGGGCGATTTATCACACAGAGCCCCATCACGCCGATGTGTTAAAGCTTGTTCGTAGCAGATAAATGCACCCACAGTTATTTTTTTTTATCGAGTTGAATTCCTCGTCTCTGCTACTTGTCTTGTTTTCCACTGTTCCTTTCATTC
Source organism: Heterotis niloticus (assembly GCA_018136845.1). Classification (NCBI taxonomy): domain Eukaryota; kingdom Metazoa; phylum Chordata; class Actinopteri; order Osteoglossiformes; family Osteoglossidae; genus Heterotis; species Heterotis niloticus. The sequence continues at coordinate 28,779,096 of CM030892.1, read as the reverse complement.
ATGCAACCCAGCCCAAACCCCATGTGGTGCAGCTAAACAATGCTGGAAAAAATAAAGATAAAGATGCGCCGCAGCGGCATTCTAATGTATTTGGACTGCATTTTTAGAAAGCGCAAGCAAAGTTTATTTTCGGATGAAACGTGATGATGCCGGTTTATCAAATTGCGTGCGTTGAGGACCGATGATGATTTGAAAACGTAATGATGCTGATTCAGAGACGCGATAAAGCCGAGTTATTTTTAATATGTACGGCACGCATCCTTTTTTAATGAATAAAGGCTGCACAATACGAGGTGGAAGGAACATTTTAAAGAGCGCGCTGATAACGCCTGCAAATAACAGACAATGTATTACAACCCTTTGTGTGCTGATAAGAATTTACCTTCTGTATATCTGTTTAAAACCGCAGTTTCCCCAGGTGCCCAGATTCAACAGTCCACCTGCTGAAACATCGATCTCGGTGACATTTGTTTTTCAGACCCGTTATCTCACCTGACGATTGCTTCGCCTCTTTGAATACCGGAAGGTTCTCAGGGGGCTTGTCTGAACGGCGCCTCCAGCAGCCCCTTGTTAGCGGTGCGTACCTTCCCGGGCAAAGCGCCGGTGTTAAACTGCGGCCCGCGGAAGGAGACGCCGCGCCGAACCAACAGTGACTGACATTTCGGCTGTAAAAAGCCAGCAGAAGTACACTTGTAACGCCGCTCCAGTGGCTTTGCCTGTTAGCGTGGCTTGGCTCATTTAAAAATCAAACCCAATTGTTGCAGGCCTCCCTGTTTATCCTCAGCTAAATATTCATGATGTTTTCATTTCCATTGCATTAGCGCGGAAGGGGGCCGAAACAAAAGCCTGCATCGCTTTGTAAAACTTGAGTCTTGGGTCTTGAGCTTTGGTCTACGCAAATTGTTGCTTCCCTCAAGACTTTTTTTATTAAAAAAAAAAAAAAAAAAAATGAAAAAGGCCTCCCGAAAGGTCTGATGTCACATCTTACGTAATATTCCCTTTCGGTGCTTTGGGCATGCTTTTGTCAGACACGGGCACTAACAGACACCAGCACTCCTGTGAACCAGAGACAGGGGTTGTTTAGTCTGACTGCTCGAGCTGAGGGCTGTATATCCCCTCTTCTCTTACTGAAGAAAACAACTCATTAAAAAAAGTCTCCAGGTAAGCTTTTCTCTTCTCCGCTCATAATTAAGTAGCCAAGGTTCAATGGTGCAACAGACAGTTGGCCGCCCCTTTGGCACAAGCATGCAAGAGAATGGCATTAAAAATGCACAGTGCTGCCTCTCCAGTTCCTTCAGCTGCACGTCATCCAAACTGGGTCAGCGCCCCCCCCCCCAGTGCCCCACGCCTGACGGAAACATTTTTCATGCGTTTGGAAATATTTGCCCAGCTACAGCGCTTGCTGGAGGATGTGCCCAGCTTTCTCCGGAATAACTCATGAGTAATGTCTTTGTTTCGTCTTTAATGACTCAAAAAGTGAGTAGAAGTTTTCTTTCCCCCAATTGTTTCTCTGTTTCGTTTTATTTTTTTTGTCCAAGACCACAAGCTTACGATCCTTCCGGTTTCTGAAGGACCACTTTTTCCGCGCGATAAATGTCCTTAGAACCGAGCAAACATATTAAAATTAGAATAAATACAGTTCCCCCCTCGGTTAGCCTCAGCTGGCATTTCCAGCTTGATCAGAAATGACAAGGCTTCGCCCTTATCTTATCCCATTCACCAGCACAGCCGGAACCGCGTTTCTCCACAGGTTAGCCATTGTACGCTGACAACGTAACTCTCTCTTCAGCCAAGCGATGTAGACAGTGGAAGCCCATCATCCAGCTATGATTATCATGTGCGATTTACCCAGCGGCACAATAGTGAGCCCGGTGCTGCCGCCAGTATGTGAAATGCTTCTGAATGTGTGCTGTCAGCACAGAAGTGTTGCTTTTCTCCCACATCTAATGTCATGTTTGCTAGCACATGCCGAAGAGACCTGGCCCCAGGATGCATTTCAGCAGCAATTGGACTGTGCCCGTCAAGGGCGTGTGGGATGATAAGACAGTAGCATTCCTACCATTAGGCTTTAGATTGGGATGGAGCCTGCATCTCCCCTGTTGCCACACAAACAAGCGCGAGATTTGCGGCCATCTCTGGAGCGAGGCCCGTGCAGAAATGTATAAATTACACGGGCAGGCAGCCCCAGGGTGCCACGCGAACTTAAATGGCTCTGATTACCGTGTCAGAGAGAGGAGATCAGCATGTGCAGGCCCCCTTCCACCGGCTTCCTGTAATGGATTCTGTTGATGCGGTCCCACCAGCGCAATTACTGTAGCCACAGGAGACAAGAGCTGCGAGCTTCCAGCCAGGAGACAGCCGAGCACTTTGCCACCAGTGCATATATGTTTCACTCCGAGCCGGTCGGTCAGTGTTTTAGGACTTTTAGGATCCCGACACGTCAAGCTGCAAAATCTGGACCTAAATCTTTCTGACACCGGCGAAGTCTGCCGAGTCGCTTGGAAATTCTTGCTGTTCTGCCACTGTGAAATCCCACCAGGGCGGTGTGACCGAATCTAAGGCAAAATGCAATTATGAAATTGATATTCCCTCCGAGTGCTAGGATGTACTCATCCGTCCAAGGCATTGACAACTGATTTACAAGAATTAATGGATTAATTTCCATAATGTCATGAGCACAATGAATCATTTCATTAATCATGTTCTTTTCGAGGAGAGGATGACATATACAGTAGCTTGATGTGCGGAAAAGTTTCGGAGTTTGCAACAGCTCCTCGGAAGACAAGAAGGAGGCGAGGCCTTAAGCAAACCTGCGTTTTTTTGTTTTTTTTTCATCCTCTGCTTCAAACGCGTTTCACCGTAAGATGCAAACAAGCGGGAGCGCCCGGAAACGACTGCATGCCCGCTATCTGAAATTACGGTCCTCCAGTTGTGGTCTGCGCTGCCTCTGATAGATGCTCCTCACTGCCTATTCTTTCTCACAGATAGCCAAAATCACAGGTACCATCCCAACGTGACAAACATTAGTCAGCACTTGGTGATCCAAAGGCTGTCTTCGGAGCCGGCGTTCCGAATCCGGAGAAAGCAGCCTAATTTGATCTTTCCAAGATGTTCCCTGTCGCGATTAAGGAAGACTGCTGACAGCAAGAAAAGCAGAGCCACGGCAACTCGCTGCATTTTGTTATCGCCAACCTCTAACTGACCTTGCTTTGTGTTTTATGTGCTCTTTACGAATGCCGTGTTGACTGGATACGGCCGTTTGTTCGTCTGTCCAAAATGCGTTCGTTCAAGATCGAGGATTATTGGACGGTAAAATAGACGCAGCAATGGTGCAGGGTTCAGGATGACACTGCTTGATTCATTCACCTGTTGTTTTTTGGACAATAAAAGGATTGCTTTGAAGTGGTTTAACCCTGTTGATAACAGGCTGCCGAGGACCTGCAGGCGGTCAGCTGGCTCATCTCGCCAGCAGGAATAGCATCTCTCAAGGTGAGTCACAGATCTGAAACCACCAAATATGCAGCTTCCAAAACAACCAATTAAATTCTAAAGGTGCCTTATTAAGTAATAAAGAGCTCTTGACCTGCTCTACCAGACTCCACAGGCTCTGCACCGAGGTGTTTGCTGCAAAGAAAGCCCATTGTCATAAAATGGGTTAGGAAATCAGGAGGAAAAACGCTGCAGTGGATCTCACTAAAGATCTAGAGGCACAAGGGAATTGCACGCAAATGATCTTTTTACTGAGGCATTTCATTCCCCCTGCTGGTCAATACCTCTGATTTTGTTTGAGGGAAAATAAATACATTTATCATTAATAGGAGGCCACTAGGATGTATCTGAACCAGAACCGAAGAGTTTTATCGCAGAGTTCGCTTCAAAGGCCTTTAGCACTCTTTGGCGCAGTAAAGGGCTGCGAAAGCGGGCGACTTTTCAAGACCACGCGAAATATGGCCAACGGATGCCGAGAGTCGGGCGAGGGTACGCAGAATAGATGCGGTACCACGGAACGCGGCGACACGCTGCGGGAATAGCTGAATGCAAAGGAAATTGCAATCGGTAAATTATCGGCTCTTTTATGCGTTCAATAAACTCATATGCTCTTCGGTTAATTCCTCTCAGGCCTCAAAAGTTTTCTACCGCTTTGGATCAACAGTTGTTTGCACTTGAGTGAGCCCACTTGCACTTATTCGCTTTAAATGCTCATCTCTGTGGCGAAAATGCCACAAAATAATCAAGGAAATGTGACAGTGAGATGTAATTGCAGAAGCGAGGAACTTATGAAAATAATTATTCATTCATTGGAGTACTCATGGATGGGTGATCATTACTGTTAAACTACAAGAAAATAATAGCTCACGCCATAGCCTATATCGTGCACCATTTTATGTATGTTTAACCAGAGTGCTGAGAAGACACTGCAGGAGTTGTAATGCATAAAAAATGACAATGTGAAACAGACCTCGGTAGCATATATATATCCCGCGGAGTTTCTGAATTCGGCACACCACCCCTGTGAGCTCTCTCAGTTACCACACATGCACATCAAACGGAACGACGGGATGTAAAACAAATCCCAGGACCTTAAAGCAAATATTTTTATGAGACCTTTTTTTTATTATTTATTTATTTATTTTTTTTTTTAAATAAAAAAAGACATTTGTCTGTTACTGGTACTGCCTTCTAATTTCTGACCCCCGGTTACTACCCATCCGCGATCCAAAACAAATCACCCGCAGATAAGACTTTGTTTGTTAATTCTTTATTATGAAGTGAGACAAATCGCCTGGTGTCATTGTGCTTGTGCTTTTACATCATTCAAATACTGGTCAAAAATCCCCGGGGGTGGGGGAGAAACTCCGGAAATAAGGTCATTTGATTCTTTACAGCTGTAAAAATTCTTAAATTCCAAAGGATTTATTTACAAGGCTTCTTGCAATAAACAGTTAGTTCCTTTTTTTTAATTCATAGTACAAAAAACAGAGGTCAAGCTAATACAAGGTCTTTCTACCTGAATCTATAGGTTTGTGCTACTTTTTAAAGTTGGAAAATGTTTATGATGAAGTGCTTCAAAGACAAATCTGTGGGATGTCCACGTGGCAAAAACAAGGCCTCAATTTCGGATCTACTACAAGCTGAGTCTGAATACAGTGCAAATAGCTCGGTTTGCATGGAGGTGACCCCTTACTAGTGCCTGTATGGAGTGCTGATGTGGTGGGCCCTTATTTTTGCCTCAGTGGGGTCTCTCCGCAGATCCAGAGAAATGATCTGATTTGCTTGGAGCTGATCCATCAGCACCACAAGCCTACGTTCTAAAACTACTTTTAAATTAGAGGCAGGCAGTGCATTAACATATACAAAAGTTCCCCCTTCCCCCCTCCCTCGGTTCATCCTCTAATACTACACTGGCATCTCCCTGATATTGGAATTCTTTATGACTACTAAGAATACTGGATAATACCATACCTGATTAAAAACTTTTATAGGTACTATTCCTTTACTTTTAAAAACGCCATGCATTTAGTCATTATTGCTCTGTAGCTCCTTATGAGACTCCCAAGAAATATTGCCCACGGATGCTATCTAGATTTTGGCAAAATCCAAAGCTTCGTAAAATTGGCATAGATTTAATTTTTTGCATGCAACGACATTAAAAAGGTAGCAAAACTCAAACAAACAAAAAAAACGTCTTATTCAGAAAAGTGGCAGATGCTTTGGCATATTAATGACGAAGGCTTTGCAAAACAACAACAGCAACAACAACAACAGTAATAATAATAATAATAATAATAATAATAATAATAATAATAATAATAAAGTGCAAATAAAGACTCACAGTTTATGGATAATAAAAAAGTGGGTGAGGAGACATAAATAAGTAGATGAATAAATAGTTTTACCTCAATGCTGAACACTTTGTGGTCACTGGCCGCAGTAAAATAATATCCCGTAATAAAAAAATGAAGGTTTGACCTTTTGTAAGACGATAACAGACATTTTTTTAAATGTCTTCACTGAGTTTCAGCAAAAGTTCGTATTCCTATTATTCTTATTTCGCCCCTTAATTTGTTGGACGGTGTGGGACGCGACTGGAGAAAGAGAAAGCGAAAGTATGCTAAGTGCATGCGGAAACGACTCCGTGTTTTCCTTTGCCGGAGAAGGAAAAAAATGTGCTATAATCAGTTTTCAAGGAGGAAAACGAGAAGAAGAGAACCGGAAGGTGTGTGTGTGTGTGTGTGTGTGTGTGTGTGTGCGTGTGTGTGCGTGTGTGTGCGTCAGGTGGAAGTCAGGCTTCAAGCGGGCTCAGGGGCGAGAAGGCGCCCTTGAAGCACGCCGACTCGTAGTGCTTGTTCAGGTACGACTTGAGCGCGAACGTCTTGTTGCAGCGCTTGCACTTGTAGTGCTTGAAGGCCGAGTGCGTCTGCATGTGGGCGCGCAGGTTGGAGCGGTCCGCGAACGCCTTCCCGCAGTGCGCGCACCCGAACGGCTTCTCGCCGGTGTGCGAGCGCATGTGTCCCTGCAGCAGCCACGGCCGACTGAACGCCTTGCCGCACACGTCGCACTTGTGCTTGAGGTCGTGCGTGAGCAGGTGCATGGCCATGGCGGGCATGGACACGTACACCTTGCCGCAGGTGGGGCACTTCTTGGCCATCTTGCTGTCGATGCTGCGGTGCGTCTGCTTGTGCCGGCTCAGGTTCGAGGAGGTGGCGTACGTCTTGCCGCACTCGTTGCACGTGTGGCGCTGGGCGCTCCGCGCGTTGCTCAGCACTTTCCTCCGGGAGCGGCCGTCCGTGATGAAGAAGGCGTCCACCGTGTAGCCCTCGCTCACCGCGTTGTCCCCATTTATGTACCCGGAGGAGATCTCCGACTGCGGGCTGTCCGGCTGGTCCGAGTCGGGGGTCCCGTAGTCGCCGTGCATGCCCCCGTAGATGGGTTCGGGGGAGGGCACCTTGATGGCATTGTCGCTCTCCCCATCGTACACGGCCGGGCTGATGTAGTCGCTGATGTACCCTGGTGACGGAAGAGCGGAGCATCCGCCATCATCATCACCTTCACTTCACGCATTCATCCAACACACCTTGCAATGCACTTACGAAGCAATCGACTTCAGTGTTCGACCCGTTAATAGATTCTATATAAGGGTGTGCAGCAGCGGCGGGATTCGAACCCAGCACCGTCTGGCTGCAAGGCGGGAGCCCTAAAACGACCACTGCCTTCTTACGCGTCGCAACTTGGGTACGGACGTCGGCTTGGCAAATGCGGCGGATCGCTGGCAGTTTTCACACTCGACCTCTGAAGGGCAGCGCGTTTACAGTAAAGTGGGAACGCAGGTTTATTGCATGCACGAACTTCCGCAGTGTCACTCTGGCCGAATTTTAAGGACAAAGACCGGGGAATCTGGTCGCTTCCTTCGGTGAATTTCAACCCTTATCTTCCGCAAAGATCACGAACGCGCCACAAACGTTCCCCGTGGAAATCGTCCAGCATCTCTTTTTTTCACGGTCTAATGGGTCCGCCACAAATATTCCACGCATAAAGATGAACCCACAGGAATCCGCGGAGCGGCCGCACAGCCTAAAGCGCGTTAAAATCAGAGTTTAGAGACGAGCAAACGTTGATGTCGAAAGGTTGGGATTGTGCAGCTGCGTGGGGGGAACACGTTGCGAGGCGCGACCGAGCAAATCGTTGTTGTGGTTCCAGGTGGAAGTTTTAAGTGCGGCGACCCACGATGCACACTTGTGGGAGGCAGGGAGCCTCGCTCGCCATCCGACAATGACGCTCCATCATTCAGTCGCCGTCGTGTGCCGCCTATTTCCTGGCCCGAATAAACCCCACGAGGGCCGAAAATGTGCAAACTCGACAATTTTGACATTGACTTGGACCGAAAGGACGGCGAAGCTGATTTGGCACAAACTGTGGACACACTTGAACATCTCGAGGACGTCGCCAAGTGCCATTGTCAGGAAGACGTGGGGAGGGGGGGGGCGCAGAATGCCTACATAGGAGAATTAACCGGGGACGATGAACCCGGCGCGGGTGGGAAGGAATGGGCTCGTTTACCTTTGTTGTGGAAGCGGAGATTGAGGTCGGTCCTGGATCTGCCGTACGAGCTCTCGAGATCAGCAGATGAGAAATCATCGAGCTTCACCTTCTTCACCAGGAAAGACCTTGGCATGTTTCTGGCGCTGCGCGAAACACTCGTCCGGCACCAAGTCGTCCTCTCCTCATACAAGGCTGATGCGCGCCCGTTTCAGCCGCGGAAATGACCTCCCGTCGTAGCTCTGCTGCGGTTCAAATACCTGACACGCAAAAAAAAAAAAAAAAAAAAAAAACAACCCCCCCCCCTTCCAGCTTTGTCTCCCCGCAGCCGCCGCCGCCGCCGCCGCTTCTGCCGCTGCTGACGGTGACGATGATGTTGGGCAAAGGAAGAAGCGCCGCTTCCCTGGACGGAAATGCAACTTCAGCACTGGACAGCTCCCCCGCTCCCGCGGCGCGCCGCGCGCGCGCACACACACACACGCACACGCACGCACGCACGCGCGCGCACGCACGCACGCACGCAGCGGCGGCGCCGGTAGGAGCGCAGCGCGAGCCGCGGAGTTGCGCGCTCTCCAGCCGCCGCCCCCCCTCCTCCTCCTCCTCCTCCTCTTCGCCGCCCCCCCCGCAGCGAGGTTGTCCGCTCGCGCCTCCGCGCGCCGCCGCCGTCCCTAACGCCGCGCCCGCGCGACGCAACGGAAAACGCGCGGAGGAGGAGAGCGAGCGGGAAGGAGAGAGGAAAAAGAAACAACAAAAAAAGAACAAGAAAAAGAAAAAAGGCGACGAAGGGAAAAAAAAAAAAAAAGGAGGACGACCTCTTGCCTCGAACGTGGAAAACGGTCTAGTCTTTGGGATTTAAATTCGAGTCGGCGCCCGGCCGATTAAAAATCGTCGCACGTCCTTGCGAGTCGCTGTTATGTTTTTTTGTTTTTTTTTGTTTTTGTTTTTTTCGGGGGGGAAATCGAAGCGAGCGGAGCGGCGGAAAACGAGGCTTCGGCGGAGTCGCGGTCGCTCTCCTCCCTCCCGCTCGCCACGTGAAGGAGCTGTGAACGTCTGAAGTCCTGTTGATCAGCTGCTGGGGGGATTTATAGGGCTGCGATCAGGTGGGAGATGGAAATGGAAGTGCTTAATTTAATCCATCAAAAAAAATCTCCCGGGACCCACGTTGGACTGCAATGATTTATTGACGCTGTTACTCGTCCCCCCTCTCTCATTTTCTGGAAACAAACCGCCATGTTCTGGTTAAATAAGTACCGCGCTTATTCCTACTTTATTAATCGGCATTATCCCCGCCGAGCCCCCCCTTCAAAAAATAAATAAATAAATAAACGAATAAAACTAGGTTTGCGGCGTGCCGTGATTTTTGACGCGTTTCATTTTGATTTTCGTAGTTTTATTTGAGCACTTTGACGCCAAAGGCTGGGCGTCTTTTTTTGTGGGGGGGGGGGTGGCGTTTCAAATGCGTCATAAATAATTGAACTGCATTTAAAGAACATAGGATATTTCATTATTCAACAGAAGAGTATGCTTGTGACTCACATATCAAAGGCAAAGCCCACGATCGCTGTCCCCTTTATGATTTATTCCAGCGCCATGGACCACTACAGCAATATCGACCCTCCCTCTGCGCTCTTTCAACGCACACTTTTAACCCGAACCATTAAACCAAAAACTAAATGTGGCCTAAAGTTTTGCGGGTCGCTCTTTCGCGTCACGCCACCCAAACCGGCAGTGTCCTCCTCATGCAGATGGATGGGACTGGACCCCGGAAGGCTCCTGTCCCCACTGATGCCTCTGGAAGCTATATGTCCCCAAATAACTGCGGGCCGGGGAGCAAGCGCAGCATCGCCTTGTTTCCGGGATGCCGTTGTGCCCTCACGATGTGGTTGCAGTTGTCTGTGAGCTCACTGCTGGTCTCAGTATGCTCACAGTTCAGATTGGGTCAGTAAAATATTTAATATGATATATTATTACAATTAGGATGATTTGCGACAACACCTTCCTGCAAACAATAACAAATATGACGCCGATTTACCGATTTTCGTCTATTGTTCTTGAATAAATGGCAAAATGACAAAAGTCAATAATTCTTCAACATTTTTCTACAGATTTCCACTTGTATTAAGTTGTACATCTTGCTGTGCATTTCATCATCATTTTCACTGTCCTTTGAAAGCATGCCAGGCTTTATCTTGTTCTTTGGTCTAAATGAAAACGGTTAATTTTTTAACTTCTGACAGCAAAAGAGATGGAGATACTGTGGTCAGAAGTGAAACGTTAATTTTCGTTTTTAAAAGCTGTGGTAGCCTACAGTGTTCCAACTTTGCTACGAGAAGTGTTCGATAAACCTCAAAGGAACTGCCGAGGAAGGCTGTTTTAATGCTTTTTTCTCACTCCTTTTTGACGTTTGCCATTATTTTCTTGAATATGCTGTGGAGAGGTTTGTCGAATCTGTATTGCTTTGCAGGTGGCACGTTCAGCTGTCCCGTGGGGCTGGCCGCCAGGTGACCTCGTGCGTTCCTCCGGCAAAAAAAAGAGTCACGAGAACAGGCCTGAGTGCGGAGCGTGCGTCGTTCCCCAGAACTGCTGAGTTCAGCCCGAACCGGGGAAAATATAGAAACTGTCCTCATTTGCATAGTAACACCCTGAGAGGTGCTGTGATGCCCAAACGTCCTCCAGATCAGAGGCTTCCTGGCATTTAATTCCTGCACTCCGTTCTGAATGAGAGAAAAGGATGTTTCGGTCATCCGGCTCCACGTTTGTTTGGTTTGAAACGACCGAACGTCTGCGCTCCTGCCACCACCCGTTGGAGCAGCTGATCCCGAAAGGCCGAACTTGACTGATACAGGAACATGAGACAAACCTTGTCAGCTGGGACAAAATAATCGATTAAACCAATAATGGGAATAGCTATGTTAATAACATGTTTACCCGCAAATGGGTACCCTCTTTTGCAGGTTATTTTCGCAAAACTACCGAAATCTCGTAAATGTGAAATATTTAGGCTGGCAACGTTGGACAAAGGGACAACATAAGGGGCTACCTTTTAAAAAATTGCCATGTGCCGTTTAATGGGCCAGATCTACATATCATTTTAATTTAGGGTGTCAGTCGACTGGCTGTTTCCCAGTTAATATGGCACACACATGCGACTCCCATTAGGCAGGTTAGCCATCAGCCTCACCCACCAAGATGCGCGTGCCCAGGCAGGAGTGTGACTCCAGCTGGTACGTGTGCGTGCAGAGGCAGCCGCAGGGGAGGAGAAGAGGCTACCACAGCTGCCGCATCCCCGCAAGTAGAGGCAAGCAGGGGCAACGCCTGGTGAAGGCCACATAAGAAGAGAGCTTCCAGGGCACAGGAGTCGTAGTAGCCCGGAGACCCCTGAGGGGGTGGACAGGTGGAGGTTAGGCTGGCAGAGAAAGTCACGATGAAGGAAACTGTAGGGCAGGGCCTGAAGTGGTGGATAGATGGATGTTGCAGACAAGGATCTGGAGGCTGACCCGCAGGAGGAGAAGTGGATGCCAAGGAGCACAGAGGAAAAGGAGAGGGGCTATCAGCGAAGGGTGGTGAACTCAGGGACAGAAGAGGAAAAAGGATGCAAGCCAAACTAAAGGCTTGTTTTGCTGAATTGGGTGTTAATGAAGATTTTTCTTTTTTCTATAGCAATACTCTACAATGAGCAGAACCGAAATGCTTTTATGGGGAGTATTACATTATCTAATAAGTGTTTGCACCACAGTTTAGGGGATTCTGACAGTCCTGCAAACGTCGATTTTGGTCACAGCAACTAAAATTGATGAATAAAAACTAAAAGGTTCGCTTAGAAAAAAAAAACTTTTACAGTAACTGTACTTCAATAAGCGTATAGAATAGGAACGAAATCACAAATGTCAGATTTAATAGTCATGTCAAGTTTCATCACGTGCGAAAGGATCAAAAACGTCACAGCTTGGCTGGAAGTGAACTGTTTAAAGAGGACAGGTGAAAAAGCACTCTGCCGATGGACAGAATCAGCTTCCACGGTGCAGTAATAACATCGTATGGGAGAGAGCATCTCATTTTGGACCAAAAACAGGTGTCACTGTACTTTGCTGATGGATTATTAAATGACTAAGTTGGTGTAATAAAAGGGTTTTAGGAAGAGCACTGAAATTCCCCAGATGATTACTGATATGTCAGCTTTGACAGTGCTTACTAGGTGTATGAAAACAAATCCTCTTATCCTCACACTGAGTACCTTAACCAGATAAAAAAAAAAGGAAATTCACTGAAAGGAGAACATTTCAAAATGATGTAAGAAAGCACATTTCCAAAAATATAAAAGCATACCATACCAGAATTATCTGACATGAGCTTAGTTTTTTCAAAGCATATCTAAAAACATTATCACCTGGAAATTTACACCTCATACAGGAAGAAACAGGAATAACCTAATGCAATTTAAATGGAAGTATATCATATATCACAGTATACTATAAAGCAATGATGACAATAACATTCATAAAAACTGTTTTGACTATATAGTGTGTGTTTACTAGCAGATATGTCTTTATGTCTAAGTCTATGCAGGATGGGGACTGTTAATAAAAAATGATGGATGAGACATTAAAGGGACCGATGATGGGAAAAGCTTTTAATTCAAACTTCTGTTGCAGCAACAGTCTATTTTGTACATTTTTTTAAAAAGCTGTTGCATGTAAACAAGAAAAAAAAACAAAAAGAGAGGGGATAAAAGAGTTTTTACAGTCTCTGCTGAACTGACTTGGTCAGCATTATTTAGATGAATGTAAATGTAATGGGAAAATATCAATAATATCGAGAAGCGGGAATCTCACTGGGATTTTCACTTTCGCGTTTCACTTTTCCCCGCGGTTGATGATGCCGCACTAACCTGCCTTCAGGAGACACGGCGGAAACGTGGCGAGGTTCTGCCAGTGCTGGTCTTGCTGGAGACCTGGAGGCTGCGCAGATAACGCCGTGTTAAGGTCCTTCGCCGTCGTAGAGTCGGCAAGCTCATGATGGCCTACAAAAAACACGTGCGTTAAGGGAATAAACCCAAGGGTCAATGAACTTACGGAATCTAAAGAAAGTCTTTTGATTTGCCGGTGCCGACGCTGGCATGCGGCTTCCACGTTTGAGCGGGACCGTAAGGCCACGTGTTCTTCTTAGCGGCTAAATCTACGATGATTCCCTTACCATTCGTCTGCGCCGTAACGTAAATCAAGACAAATGTAGTTCAGAAACATCTTATCTTGCGGTTGAATATGTCTGTGTATTAACGTAATGGCGGGAATCCTAAAAATTATATTAACGATGACTGTCAAAGACTTACATAACCAGTGCTCTGCGGCCTTTACAGAAATGAAATTCAACAACTTACATAACCGTGCAATGTAGCCTGTATAGAAAAGTAGTTTTACCCTATTTTGGAGGAAATGAAAGAACAAAAATCATTACCTTCCACAGACAGCAAAACATTGCCGTGTCACATGTTATAAAAGGAAACATATTTCTGAAGGCTTCGCTGCTGAGGGTGAAGGGACAGCAATATTTGCTTGTGCTCGGTGATAACATCATTACGTGTATTGTTGCTCCAGTCTTCGGCGTAGCTGCAAATGGGCCCTCTGAGTGCGCCTTCTGCCTGCCCCGCAACCCCCCAGACTGCTCAGGGATCCCGATACCCCGACCGCAGGACCTCACAACTTTGCGTTCCTGCCTCAGCGCTAAACAATGGATGCTTATGAATGGATGGATAGCTTTATTTTGCATTGTCGCAACTGTCAATAAAGACTTAAATCTCCCGCGTGGAGTCGTCCGACAGCCTTCAGATATTTCCCGGAAACCACTTAGGTGGTAGCAGAAGAGGGCAATAAAGGATGATGGACTTTTTAATGGGCAGTCACCTAAGACACATCTACACTGACTTGATTTATGGCGGTAGTCATTTTTGTTATTTATGACGATTCAAATTATTGAAATAAACCAGGTTCCAGATCTGACTGTCAGGAAGGATTCAGGCCCTCGTGAAAAATCCGCCATTTCTTCTTACATTTATTTACGCTCTTAGATATAGATTTGGCCAGCCCTGTGCTTTTCTAAACCAGCTCATTCCGTTCCGTCCTGCACTTTGTCTCCGGAATGCTCTTTTCCATGCTGGTGACCTGTCACGAGATGACTAGAATCCCACCGTGATTTGCGATACAAAGGCAGGTGAGCGGCGGTGGCCCTGCGCCGCGGCATGAGTTTGACGCAGCGGCGCAGTAAATTGCGGACGGTCTTCGGACGCGCATAAGCGCCACGGCAATGCAATAGGGAAACGTTAATTTTTCCCACACCAGCACCCGAGGAATCGGGCTAGGAAATGCACTTCCCGCTCTGCTCAGAAGAAACAGTTGCATCTATTGATTTGTTTTTTAGGTTATTAAAGCCAAAAGGTTTACAAAGCCCAGTGGCAAAGCAACGGGTGGCTGGAGGGGGACTTTGTGAAAGGGACTTTATGACCTAGATCTGCTGGATTTAGTGGAGTAGAATGACAGGGGCAGACTAAACTGTGCAGGGAGCAGATGTAAACCTAGATATGTTGTAGCATCCTTTCGCGGTACGATCCCTTTTTACACTATGAAAAACAAGCCGCAAGGTGCGTTTACCGCGGTGGCTTCTCATGAGCATTGTTATGACCGCTACAGCCAGAGGTCTTCCCGTGCAGAACGGGCCTGTCAAATCCACACGTACAGCCGGCTCAACAGAAGCACGCGCGGCCGTCAGCTCTGCCCGCCTTCGATTGCTGGAGCTGTGGGTGGGTGGAGGTAGTGAAGGTGGTAGTCTGCGCATCGGTGCCTTTCCCCCACCCAGCCCCCAGGCCCTCCATGCTCGAGTGGCCTCGGAGGGAGGCCACGTGTCCAGTGGCGGCCTCCCTCACGCCCTGGGACTTCTCCAGAGAAAATCACCTATCCGTCTGATCTGTGGGAGTCTGGGGGACAAGGGGGGGGGGGGCGACATTAATCTTATTTGTCATAACCAGTCCCAGGGGAGGACCCCACCGGTCTGGGCCCCTCAACTGGAGGATTGGCTGAAAACCCTTCATCGCACCCCAGCAGTCCACGGACCTAATTAGATGTGAAAGTTAAAGAGGCCGAAACAGGGACAAAGGCGGCATTATGGAAATTCTGTTTGATTTTTGTCCGTCCCCCTTCTTCCTTTTGATGGCGAGCGTTCGTCTTGGAGGAGGAGAGGAGGAAGACCACTCGGGTAAACCTGCGAGCGGCCCCCTCTACGCGCAGCCGGATGAATCGGCCGGCAGGACCGGGCTAATTGGACATTTTATGCTAAGTCCTGGTGTAAGTGAGGTTTTCTTGTTGTTGCTTTTTTATTTGTAGCCCAGGGACATGTCTTCGGCAACCTGTTTTGATTTTTGCGAAGTTCAGCGTGTAGCACGTCGACTGCGAGGCCCGGAAAGCAACCCAGAAACAGAGGAATTGCCTGTGGGTTGCTGTCATCTGGTGGATACAGTTACCGCTATTTTGACAATGGCAGGAATTAAAGAGGAAGCATTTTAGAATCGCCCAGGTTTTGAGCTCTGTCTTGTGAATCGTGTCATCGGGAAAAAAAGGACCGCGCAATAGAGTGTCAATGCGGGCTTCCGCTGCAGTAACACATGCCCCTGTACACTTAGAGTCCCTTTATTTCTAGTCAGACTCCATTGTCTTTTTAAAGTCTGCAGGATTTTATCTTCACATCTTCTCCCAGAATGCTCTGCGTTCGTCCAGTTATAAATCTGTTCTTTTTTTTCCCCGTCTATCTTCCGTAAATTTGAACAGACAGCACCCGAGCAGCGTACCAAAAACTTTGTGGGGCCACATGAGAACCGGTATAAAATGTTTAAACGCAGAAAAGAGACAACTCCCGAAAGCCACAAACATATTCGACGTACACTGGAGAAAGGGCGGAAGTAATTTTGTGCAAAGTGGTCATCAGAGACAAGTTTTCCCCTCCTGCGAGGGGATGGCTTAATGTTTGAGATCTTCCGACCTATATGATGATGCTACCGTTGTCTCCTCAACTGTACATTGTTGTATCGGTGTCAGAGCGGTAAAGGGAGGGAAGGGGAGCTGCGGACGGCCATTGTCATTAGCAGACAGAGGTGTAAAAACATCCAGGCCAATATGTTTTAATGAAGAACACACAAAGAGATTAGAATAAAGAAAGGGCCACTGGTAAATTGAGAGAGCACAAGCGGATCAGGGCACTCTAACCTGTTTTACATAGAGTCCGCCGTCGGGGGAATTGAGCAGATTAGCATTTTTATTGCGCCGCAAAGCCCCAGCATCCCAGGCTGTTCCAGCAGACTGAGCGCACCGCCACATCACCTGTTCTCCTCCACGCAGTCATGGTGGACGCAGGGCCGCTGCTGGCTCAAAGTCACCGGCTGCACGTGCGCGTGCGCATGTGCGTCCGCGAGCACACTTGGGAGAAAGAGAGAAAGAGAGAGAGAGTCTGGGTCAGCATTAGGATGGGCGCAACAGCACGCGACAATGGGCGCAACGCTGTCCCTGCACTTTTGAGACAAAGTTCAATAGAGAGAGGAGCCTAAAAGAGACAAAGAGAAGTGGTGGAGTTGGTGGTGGAAAGGGGTGGGGTGGGGTGGGGGGCTGAGGGGTGTTGATTCCCTTCAAAGGGAAGAATACAGGGAGAGTCGCAGTACATTTTCAATTACAGCGAGCGCCGTGCCTCACTGTTGTGTTGCCATCTGCGAGTCGTGCTCCTTGTTGCGTTCAAGCGGGATGACTTTGGAAACACAAAGGCAGCCGGGGGCTACGGCGAAGTGGAGGAGCCCTGGTATCGGTTACCGCGCGGCTGGGCTCTTTTCAATTAGTCAGCTCTTTCCTGCAGCCTTATTGCATCTTCTACCACCTGAGGAAGACACCATGTGGAATTCTATTAGAGAAGCTCTTTTCCCTAAATCAGATATTCTCCTCTCGCCCACGTCCCCCCTCACACACAGTCTCTTTCTCTCCCTCGCTCTCTCACACACACATGCACGCACACACACACGCACGGTTCTTTATTATTACTGCAAAATTCTTTGTGGGCAAATAATTTAGAAGGATCAGCCGTTTAGTTGAGCGCCAGCATGCCGTAGCTGGCGGGAAGTTAAACAACACCGTGTTCCGCTTCGCGCCGCTTCTCCATAGGCCGCCCTGCTCGCGTAGGAAGACAATCTCATTATCCTCTAAATGGGAGACACAGAGTCCATCAGTGTCAAGGGGCAGACATCAGATACAGAAAGATGGGCTCTTTGAGGCCCTTTCACACAGACAACCATCTCCTGGAGGCCGGCGGCAGGGGAGGGTCCGACACCTCTGCGTGGGACGCCGATGTGTCAGGGGAAACCAGAGACGGGAGCATTATGGGACGCGAGACAGAGGCAGGACACGGTTATGGGCAAACATCGATCACTCTTAATTTGTTTGCGCAAAGATCGCGCTTTTCCGACACGAGAGAGGACCTCGTGAAAGCCAAGGCTTTCGGTGGCGATCGCTTCATTATCTCTTCCGCCTTTTGCTGGCAGGTTCTCCGGTGGACCACTCAGCCTCAGGCCTGCAAAACCTGTTTAATAATACCCTGGTGCAATGAGATTAGAGTCGTAATGGAGCAATGGCGCACCTTGCGCAGGCCGATGACCGATGTTGTGCCACTTCTAGGCCCTCGTAGAGTCGCACAACAAGGTCCAGCATGCGATTTGGAAGCAGGGGAAAGGAGCTTGCAGCCAACAGGCCTCTGATAGCTCTCTGGATGCTGCGCCGGGGCATTGTTCAATTAGCAACAGCAGTTAGCAGCATCTTCGCTAGTTATGCTTGTTCTCCTTGGCCATTCCATCTGCCGCTCCTACCCACAGACAATGACGTACATCCCGGTTAAGGAATTTTCATCATCGGAGACAAAAGAACAGAAAACAAAACATTTAGTTAAAGAAAGTAATTCATGTCAAACTCAAAGTGCTAATAAAAGACGAGCAACTCAAAGGGGATCCCACTTCCTAACTTTCATCCTAAGCACCCATCTTACCTTATCCTAACCTGTAAACACCACGGCAACCCCACAGTTAGACCCATCGAGCCACTATGCGACGGTTTATATCTCCTTAACACCCAGTGTTGACCACCTACAATCCTACACATGGTACAACAAAGTGATGGTGGAGCATCTGACCAGGGTTGTCAAGTGAGAATTTCCCTTTAAAGGTGTTTTGTTGAGTTGGGCCCACGAAGGCTCAGCCACAGCTCTGGCTTCCCAGAACTGCTCCCCTCCACAACTGCGCACACCACTGTGCTACCCAACAGCACAACCCAACACATGCCGTCTGCCTTAGCACCCCCGCTAACAAATTTGCACACTAACTGCCCATTCTGCTATTCACTACCTTCTTTATAACTCCATTAAATCCACCCACAATTTTGCTACACCTACGTTGTGCATTAACCGCATTAACCCCGCAACCTGCTAACTTCTAACCACTACCGCTTAAACAGCAAAACCCTACAATGGCTTACAACTTCTCCTATCATCCTCCACCAGCATGGTTTAAGGTAGACATTTATTTTGTTATCATTAGTAGCTTTTACCCCAGTTGTATTTTGACACCCCTGACACCCCCTCACGCTTGTCCTTCACATGGAAGCCTCCTCCGCCGCCCTAAATGCGTAGTAGCAAAGACGTGATCAAGCAGCTCATTACGAAACGTCAAGAACCATTGTGAGAATAATTAATGGCCGCTAAGGGTATGACAGCACACGTGTCCCTCAGTATGTCACCAACTAAGGCACCGCCAAGGTGAGACCAGACAGACAGGCAAAGAGACTCTTCCAGTCTTTTGCCAAACAATCAGAATGGTTTGTGGCCCTGGTTCTGATCGCTGAAGCCAAAGATTATGTAATACTTTTGTAAAAAGTGACTTCCAGCACTGGACCCATTTACATTTAGGTACTTTCGCTGGAGCAGCGTATTGTTCAAGGGTGTTGGAGAAGGAAGGACGATGTACTTTAACCTGCAACCTGTCCATTAAACGTCACTGCCTTTACCCTCCATGTTCCCAGCCTTGAATAGCCATCCCATTGAACAAAGAATTCAGGTGTCGCATTGCGTTCCGCTTGCAATAAGTTTGGAAGGAGCTTAGGTAATGTTGAGAGCTCAAAGGCGGTCATATGGTGGCAGCTCAGGATCATGAGGGTTGGCTGGCTGGGGGTGGGGCTGGTGTTGGGAGCATCTGACCGTAGCTTTAGCTGCTTGCCAGCTCTCCCACTCAGTGCCACCATGCAAGCCAGCAGGGGGACAGCACATCCATGTGGGTTAGCACAAGCGCTCGGCAACATGGGGCCCAATTAAAACAAAGGGAAGGATGTGTAACATTCATAACAGTGATTAACATGACAAACAGCCACACGCGCGAGCCCTCCTCAGGGCCAAGGGCTAGTGAGGAGGCATTTGCCTCCTTTCCCTCCCTCCAGCACCCTATCACACCACCCCTCTACCCCCACCCCCTTCCCCTCCTCCTCCAGATGGCGCAGGTGACTCAGCCTGTGTGTGTGCGCGTCTCTGTGAGCAAGAGGACGGTGACAATGCCATTCGGCAGGACATATGCACCAGAATGTAAATATCTACAGCGCCACCACAATTTGTGATAAATTACTCCAGACTCCAGACAGACGTCATCTCAATTTATTATCGATCGCCAAACAGTTGTACCCATGGAGAGCACATGCCGCGCGGTTGTCCCCGTATGTCACCGCACCTTCGCGGCGCGGACCTTGGGTTTAATGAAGTTGGAGCATAGACGGGCCTGCTGGCCTTCTAGCGCTCTTCAGCAAGGTCTTCATACAAAGAAGTGCTGCACGCATTCAACATAAAACGGAACCCAAGTCCCCCGAAACCGCTACAGTCAGAGTGCGTGCACGCGTATGTGTGCAAATCTGGCGCCATTTAGGATTTTAAGTTCGGGTGAATTCTTGAGTCACCAGATTGATTTGCCGGTTGGATAATTTTGCTATTAAAACATACAAGTTGCAACAGATTAAAATAGCTGCTTAAGAATCTTTGCTCAGCCTCAAACGCCCCTTTGTGCCTTATGGCTGCCAGAGTGCTTATGACAATCTGTAGCGTCTTCTCCGCACAACATTTCTCTCATTTGAAAGAAAAAGCAACATCAACCAGACAGTCCATTGACCGTTTCACCTTTTACAGGTCAGTACAGGAGCAAAATCTGAGTAACAATTGCCTCACACCCTGCAACGCTAAAAGGGGTTAAAAAGTGGTTTATTGAATACGACCAAGTCGGGTCTAACATATATCAATAATGTTTTGTAATAGTGAGAAAATCATAAATGATAAGCTAGACAGTTTGTGAAATGCTCTCTTTCTCCCTTTCTTCCCCCGCGACAGTGTTACAATGGCCCTTTTTGTCCTCTGTCGCAGGGGGGTAGTGCCTGAGTTTCATTCGCTCTGATATTTGACTGCTTCAGTCAAATGAGATGGGACATTTCAATGTAGCACACAGCTAGCACACTGTGTGAGCTCAATAGCCATTTCAAAAGGTTACTTCAAAGAAGAGCACGCATTATCCAACTTCCTGTGGACACTTTTCTTAGCAAGTGCACTTCATTGTGACGCTTGCTCAAAAAACATGAATTTTCACTGCTCTTTCTAACTGAATAACTGCCTTTTATCTCCCAAGACCTGCTATTATTATCCATTTCTTTATCTGTGTTAAAAAAAAAAAAAAAAAAAACAATGACCATACCTGCTTGGTAAGATGGACTTATAATTGATCTCTTTCTTTCTCATCTCAGCTGCTGGATTTTTTTTTTTTTCTGTTTGAACAAGCCCATCGAATGAGTGTCCCTGTAGGATACAACTGGTGGCCTGCGAGGGCTGTCCTTTCCCAGCCGGCCCCGGGGTCAAGTGCCGAGGCTGTCCTCCGCATTTTCTTTCCCCACTGGGGCCAAAGTGCCCATCGCTACTACAGTCCTCAGCTCCCAGTTGCTCTTTTGAAGAGATTTAATCTGTCAGTCTGCGGCTCACATTAATACGCCAACTGGATCTGAGGTCTTTTGACCGTCGGTGAAGCTGCTGTATTAGTCATGTGCGCAGCAGTGTGCGACACCCCCTCGGACCGGCGGAGCTGTGTCCTCCACGGCTGCCCGCATCGTCCGCTCAACTGGACTGCTGCCACGAGAAGCAGTCTGGCTCCCACTCCATTTCAGAAAATCTGCAGAAGGTCTGTCCACAGTTTGTTGGGAGTGTTGCGATTCGCCTCATTTACCGCTCTAAGGCGCTTCAGAGACCGGCACTTCTAAAGGGGCTGGATGAGCCAAACATCACCCTTAATGGTGATGCACATGGTTGCCGTGCTTTGGCCACTTATCTCCATCTCGCCGGTTCTCCTTGAAAACTGTTATTTTTTTCACAGCTCTTTTGTCTTCTGCAGTGCCCATTAGGTTCAATTGCAGAGAGTTCCATTAGTGTTGGTCCATAGCGGTGGATCACTTAATCCTAAAGCCTCTGAGCTTAAGGTCCGCTCGAGTTCCGAAGGCATTTCGCCGAGCCGTCAGCACAACTTTTCACGCAGCACCTCTCCTCCAAGGAAACTTCACTAATGACCGATAGAGCTACTATGGTCCTTTAAATGAAGGAGATAAAGTTGGGCGTGAAGACAGGTATGGCCTCCTAGTTCGGGATTTTGGATGACGCATTAAAAATGCGATACTTAACCACATTTCCACAGCGTCTGAAAAGGCGAATAGCAGTATTAAAAAGGGCCCAAAAAAATGTACCTGCACACATAAGCGCACCTCAGTAAACGGCTTCTGTCTCCACAACGGTTATTATGGAGGCAGAGAAGAAGCAAACAGCTGGAATATCAGGGTCAGTTGTTTAACTGCAGTGTTTACTGCGGTCGATAGGAACGACTCGCACACTCTGCCTCCGCCTGCTTCGACGGGGGCCGCGTGTTTGTGCGGCCGCGTTTTAATGAGGGCTTTGCTCGATGTTTTCCAGCCGACAGCCAGCTTTCCAGCAGAGTGCCTTCATAGAGCGCTCACTGGTTGCAGCCTGTTTGCCCCTCTCTCGCTCTCCCACCGCTCGGCACTCCTGTCTGGGCATCGCTGGAGGGGAAGCTGCTGAAGTGCCGCAAGATAGTCAGCGTCTCTGCTCTTGGGCACCTATCGGTGCGCGGCTGAGCGGCCACCCGGACAGCTTGTCGACCGAGGGCTGTCACCGTTAGTGGAGCCGTGATAAGAGCGCACCGGGCAGCTCCCATGACAAGTCAGAAAGCTTTCCATCAGAGCGCAGGGGGAGGACAACAGGGTATATCGACTTGGGTGGCGTCTTGTTTTGATGCGAGCCTCACATCAGAGCCGCGCACCGTGCGATTTGGGCGGCCGCGCTGAACTCGTGGGCTCGACGGCAAAGTTTGCCCCGGCTCGTGAAAACGGTTCTTCCGGCCTCGCTAGTGTCAATCCTGCCGCGATCTCAGGCACTGCAAAAAGAGGTAGATTTCTCCCACCGCATCATGGATCAACCTAAGCAGTTCTAAATTATGCCAAAAGTCACGAAGGGGGTCATATTATCCAATTACGTGCAGCTTTCTTCAATATATAAGTTGTTACTTGTTACAAAAAGCATACATCCATCATGATTTATGTCACTTTTCCGGTATTAAATATTTTTCATTATCCATGGTACTGAGAAGCCGCCCGCAGTAGATTTATCACGCCAAATTGTGGATGTTGTCGCCGTGGTGTAGCTGTGTTAAAAGGGTTTAAGAAAGCGTAGCCATAGAGTAAAATAGCGAGCCGACCCCGAACGGGCGATTCAAGCCGCTCAAAAACAAACCGGTGAGGCAATAGGAAGGCATTTTGGAGTCATTTGGTTCGTTCAGTTAAAACTTGGGCCGACCGCACGCGCAACAATCCTCGACATACCGTGCGCTCGGATGTCACGCTGGGCACTTCTAGACGGAGCCAAAACACTCCGAGGGGCATTTTCTCGTCTCTCTAAGTTATGGCTCTATTGTTTGCAGGGTGTCTGCAGAGCAAATGTTCGACTGTTTGTTTTCTGTGTCTGGGTGTGTCTGTCGACAAAGGCATCCTGTGAAGGGACACTCCATCTTTCCCAAAGGCTGCCAAAGGGCTAATTACAGAATAATAAACAGAGGAGTCGCATGTGGCCAACAGCTACCATCCCACTTTTGCATCCGAGGCCCCTTGCTAATTTCGGAGGCCCCCGGCCCACGCTGGGGGGATATCCCCCCCTTCCGCAGCGGATCCCAAGAGGCGCACCCCCCTTCTCCCCTGTCCTCCCCGCAGCACGCCCCTTCTGCGCAGGTGCCGGCAGGGTGCGGAGACAATTTCCAGCAGATGATCCATGCTCACAAAGCCTGCACTCCCCACAGATCAATTGCGCGCGTCTTGTAATTGAGAGCCAGGGCGCGCCGCTGTTTGTCACATTTCGCGTGGGGGTGGCGTGGAGCAGATGCGAGTCCGCGGACCCCATCAGGACCTGACAGCGGCAAGCGAGGGTCCCACATGCGCATGTCCCCCTATTCCAATTTGCTGTAATTAGCCCCCGGACGGAGCAGCCCCACAAATCCTGGGACCTGGGTCCAGGGCGTCCCCCTCCAACTCTGGATCAGCTGTGTTAACCCTCCTGTGACATCTAAACTTCTAATTCATTGCTACATTAACAGTATTGATTAACATATGTGCCACCGGCGGTCTGTTGGGGCCAATCCCCCTATGATCTCTTAACAGGCACCTTGATAGGCGCTGGCAATGGCGCTGTACCCCATCCCTCATCTCACCTTCATTATAGGGCTCATTAATGATACGGAGAGAGTCGCGGACACCAGAGGTCCCTGAGAACACTCTGGGGGGTTGGACAGTTAAAGTCCTCAGATGCGTCTAGACTGAATCTCGGTGTTGGACAGACAGACTTGCGTTGGACAGGAAAATTGTACAACGCAACTCACGGACCAAATTTATGTCACCGCTGTCACTTGAATACTACGCAGCTGCATCCTGGTGACCGGACTGCTCGGTATTTAGGGCTGAGGCGGTCGACATGGTGATTTAAGCGCTAAGGGGGCCAGGTTAGCGTGGTATATTTCAAAAGGGAATATGTGGGTCTAAAAGGACTCAAAGAAAGTGGCACAATAAGACCTGCGCGGCACAGTTGGGCAGGGTGGAAGTGAGTAATAACCGGCCACCGCAGGCCAGGACCAGCGTGACTGCACTGGCGTCATTGCCTTAGTGGATGACAACAAGGCCACAATCGACCGGCTCCTCTTCGCTGCAGAACATGATGTGTGTGTGTGTGTGTGGGGGGGGGGTGAATGCAAAAACATGCATTTCCCCCCATCTGAGCTGTTTGACGCATGGAAATAATAGCTATTTCCCCCACATTATGGAGAATAACTGAGTCTGCAGCCGGGTCCAATTTGGGGAGCAACAGGACGCTCCTGTCGGTGAAGTGGGGAGCACAATGAGCCCCGCTGCGGGTGCACACCCGCGCATCTGCGCATCCCATCGTTCTCTTCTGGGCCTGCAGCTCCCGTCAGGCTGGCGAGCCCGAGCCAGGGGCCGCGTAATAACAGGCCATGTGAGTGGCCTGCAACAGCCCCAAAGAACATGGATATAATGGCGCTGTAACTGCCTCGTTCGCCTGTTATTGAGTTCATTACCCGCCGAGCAGGGCCAGGTGCTGCCAGTGGTGCGGGGTCTCAGAACGAGAGGAGGAGGAGAAGGATAGGGGTTTGGGGGGGCGCGTGCTGGGGAGCAGGGAGCCAAAAAAGAGAGTGGGAGAGAGAGGGAGAAGAAATCCATTTCAATAGGCTGCTGATTTGAGATAAGTGATCCCCTTGAAAGAGGAAACGTGCTCTTTCTGCCAGCTCGGTGTGAAAGGCAGCCTCCACCTGCTCGCCGCGTCAATTGGCCCTCGTGCGGCTTTTCACCGCTTCCTCCCCGGCGGCTCCAGCTTCCCCTCCGCCTCGTGCCGGCCGGGGAGCACTGAGCACAGTGCGGCTCTGCTGAGCGCCATTGTTCGCCCCGCCAAGTACCCGGGACGGGTGGACTTCAAGAGGTTCATGTTTATTTTGCCCTGAATTAACAGCATCCTGTTTTTTTTTTTTTTTTTTTTTTCAGCCTCCAGCCGATGACACCCCGTAAAGGAGCGTTTCAGCCTGGCCGATTCACTCCTTGGGGTTTTTTGAGGTTTTTTTGGCTGTTTTTGGCACACAGTTACAGGGTGTCTATAGCTGCTGTTTGAGAAAAGCAGTCAGTGATCTGTTTGGAAGGTGGGCAGGTTTTAAAGTCTCCGACCAAAGTTCATTCTGGAGGAATTTCCACCAATCGTTGCCCTAGAGAACATTAACAGCGTGGGGAGATTTCCAGAACAATGCATTTGCATGTGATTTAGACATAGCTGACAATGCAGCGTCAATGCGATGGAAATCAGACTCGAGACGCAAAACGTGAAGAGGAGGAGGGAATCTGCGTCGCCTTTGAGTTCACTTAAGTTTTTGTGCTGACATCTGAAAGAAGCCTAGGGTGAAATTACATTAAAATTTTTACAAATGTTTACAATTTGGTTGCAACTTAAGTCATTTCCATTCATTTTGTTTTCTTATTATCGATGCAATGCGCCGCCCGTAAAAGTTCCAGCATCTGTGCTCTCGCGGACCAAAATCCAGCTCCAGTGTAGAAGATAAGCGGCTGAACTCCCATTTGCGATGCATAACAAAAATCAACAGAAAAAGTAATGCTCTCACCCATCATGGTATCCCCAAATGGTAAAAATGTGTAAGGCCTTCACAGTCTGTGGAGTCGCATTAATATTTAGATGTTTGCTTCTTTTGTCTTATTTTAAGGCTGCGGGGAATTATCAGCGAGCAAGAATATTTTTATTCATGCTTTTCAGTATTTTTTCACGATGTGTTGTCATGCAGACTCTGTGGTTGCCTATAGGTGAAGCAATTTGACATTTAATACATTTAGTGCACTTTTAAACTCGGTCCTGTTGTTTGTTCCATTTGTTCGAGGTTATACTGGGGGAAAAATAAAAACTACACAGCCATATCAGCCAAAAGTCCATGCACACACGGGAGCTGACAACCGAGTTAGACAAAAATGAACTGTTTATGGCGTAGCCATTTGCCATTTAATTTTAGGAAACTCCTGGATTAAAGTTTTTCGCGTTTGTGACTCAAACCATCTTGGTGTCACAAATCTCTTTCCGGCGGTAGACGCAAAACCCATTCCAAGAGTCAACCTGTTTTTGTTGGGATTTACCAGACAGCACCGGCGTCCCGCAGCCATCACCGAGAGGAACAACACGGGCGCACGAAACAGATATTCTGTCCTAACAAAGGTTACCTGGACAAATAAATCGCTTTAAAAATGAGTGAGCGTCTGAAGTCCGAGCAAGAGGCAATAATGTTCATTAAATCAGTTAGAAAGAAAATCGTGGCAAACTTAACCGTTACGCCATAGTCGATATTAACACGAAAAACGGCACAGCCGAGCGGAATTTGCGGCGCCAAGCAGCGATATAATGCAAAACCAGACGGTGGCTCATTGAAAAACTAAAAAATTAAAACCCTGGCAACCGTATTAATAATTAGAAGCTGATAAAATGGAAAAATCCCTCCAAATCCCTAGTACACACAGTAGATAGGACGGAAAATAGGCCCAATAAGCCTGCATATTTATTTACAATAGATATGCCAGCGGTGAATTGTCGGTAAAGCAGATGGCTAATTTGCATGGCCGTGTAAACAGCGATTAGGCTTGGTAAGTGTGATAAAATAACAAGGCAAATAATGATTTTACAAACTCTTTATGCTTTTGAAATCATACCCATTGTTTGAGAACTGCCAGCGAACTTAACGTTTTGCCCGTGATTTCTTTCCTTCTTTCTTTCCTTTGGACTCACGCAAGAACAAATCTCGCCGGGTTCTCGATCCTTTCACGTTTCACTGCACGGCGGTGAAGTTTGTTGCGGTGTTTGAGGTGGGCGGGCCCTTGAGATTTGGGCCCGAGGCTGTTTTAACCCCCTAACTCGGTACGGTGGTTGTCGATTCCGAAGGTGTCGGCCTTCCCGGGCTGCGGCGTGGGGTCAAAGAGCCGAACGGCTTGAAGACGACGGCGGGCGTCCGGTCGGTGCAGAACAACGCCAACGCAACGTGACGTCGCGGTCCTAATAAAATCCGCGTCATTTTAAACCCCTAAGGGAGCAACTGACGTAGTGCCATTGCAGAAAAAAACATCAAGATATAATAGGAAAAGCTAAGGATGAGTATAACTTCCTTTAAGATCTCGTGAATGGAAGAGCGTCTTCCTGCCAGGGAGCCACAGCTTTCCTCCATTATTTTTAAGGCAATTTGTTTTCCACCGCAATCGCCTGACAGTTCTCCATTTAAAAGGCATTAAACTGCAGCTGACAGTTTCTGTCACATTTTCTGCCGAACTCCGGTATCAACTGTAGGGCTTAATTTTGACCGTAGTTTATTCCTGCTATTCACAGTCGCCGGCTTTGCAAATCTTGCAGCCGCGTGACATCAGAGAGCAGCGGTGCCGCATTTCGATTCCCTCAGACTTGCCGCGATGTCACCAGGCGATCCCGGGTTCCTGCCCGCCGGAGCCCCTCGGCGTGCCGGAGACTAAAGCGCGTGAGTTCTCCCTGACCGTGCTGACTTTGACCACTGCGGTTGGCCTGATAAACATTCCAGCTGCGCTAATATGACATTTGCATTCTGCAGGAGAGCAGACTGTTGCTCTCAGGAACGTGACTTCGCTCACCAATTGTCGGGGGGTCCTGCTTTCTCAGCTCACGTTGGCCCTCGAAAGCCGGATGAAAATGATGCTGAGCTGAATTACATTGCTCCCACACGGTCTCCCGGGCCGGGTTATAACTAGTGATCAAGTGATTATGCAGCGCACGCGTCTTTGGCGTGTGGGTGAAAACTCCCCGCAAACACTGTGAAATAAACTGTCAGCCTGATCATCGCCTTGCGAGGAAGCCCGAAGAGGTGCGTCGTGAATAACACACAGCTTGCCTGTCACTGTCAAATAACACCTATGCATCCAGCAGCACAGATTATTGTCTGAAATGTGTGCATGACGGAGAGGGACAGGAATGTTAAACCCTGGCTGTGTGGTCACCAGTGCAGACAACACAGCACACCGTACACTTGTGTGTGTGTGTGTGTGTGTGTGTGTGTGTGTGTGTGTGTGTGTGTGTGTGTGTGTGTGGGTGTGTGTGTGCGTGAGCGTCAGACATTCACCGGATTTGGCGCTGTTACATAGGATTAAAATGTGGCCTACTGCTGTGTGAAATGAAAACCCAGATGGTCTTTTTTGTCGGTGTGTGAAAGACTCCAGTCTCTATTTGGCTTGCCGACAGGCAAAAAAATAAAGAAACTGAATTTCAATACATTATTGACTTTATACCTTTTGCACTTTTGAACTTTAAATAAATGGCACCGCCGCCTCCGTGTGGAAACCTCGAGTTTCCGAGGAGCACCTGAGAAAACTGCTCCGGCCTCCACCGTGGAAACCACGCTATCGCACCTGGCGATGATTTGTTTTGGCTTTGTATTAAATGCACATTTTATGACATCTTATTATTGAATATGTTTTGGTGATCCAAAACATAGCGGCAATTCAGCGAGCTTACCTTTCGCTTCAAGTGCAAGTACATTATGACTACATAATCTGCTAAAGACAGAAGCATGAATGCTAACTCGATTAGAAGTCCTAAGCAGACAAGGAGCTCAGGAATTGATGATCTCTCATTTTGTCATTCCGGGGATTCATTACGGAGCAGCAAGCTTGTTTCTCCCATCTCGCCGTTTGAATATCAGGGCTCATTGTTGTCGTTCGTCCGCAAGATGCCCGAGCGCTTGCGAAGAAGCGGTGCGGCCCCGAAACCCGACACACGCGCTTGCATTTCCGCTGTATTTCGAAGGCCGTCTGTTTAATGGCGTTCGGCCATTTCTGAACATCACCGCGTGCGTAGCAGTCAAGAGTGTCTTCTCAGAGGAGTTTCGAGGGAATCGCTAATATTATACTTGTTGCTTCGGCTCTTGACAAGCCTGTAGATCCTTTTCATAAACAGTGCCTTGGTAATCTTTCCTGCGCTGGTCTCCAAAGATGGCCTCCAAAGATGCATGTTCTCCTTGTGGGGAGCATCAATTTTTGACTCGCTCGCTGCTCCTCGTAGATTCCGCCGTGCATACTTTTATGTTTCGTGCCACAGCTGTATAATTTATGCAATAATTTTCTCCAAACGCGTTCCCGCAACCTACACGTCGAGAAGATGGCGTGATAAAGCACCTGTTCCTCTGGGTTTGGTGGAAGAGGGTCTGCACACGGTGGCTGGGAGCAGGTCTAGTCCTCCTGCCACCGCAAACGCGCGCGCGGTGACACACAGGAAGGCCAGCGCTTTCCCCGGATACGCGGACCCCCAGGAGACGAGTGCTGTTTTTGTGCTCTCTGCCATTTTGCTGAAGCCATGCATCAGAGCTTAGTGAACTTTGCATGTAATATGATCAGAGTTTTCCCGCAGTGTGGCAACTTGCAAAATTGGGTTGACTCTTTCATTTGGCCTCCTTTTTTCTGCTTATGATGCTGCAGTCTGTCTGAAATCTCCTGACACCTTCTGATGCCTTTTAAAGTGCTGATGAAACCTATTGTCGCTGAAGGTGCCAGGATACCAGGGAGGAGGCAACGTCGCGCCTCCTTTCAACGGAAGCTCAAGCGATGAGCCGGTGTCGTCACGCGAGGAGTCTGCACTTTCCGCTCCTTTGCTTTTGACAACGGGGGCTGGGGTTTTTCTTTTTTCCTTCTTCTATTTTTTAATCCAGATAAAATACCCCTTGAAAGCCAGGAGGATTGATGGCTGCTGGAGAATGAGCAGACTGCCCCTTAATGAGCCAGTGCCTCGGCTTGTCTTTCACCTTCATTACAGCCCTGACCTCCTCCCATGGGGTGAGCATCGGACGCCATGACCTCCAGGCACAGGAGGTTTGTGGGTCCAGGCCAATTACCCATCATTGTTTGAACAGTGTGACCCAGGATGTCCAAATAAACTGTGGCCTGTTCATTACGCAGTAATGACTCCGCTTCCCTATCATTTAAACGTAGCAGCACCACCTGCCACACATAAACCCAACCTGAGCAGCCATGTCTGTCCTGAGCGTCCCCTCATCTGTGGGACTGTGTGTTTTCATCATAGCTCGGGTCATCATCATGTGTCTCCAGCTCATCCCCACAGGGGGCGAAGGGGAGGGCGGGTGAAGCTGTGGTCATCTCTACATACCTTGCCACCTCATTTCAGTCCTTTTTTAATCTTTTCCTCCGCTGCCATACAAGCTGCCCAGATGGAGGAGATACGCAATGGGAGGTGAAAGTTAAAAATTAAAGGATACGGCAATCTGTCCCAAGGCTTGCAAGGCTGTAAAAAAAAGTTAGCGGACCACTCTAAACACCACCCAGAGATCAAGCTTCGGGACACACTTCTCACGGCAGTGTTTTTCTGTTGCACCGAAACAATGGGAAACTTTTGCTTGACTACGATGAGGAATGTCAAAAGCAAGGAGAACGTAATAGCAGCATTGAGCTGGTGCGTGTCTATCACACCAAAAGGTGAAACTCTCACAGATCCCGGGCAGATTTGTTCTGGAGATTGAGACGAAGGGCTATTATCGGGGTGGATCTGCGTCACCCACTTTGGAAGCATCGGTGCGGAGCAGAGGAGAGAGCCATCTTTGACACTTTAAACCAGTCCCAGCAGAACACTTGGGCTCTCATAAGGCTGGGACGGCGGAGCCGTCTACTCAGCAGGACGCCTGGAACCTGCTGCTCTTGGAGTCGACCAGCCCTGCTTATCTTGCTCTGGCCAGAGTCTGGGCCACCCCAGCAGTTCTGGGCGCTGCTCCTCTTTGCATAGTGTGTGTCAGCCATAAAAAGTGTCAAAGTGACACTTTCAAGCGGCGTGCTGGTCCAGCACATCCACGAAACTCCCCAGAGTTCGTCATGCGGTCATTCTTCATTAGACCTCAGTCTGAATGAGACACCTGAAGCCTGAACAAGCCTGTCAGTTCAAAGGAAACACACTTTCCTGAACTGCTGGAAGACACACACGTATAGGGCGCAACCAAATGAAGGCCTCCACTTCACAGGCCGCGCATGAACTTTACAAGATGTCG
Organism: Heterotis niloticus; assembly: GCA_018136845.1. NCBI lineage: Eukaryota > Metazoa > Chordata > Actinopteri > Osteoglossiformes > Osteoglossidae > Heterotis > Heterotis niloticus. Next base: position 28,747,805 of record CM030892.1, on the reverse strand, counting down.
TCGTCCGGTTATTATTACAATGAGCCTTTTGGCTATGGCTTGAAACAAGGCGGGAAACTGCACGAGCGTGAAAAACTGATTTTGCACATAAACTGTTCGCGTAGGCGCTCATTGTTCGAATTCACGAGCAACATTCAACCCCGGGCCAGCGGGTCCGGGCAACCCTTTCACCTTGTTTTGGAGCTGTGTTGTTGGAACACACGATTCAGATAAGCAAAGATCTCCTGTTAACGCGGGGGTTCGAATCCTCACAATCATTCGAAACGTAAAATTGGTTTTTTGCCCGTAGGCCGTCAAAGTAAAAGCGGAAAACGAAAACTGTTATTTACTTGGTGTACAAGAAAAGATAATATTATCTGAAATCTGCATATTCTCAAGATATTGTCCCACCCAGACGGTGGTTTTAAAAATAGGATAATCGGCCGACGCGTGAAGAACGCGGCGCCTGATATTTTACGGCGATTAAACTTGTTGAAGCAATCGAACATTTCCTGCGCTCAAATATCTGAGTAAATAATTACAATGGAAGATAAAATTTTTGGCTGCACAGCCAACAGCAGCAGCTTAGCAAGGTGGTCAGAGATTTCAAAAATTGTTAAACATGTCAGTTGGGGAGTGACTTACCGGCCTATTTTAAATGCACCGCTGCGGTTATATTTGCATATCTAAGTACCTTCTTGACCAAAAGTCTTTTGCGCCGCTATTTTCCATTTAGTGACTCAAATCGCTCAAGTCAGCACCCGACTCCGAGACGCACAGACTGAATGTTTAAGGCACTGCGGCCAATAATCTGCCCAAGCGGCGTTTAAAAATTCCCCAGCTGCAGCCTTTATGAAAAGGAGAACTTGAAAATTTCTTTACGTTCGGTGCCCAGGAACAACGTACAGAATTGCTGTATTGTGACTGTAATGCCTCCTGTTTATTCTGTAATAGGCAGACAGATGTTTTAAAGCAGCCTAGCACAGTGGCCCTTTTATGCACGTGTAGACGGAGCCTTGGGACATCTGCACGGGATCCGTGGTCCACGCGAGCGCAGAGAAGACGGAGGAGAAGCGCGTCGCTGTCAGGTTGCCGACACCCAAAAAATGCAGCGACGTCATCCGAGAAGCGCGGGGGGCTTAAGACGCCCGGCAACACACACAAACTCGTCTCCTTAACAAAGTACCAAATTGAGCCATTGAAATGGAAGGTAAATGACAAATGCAGGCATTAAAATGCATCTTTATGATCTTTAAGCAGGCCATTATCTCGGAGCAGGGACAACACGGGCGGCCGAACGTAAACGTTCTTTAATGATTTCCTGCTTAATTCTGACACCATTCACCGGCGCCCCGGCTCCTTCCGTCCTTCATCCTGGCGCTCCACTTACGCTCAAGTGCTCTCAGCCTAAATTGCGCTCAAGCACTCATTTGCCGACTCAATGAGCGTCTACCGCACCTTAAAAACCTCGCGCGCCCGCCAGATCACAATGGGGCGGTTATTCTTAAGAAGGAGAAAGGGCGTCTTAAATCAACAAATAGGCAGATAGGCACTTAAAACACCAGACACCTTTCTCCTCCTCCCTCATTTCTCTGGCCATTTTTTTTTTCCCCTTTTAAATCCAGATGTAAATGAATACCTGCAATTTGACTCCGAAAAAGAACGGGCCAAGACCCCTCCGTGTGGTCTCGTCTCGCCCGGACGGTGCATTTATTCTGGTATCTATTATTTGCCTTAACCGTGGGGCGGGGGGGGGTTGCAATTATTTTCATCATAAGGCGGACATTTGGTTTGGAATCTAGATGAATTTAGTTGCCCGTGTTGCTATCAGGCGCGAGCAAGCTGGCAGCTCCGAGGTCTGACGGTCCCTGATAAAGAGTCCGCTCCCAGCTAAGCCTGATTAGTGGCCCCTAAAAAGCTTTGTTACGAGAGGCAAATAGACTCTGGAATGGGTGCCTGGGACAAAGCTGATATCAGAAATCGCACGCTACCCCCACCTTTTGTGCGCCGATGTCTGAGGAAGAGGCCGCGGGAGCGCGGCGATCGAGAGCGAAACCAAAGCGAGCGAATTTTCGCAGGAACGGAAGTCGCCGAGCCCGCGTCGGAGGCAAGGCGCCGGCGGGGAAACGGGCGAGCGATCGATCGCTCGCGATTTGCGCCCGTGTACCCTAATGTATTCAAGGAGCCGTTTGGAGGCACCCGCTCCTCACGTAGCTCCACAGGTTCCCTTTGTCCCGGGAGACAGTGATGGATGAACCCCTCCTGCAAAGAAAGGCCTCCGTGTCAGAGAAAGTAATTGTATGCTTTCCCCATTATCAGCGCCGTTCCAAAGAGCTCTATTAAAACAGCCCTAAAACTGATAGTCCACGCAGATACAGGGACGCGCTCCTCACAGGCATAAACATGTCGAATTTTGCCCCCTACTGTAATACAAGCAGCGCATTATAAATAAATCCCTCAAAGCATGCAAGCGTGTGCAAAACAACTCGGTTAATATTGTAGTTAGCGGGAACGTGCTCATAGGCCGGGCAAGTTCTTAATAGCTAATTTGTCAATTTTTACTATATTTCATAAGCTCCCTGCGGCTACAAAAACTGCTAATGTTTTATCCATCTGTCCATCCATTATCATTAACCGCCGTATTCTGGTCTGGAGTCTACGAAACTACACCCTCAATGAGATGCCAGCCCAGTACAGCGTGGTCCCACACACACACGAGCATGTAGTAAAGTAAAACTTACAAACCCCACACTGACTGAGCCAGATTTGAACCCGTACCCAAGGTACCAGGAGGTAGCTGCTATCGCTACTGTTATCTTACTTTTTACGTTCTGAATTTATGGGGATCTTTTAGAATTAACACTCAGTCAGATGGGGTAACATTAAGGGTTTAACCACCATTTTTAAATTTTTAAACAAGTTCAAAAAATGTAGCCAGAAATTCCCTCGGGGAAAGTCTGGTGTTTGGGACTGAAGATGTCAACCCGTGACCTAAACGTTAGTCCCCAGAAGAACACTCTCGGCGTACGCAAAAATATGACACGAAACCTGACTTCCTCGGTGAAAACGTGCTGTTCTATAATAAATGTGTAAAAAAAATGCGTTTGCTTGGATAAAACTTTAACTAAGGAACAGAACGGTAGGTAAATGTGCACCAATGGAACGCCTCCGATCATAACTGCATTTCAATGGACAAATGTCACGTAAACCAAATATTTAGTTTTTCTTTGGACCGGGGGGGTTCAGTTTGCATCCAAAAAATGCTGATCCTTTTCTGCATGAATCTTAGCACGGGGTCCACGTGGAAGCCCTGCGGCCACGGAGTAGCACGACCGAGCCAGACTCTGACTCCGGGGTGATGGACAGCACAGGACAAGTCTATAACCCCCACCCCTAAAACACCATCATCGTCACTCCAGTTGAAAAGCCAGTCCACAAATTAGCACGATGTCACATAAAGAAGCATTTCCAGCAGATAGACTCTGCATGCATGTTTTATCATTTGACTGACATATTAGTATTACCGTGACTTTCAGCCTTCTCTACCTTTCAGTGCACTATATATATATATATATATATATATATATATATATATATATATATATATATATAATTTTTTTTAAAAATTCACATCAACTGAGTAGATAAATGTAATTACCTTGGCACCATATGGCAAGCTCTGGATCATGTGACACTATTTTTTCAGCACAATGTCTTTATTAGTGTGTGGCAGCTTGTGCTGTCAGACCTTGTTGGTGCTCCGCTGCACCGCACTGCTCTGCGCTGCACAGGCGCTACTTTAATTAGCTTCTGCGCTTCTCCGCCATTCCTCAAATTAGCGACGGTGTTTGCTCGCCCGAGGTACCTGCGCGGACCCCCGAGCCCGGCATCCCAGGGCCTAACATCTGGATTTTTCGCCCCTTTACACTTCCTCCTTGTCGTCGTTTCCAGTTCTGTTTAGGGGGCTGCTCGGATGGGAAGAAAGTTTTGCCGGGGTTTAAGCGGCGCCTTTTGGACCCCGTTTAGTCACCCCGGGGCTTCGTAAATTGTCTTTGGTTAATAGCAACCTGTTAATGCCAGGAAGGGTAAAACCGAAAACGGGAAGGGGAGGCGCGGCGGGGAAAGGGTTACAGCGCGGGCGCCGAGAACCAGACGGCTCTGCGAGAAGACAGAGATGGCCACTAACACGGGGCCTTGTAAATTGTTAATAATGCTGACAAACTCCCCGTCCTCCACGTTTCTTTTCATCCCGGCTTCAGATCTGCGTGAGCCATGCTGCTTTGCCCAAATTTGCATCTTCACCCTCCGCCTGCAGGCTGCATCTCCAGAGATGGGGAGGGTTCCTGCGGGCGATGCGCTGCCTATCCGGCTCTCTGCTGGTGCATGAGGGGGGTGCAAGGCATTTACGATGGGGTGTGTGGCAAGGGGTTGTGAGACAGCAAAGCCGGGCAGACAACGGCAGCCCAATTTAGGATGCCAAGGTTGCCATGCGAACGCTATCTGATACACGAGCGAAGTGAAGTTAATGCAGCAACGCTAAGGTGCGAAGTCCACGAACACGCAGTATGATAACGAAAAGCAAAAAAAACCCCCAAAAATTTGCTTTTATTTGTCGCACACCATGTTGCATTACCCCTCGTGAGGAAGAAATGAGTCTGAGAAGCGCCGATTTAGAGGGCGCCGCCTCGACAAAACCAGAGAAGACCCAGCAGTGAAGCGTGACCATTCGGTCCCTGGGAAAAGGCATCGCCGGCAACCTGCAAGAAAGCTCCGGCGCGCATATAAAAGTTGCGTTCGCGCAGCTTCGCTTCCCCACCGCCGCCTCCCAAGGAAGATCGACCTTAATATTGCAAAGGGAGCCCCTCAGCAGAGGCTGGGGTCTGCGCGCAAAGACCTTCCGTTGCAAAACACATCTACAAAGCGGCTTTCTCTCGCACGACAGCAGCAGACAGGCACCGAGGAGGAGGGGGGGGGCGACGTACGCTGTCAATAGAAAATGGGCAACCTGTTACCGTAGCAAAAAGCTACATAAAGATTTGGGAGGGGGCGTTGCCATGGCAACAAAGCCATTCACCTGCGGTCTCGAAAGGTGTATCGGTAGGCTCATCATTATCTTCGTCACATGCAAATAATAATATGCAAAGGTCTTTCTGAGCTCAGATTCAAAGGTGACCCCTTCACCCCCCCACCTCCACCCTCACCCGCCTGCCCTTCTGGGCATGCATTACTGACAATACGTGTGTGTTTGTGTCACCGCTGCGACTTCTACCGACAATCCCTTTGGTATTTTTAGCAAGTCAAGTATCTTCTCCACTTGTTAAGTCTTTTTTAGAAGATTATTGAGTTTGGTATTTGGGTCACAGCTTGTTCCTTCTCCTGTGCTGATGTGCTCTGATACATCCTGCCGTAGGTGGGAATATGTAGGGTTTTAAACCTAGAAAATGGTATGGTTATGTCACCACGCAACCTGCTCTGAGAGACAAGTCCCACGTGTGCCGAGCACTTCAGAAAGCGTCGACGGGTTCCGGCGGACTCCTGCCGTAATGTAATTTGTTGAATAAACAATTAGAATAATTGAATTGAACTACGGTGAAAAAAATAAATGAAACGGGTGGTTGTAACGGTCCTGTGGTGTCTGTTTGCAGAGCGTAAATGCAGTTAATCCCGGAGATCCTGGGAGAGCGGCAGTCTGAGCCCGCAGGAAATGAAGACATTGAAAACTTTTATTCTCGGCTGCATTCTCTTCAAGCCCTCCCCAGATTAAATTATTTTATGATTTGCAGCCCCGTTTCCGCTGGAGGCGTGAAATTTAAGTTCAACTTACAGTCAGCGATGCTCTTATTTTATTGTTCTTCTGCCCCACTTTCTTCACCCAGCGTATGGGAGAGGTAGGGTTGAGGATGTGCTCTTGAGGATGCGCGAACAGGATGTGAACTCGAAAACATGGCACCGTAGACTTGTTGAGGAAACCTCGCTGTCCCCGCACACACACACACACACACAAACAGACAGCTGTTACCGCAGCTGTGAAATGTGAGTCCCCTTCCCGTCCCAGTGGCCTCCAGAGCCCAGGCACAGACCCCGGAAGGCTCGGACTCATCCATCCCAGGTTGTCAGAAATACCACCCATTTGTATCCATTCGGCTGATTTACACTCGCTTTTCTTCACTGCTGGGGAATGCGTTTTCAAATCTAAACTCAAGTGCTATGACTGCTTAAATGTTACGCCACCAAAATACAATTACCGGATCATAAATATTTTAATCAAACATTTAGTCACCGAGTCGCTTGCGGCACCGCAAAATTATATATGAACTGTTAAAATAATTCCGGCAGCACTCCTTTATGTGAAATACGGACCTCCATCTTTGCCGAGCGCACGACCTTCCTGGGACCGGGCCTCCTCGCCGAAGCTCCGTCCCCGCATCTTAACCCGCGCTGCCAAGCAAATCTGCGGATTAACTCCCAACTTCATTATCGATGCAGAATAGTGGAAAATACATTTTAACAGTTTCTTTCCAATTTCTCACTTGGTTGACCTAATATGTGCCAAAAAATAAATAAATAAATAAAATAATAAAAAAAATTTAAAAAAAAGAAAACCTGCCGTAAAACAGGGTTATTATTTTGCTAATGCGAAATCTTCCCGCTAACTCCGTTTTAAATTCTCATCAGCATTCTGACCATAGCCGAGCCCAAAATTTCAATTTGTTAAGATTTAAAACTTTGCTTGTATAAATAATCATTACCGCTCAGCGGAGGACCCATTTAATGGAACTCAACAGCTGTAGATGATAGTTAATAACCGGCCCTTATTGATGTCCTTAAAAGTTTTATGGACCAAAGTCCTTTCACTGTTTTTATGAAAAGAATATTTGAATATTACTTTTAACAGTGGCTACCATTTGGCAGCTCGGAATAAAAGTGCGCTTTCAGGAGAGGTTCTGTACGTATTACCATATTTTCCGGACTATAAGTCGTGTTTTTTTTCCCTGTCCTTGCAGGCCGGTGCAACTTACGCTCAGGTGCATAATATAAAAATCTGCATATAATCTACCGCATTGTATAATGTGCTTCATACGCCACTGCTTATGTTAGCTGGTTGTAAAAGAGGTAAAATGGGTCTAAGATGCAGCCAAGAAAAGCCAAAAAGTTGCACCGCTGAGCTTCAGCCATACGCTTGCAACTGGACCTTCGAGTCAAAGTCGGTCGTGTTCACTCGTTCAGAAAGAGGTTGACGCTCATGGGAGGCAACGTGACCGCGCCATCGAAACGGACGGAGCACCTCTGACTTCAGACGCCCCTGCGGGTCGCGGTGTTAAAGAAAAAAGTCGAAAAGGCGGCGAACGTGCCCGCCGTCGGTCGCGAGAAATCGCCGTTTCCGGTTGTTTTGCTGCGCCGACGGAAAAAAGCTGCCGCCTACGGTGATATTTAAACAAGTGTTTGTAAATTTTGACAGCGCGTTTGATAGCGTGCACTGTAAACTGATGTTTAAACATTTATGTTTATGCTGTTCTTTTATGTTTACAAGGTCTGTATGCGGTTATATGAGCCACTGATATGGCAGTGACGTTTTATTTTTAATAGAAACATGATGAACGATTACCGTATTAAGCTACACTTCCGTCTGAGTCTACTCTGCAAAATCGGTTTTTAGCCGGCCTACAGGGAGAGCTTACGAGTACGGGTGGAAAATTTGTTATGGGCGTCTGAGACGGTGTCTTGGATGTTTTGTTTCTGTCGTCCAATGGAAGACTAAAAAAATGAGCGAAAAGCAACGCACCGGCTTGTATCCGTGCGCCTCAATGAAACCGAGCTGCAGTCGCCCTATCATCAATCTTTCAGCATCGCTTTGACCGACTGTAGATCAGCAGGCGCATCCTCAAAAAAAAAAAGAGAAAATGAGTGTTTGTGCAAACCGCTATCCAGGGCAGGACTGTGTCGCACCGTATGTGACACATTTCCCCGTCACCTCCCCCTGTTGACTGCCCTGCCTTCACTATCCATCTTCTTTTGGCGATTAACTTGTATAGCCACTGATCTCATTTTTTGCCCTTTTCTGGTTGTCTCCCATAATTCCATTTGCTCCCTCTGCTTTCGCCCATTTTTACATCAAACCCTTGCCCTAACCGCGCCGCTTCCCGTGCTTCCGTTCCTCAGATCGGTTTGCTTCTGGTCCTGTTTCAGCTGACACTTTTTTATAAAGCAGCTAACAATGTCAGGTTCCCATACTAAGCTGCTTACCGTGATTTACCCATTTAGTCACCTGGGCAATTCCAGCTGTAAGAGTTCAGGGTAAACACGTATTTCAAGGCTATTTCAGCGCCGGATGTGAGATTTGAACCACTGTTTCTCTACTGAAAGCCAGCTGTTCTAACCACGTTGTTTCCTGCTGCCTCTTACTAAGGAAAGCCACCACTCCCTGGGCCATCTATCCTCCACCTCTACATGGCCCTGTTTTCTCCACTCTCTTGACAGGCATTGTGTAGACACGCTGCTTTCATGTCCCACTTGCGGCCCCTGCATCCACCATGCTATGTTTCTGAGTGTTGACAGGCATCGCTGCTCAACTCTGACTCCTCTGCAGAATACAGAATCGCTCTCCTCTCTGATTTTTGAAAGCGTTCCCAAGACGACAGAAAAACAATGACCTGGTCACGCAGGGGCTCCATCTGGCAACACGGGCCCTTGGCTCGGAGCAAACCCCGCAACCTGGGAACCCTGGCCTGGGCCCCAGGTGCAGCTGGAATCCCTCGGGGGCTAAGCGGCATGGGCGCCAGCGGCACAGCCGCAGCGTCGAGGCCCTGGTGCCTCTCCAAGTTCATCCAAGGCCCTGCACTTGCTCCATGCGGCTTTTTATGGCACTCCACCCAACTTCTTGCCAGAACAACCGGATCTGGCTTTTTCCATCCACCCATTTTACCCACGCTGACCTACAAATCCATTTAAAAGTCATCTTCCTGTAACCTTTCTACAAATGGAGCGCAGTTACGGCGTCACTTGTTGCAGCACTTTGGCTACAGCCACCTTGAAGCACCTGTGTGGCGTAGGACTTCTCCCCTGACTGCGCGGCGCTATTTCTCGCACACATCAGTGGCGATAACAGCTTTTTAACAGGCTTATTTGCTGCTCATATAACGCGACATCGCGTCTGACCGTATCCGAACCCGGGTCTCACGTACGCTGCTGCTTAAGGTGGATGAACTGACTCCGCACCGGACGTTTCGCGATTCCTGTCAAGGGCGGCACTACGAGGGACGGCGCCGGGGACGTCCTTACTGAAAGAAAACAGCGCGTTCCCCTCCCGATTTGTTCCTAAGCGCCTCGCCCCTTCAGCAGGATGCGGATGCGCACAAGTGGTTAAAATAATTGGAGAAAACCGACACCTCGCACCAAAAGCTGAGCTGCGCCGAAGGGGTTTCACAACCCTGAAGATCTTCGCACGCAAAAAGCAGTAAATATCCTTCAAAAAGCCAGCGCGGCCGAAAGAATTTCACGTTGGATCACAAATGTATTTTTTCGGTATCGCCTAGTTTGGCAACGGTTAATATTCTTAATATTAGTGGGATGCATTAATAATAACCCCTCTCTCTCTCTGTCACACACACACACACAGCGATACACATTTCCGCCTCATTTTTCATAAAGTAGTTACTCAGATCTGGCGGTTTAATGTACTCATTATGTTTCGGTTACGTTATTGTTTGTTTCCGCAATTACGCGTGGAGATAATCGTTTTAGCCAGGCTCTGATACCTGACTGCAGATGATCCATGTTGTTCATCTCCACGGCAGTCATGTACACTCTCTGCAAGATCTGGCACGTGTGCTTTTCCACGCAATTACTCTCCCCTGTGTGCTAGATCTTACTCCAGTCTGTAAGGAAAGGCTCCAGGTTGTTCAGTCCTCGAACACTAATCCCGCACCAATTAGTTTCAGCCCAGGAGGGCCGGGGTAATAACGCAATATGGAATTATCACGCTCTCTTATACACCCTCTCCTCTATCATCAAATGAAATACGAGAACCCCTGAACAAAGTCGCATTAAAAACCAACAATTGATCCTAGGTGGTATAATCACCAGACCTCCTCTTTCTCCACTTAGCCCATTGTTTGCAGACATAAATCAGACCAAATTGTTTCTTACAGCCATTTGGAGCGGGAGAAGTTTTTAGTTCTGCGGCAGAACGTTGAAGATCGTAGTATGAAATTACAAGACCTTTAATGCCGGCCGTTTAGAACTTTCGAGCGCTCTGGTGCGGAAGGACTATTTAAAGCCGACGACAGGCGAGTTCGATTTATCGCGTCCCGGCACGGGGGGTCCGATTGGGAGAAGAGCGAGCGCTCGGGTCGGCCGGTGCAGTCGTTTTCGTATCGCTTCGCATCGAAGCTAGAATAAGGGTTTTGAGAAAACCGTCGAGGGCGGTGAGAGGTTGGTCCGTAAAGCAAAGTCAGCCCCGGTTAAAGCGGGACTGGGTTTCTGTCTGCTTCTGTAAGCGTGCTGGAACTCTTTTGAGCCACGAAGAATCCGGCTGACGGGATGAAGCAGGAAGACAGTGAGAAAAAAATGCACAAACCAGGGAGCAGTAGGTGGAGAAATGCTGGCATGGAGACCTGTTGGTCCTCCCGGAGCTGTTTCGCAAGGTCCGGCCATCTTGCGGTCACATCACGCTCAGTGGAGACATCTTCGTCTCATTTTGTTTTGCAGTCTATGTTTACATGGATGTGGCGTGAAATCCTGCACCACAGGCTTGGAGAATTTGTGAACTTACTCATTGTTCATACTTGAAAGCACGAAAAATCACCCCAACTAGGGATTTATACTTCATTTCCGCCGCAGGAAAATGGGGGAAAATTATGCATTTTCAGTTGTCGCTTGTTGGTCACTTCGCATCTCAGCGTTCAGACGGACTCTCCGGGAAGGTCCAGAGTGTCGAGTCCTTCGGATGTTGCTCGCCGACGCCTATGCGCCTCGTGTTCTGCTCGTAGCAGCTGCATGTTCCCTTCGGTTGAGCCTCTGGGTAGGGTAGCCGCAGGGAGTCAGCTGCATGCAGAAGGTGAGCACCTCTGGAGGACCTCCGGGGATGGATCCAAGGGCTTGAACTCGGGCTGAAGTAGCACAGAAGGAGAAGACACCATCGTAGGTCAGGAGGATGATAGACGAGTCATTCAAATTGGAGTGGACACGTGAAGACGGTTTAAACAGAGACCCTGAAGGAGTCACACCTGCTCATCGACTTCAGGTCCCCTCATTCGTGGCAACCTAATGCATACGCATGGACCCTGTGGGATCACCACTACCCTCTGCTGCCCAGGTGTGCACATACCAAGAAGGTATAATTTTGTAACATTTTTAATTTGAAAAATTGCAATTTTAATAAAATATTAACAGCGACCAATATGCCAGCGTTGCCCCGTTTCCCAGTGGGGGCAAACCGGTACTTGGACAACTTGAACTACTTCATCCAGAACCACTTTTGTGGAAGACAACAGGCAGCCGTGAGGCTCGGGGTGTCGTGCGGGGCTTTATAGGCTTTATTTATAAGACTTATTTTAGTTGGCCAAAAAAAAAAAAGCTGAAAAGCCATTTGAAAAAAGCTGAGTCATCTAATAATTAAAAATCCCCCTGCAAGAGCGGGAAGTGGCAAATGAGAGAAATGGATCTGAACGCTTCTGAACCAGCGTGAAGAAGGGCCTCTTAAACAGAACAGTTACAAAGAGGGAGGAGAAGTGATTGATTTGTCGCCTTTGGGCCCCATTTATTATAATGTTGTTGCCGAAATGAACTGGAGGACATGATGTTGCCAGTAAACAGCCGAGCTGCACGCAGCTAATATAAATATTTTGCTCATATACTGAAATGCATCGAATTGCGGAAGCTCTGCCAGGAGTCCCTAATTGTAAATCGATCCCAAAGGTAAAATATCAAGTTGAGCGCGATTTGTCAACGGCCGCTATCGTGGAAACCACGACTCCATAAAGAAGCCCCCCGTTTCGACGCCTTTTGTTAACCGTCGGGCCTTTGCCTTGCGAAGCCGGTCGGCTTTTCCAGCTCTTCTTCCAAATCGGTTTAATCGTTTTAGTTACAAAAAGGTGAAAGGGTGCCGCTGCAGGGCGTTTCAACCGGGCGGCCTCCTCGCCTCTGCGGTCAGCATCCTGCCGCAGTCGTTTCGCTTGCTTTCCTAGCGGACTTTTTTGTTTTTTGCTTTTTGTAGAGGGGGGAGCGAAAAAAATAAATAAATTTAAAAAAATAACAGATGCTTTCCCAAGTAACTATTGCCTTCCTCGCAACTGTGGGCTGACAGGTTGAATGTACATCACCGCGAATTGCCTCCATCCAAACTGTCCACCGGCGGGGACGGACTGGCCGGCGGAGGCGCCGTGGAAAGCTAACGAGAACCTCTGGGGCCGCAATGACACGGGCGGCCCTTCTGCAGCAGCCATTACCATCCGTCCCCCCGGACTAACAGAGCGAGGAGGCACTTTAACTTATACACCATACAAGCAGTTATTCGAAAGTGTCCAAAGTCGGATAGCGTTAACATCACGATGCAGCTGGATGCTAGCTTGCAGCGCACCGGGTGCAGGTACTGCGGTCGGGCAGCAGGGGGCGCTGTGGTTAAGGACGGCAAATTATAGCCGGTTTAACTTTAGCTTCAACGCTGTAGACCGGGCCTACAGCCGTGTTCTTGTGCGAGGATTGCAATCCGCGTCGCTGCCGTAGAGCACCCAGCCGATTTGAGAAACGCGTTGGCTAGGTGGCAAAATAATAATAGTAATGCGGGTGTTCGCCTGTACAGCCCTTAGAACCCGAGCGAAGCCTCCATGGCGGCGCACATAAGATCAGCGAAGCACCTATAAGCAGCGCTTCACAGAGCGCACAGCATCTTTCACCTCCGGTTATAAATATATAAAGCGCGTGCTATGATTATTTGCATTTTAAATGCAAAAAAAAACTTGAAGTAACCGCGACTGGGGCACAAATTGCTGGGAGGTAAGTTTTCTCCTGTCCTCCTTTTGTGCTTTGTTTTCCTAATAACACGCGCGTTCACAAAAAAAAGAGGTTTGAACAAAACTTCCTCGGTGTGAGTTTCGGAGACGGGGGATTTTGCAGGTGAGTGTGCCAGTTTCCGGAAACGCGCCGGTCTCTGGAACGTGGTTTTAACGCGGAGGTCTTACTTGGCCTTTTCTCGCTGATTTATTCGCGCTTTAAAAGGCAGCCACATACAAATATAAAGAAATGGATGCTTGCATCTCTGTTTTTGCCAGCGTTTTGTCAATAAAATGCAAATCGCCAACCGTACTTCTGAGCGTGATGCGTGTGTCGTGTCAAAATGGATTGTATTTTAAACATCTATTTGGGGAAATCGGTTTTGGGGAGCAAGCACCCAGGCCTTTGATGTAGGCAGAATTTTAGCTCAAACCAGCACAGTTGGGGGAAAACACCCCCTTCTCAACACATGCAAACTTTTATTTTACATTGCAGCAGCCGCCCCGCTGTTATTTATTGCTCTTTATTTAGCTGACACCTTCGTCCAAGGCAGCTTTGACAGCGGTGGGTTTCTACTGTTCACGTTTGCTTACACTTTTATAAAGCGGACTATTTTCACTGTACCCGTTCAGGGTGTGTACATCCACCAAAATGGGGGTGCGGTGGCGTACCGGGGTAAGCTGGTGCCTCACAGCTCCTGGGCTGCCTCCCTGGTGTGGGGGTCAAGTCCAACTCAGGGGCATTTAGGGTGCGCGCACCCCCTCTAAGGGAAAAAACACGACTCCCCCTCCTCCTCGCCTCGAAAACCACGTAGTGGTCGCCCAGGAGTCAAACGCGGCCCAAAGGCACTTTCCAACTCCGCATCGAGCAAAACGGGAGCGAGGCCCAAACTCTCAACCTTCCGGTCACAAAAGGCGATGTCCCTCACCAAGACACTACCTCCTCAGGCTCATCGTCGCAGTGTCATCAAAGGGGCCCCGCATCCCAAATTGATTTTTCGGCCGGAACCGAGACAGCATTAATTGGAAGTTTCGCTGTCGTCTCGAGGATCTCGCCACCCTTGTCGCTTTGGCGTAACACGCCAGCCCCACAGGACTTGTTCCACCGAAAACAATTTACGAACACTTACGATTAAGCGGTTCAACCAGCGTTTAATTACATATGAGAAGGGGTCGATTTCTAGTTAATTAAAGCCCCATTAACGGGCGGCGAATCCCAATTAACATCGAATACATATTTAATAGATAAGAAATTCGGAATCTTCCTCGCGCTTTTTTTTTTTCTTCCCTCGGTCAAATATTTGCAAAGTAGCGCACATTCCCTATCGTAACAGGTTCACTTAACTCGGCGAAACTGTCCTGACGCGCGCGGGGCAAATGGCGTCCGTTGTTAAATCGGACGCGAGCAAATTTTCCGTAGTTATCGCTGTCGTCGCGACGCAATGGGAACGGTAACCTCGGCAAGCAGCCTGAACGCCTTTAGATCGCGGGTGACCGACGTGGTTAAATTCCCCTTTGTGCTACTCCTTCGTTTTATACACTCAGCGCGCACCAAAACACTATGAAAATATGTCTAACATTCCCGAAGTATCAAAACAAAACGCACCGCATGGGCAAAAGCGTATGGACGCCCGCCCCCCCCCCGCACAATGACTGAGCTGGGCTGTTTCGGCTGCAACCGCACAGCAGATAAACACTTTCTAGAGGACTTTGTGCTTCCAGCTTTGTGGCCGCAGTTTGGGGAAGAAGCTCCTTTCCCGTTCTAGCATGACTCTGTCCCCCCCGTGCACAAAGCGAGCTTCATAAACACAGGGTTCGCCCAGATTGGTGTGGAAGAACTTAACTGGCGGCACAGAGCCCTGACCTCAACCCCACTGAATATCTTTGGGATGAACTGGAACCCCGGCCGTGAGCCAGGCGTTCTCGCCCCACCTCAAACCTGGTGGAAACCCTTCCCAGAAGGAGGACGCTGTTATAGAAGCAAAAGAGGGGAACGACTCCATATGAATACCCATGGATTTGGAATGGGAGATTCAATCAGCACATATGGATGTGATGCTCAGGTGTCCACATACTTTTGGCCATACACATAACATTTAGCACCACAGCAGCTGCTATAGTGGATAAAAACACAGACATAACCAGGTCACTGATACGTCCGGAAGTTTGCTGGCTCGTGTCCCAATCCCTGCTGCTGCAGCACCACTGATGAAGGTACTTACTCTGAATTGCTGTAGTAAAAATCCTGGCTGTATAAACAGGTCAAATACCTTTGATTAAAAGCAAGAGCTAAGGCACAAATTAATAATCCAGAAAGAAGGCAGCTACGTGCAAATTTAAAGATGCTTGATATGTTTATGGTTTGATAGGCAGATGTACCTTTTGGCCTCTGAAATGAATTGAATGTGGTGTGTCAGGCGCCGATTAAGGCCGAATTGCTTTCTTCGCCGGTCCAACCACCCCTTCAATTACTGCTATCTGCTATGTATCCCACCACCCATTAACAACCTCTAATACCTCATGCGTGCAAACAATGAGGACCTCTAACAGTCAAGGTGAACCCTGCTAGCTGGTTTATATGTGTGTGGGTGGGAGGGGGAGGCAAGGCGGTGGGCTTCGGGGCCCCTGTCGCAGCCCTGTGCACACGCAGCCAGGCCACCCCGCTGTGACAGCTCAGCAGACTGTGGTCCTGGTCGCCACCGAGCTGTCTGCTTAGTATTCGGCGGGACAGCCCCCTTCAATCAGACAGACAGCCTGCCATGGCACCACCCCTCCCAGGGCGGTCCCCGTCGGGCAGCGTCCATCACCTCCCATCTGGGTGACGGAGCCATGTGGTGGGGGGGGGTTAAGCAAGGCTACATCTCACACTACTCATTACACCGATTCCAGCCCAGGCAGAGAGAGAGATGAGAGAGCGAGATGAGAGAGGCTCACCATCCTCCCAGCTGGTACTGGCTCATTTCAATTGTGTACCCCCCCAAATGCATGCGTGCACGCGCACACACACACACACACACACACACACACACACCTCAACCCCCCCCCCAACCGCCCCTTTATTTTCCACCACATCTCCCTTCTTCCTGAAACGTGAGACTGAGCCTCTGTTAATTAACCAAATCATTCTCTGTAGACCGCCCCCCCCACGCACACACACCACGTGTCCTGCGCAGCCAACAACTCGGCGACTCCATATACATAAATATATAAATATATAAATAAATATATATACACACAGAACACAGCATCGATGGAGAAGAGCCCTACAGGCTGATATAATCTTTGTAAACTTTCCCTTCCCTCCCCCTCCCTTCTTGTCACCCCCCCCCCACACACACACACACACACCCGGGCTGGTTGAGGGCTGTTTTTGCAAAAGCTCATTGAGAACAGTCTACTGAGATTAGGGATGTCTTTTTTTTTTTACCGAGGTAGAGGCATGATGTGAAAGCACAGCAGGGGGTTGGCTTCAATCAGCAGAAACTACTGCTTGAAGACAAGGGCCCCGCTCTTCCAGTTGGTCATATTCTTTAAAAATAAATAAATAAGTAAAAATACACTTTAAAGATGGGTAAATGGATTAGCCGTCATGCTTTATTTTTGTAACGGAAATATTGGTTTAAAAAAAAGGGAAGAAAATGGAGAAAGAAGTGTACAGAGAGGATATTTCATGGCTGCCCAGTGCAGATTATTTTATTTGAGAATACCGGGAGACATAATATGTTTCCCCGTGTGTCTAAATGAACACCCGAAGCTACAGCTCTGAGCTGAAAGTTTTAAGCATCACGCACTTAGCCGCATTTTATGACTGCAGTGTTAGTGCTAAACCAGGCTGGGAAAACACATTGCGGGCTAAAAATGGAGAGCCATGCGACTTGTTGATAAATAAATACAGGTGTGTGGACTGTTTGCATGGCTGCCTTTTAAGGAAAGACCTAGAAAAAGGCCAGGATCTAAACGTGCAGAATATCTGCAAGGGCTACGGTCTCCGGATGCGAGACTTTGTAGGTGTGATGTCCCAAGGATGTTGTCACGTGAGTACAGTGCGTAGTCCTGATGGCCCAAGTAAGTAGTTATAAACATCCCGGCATGTACAGTAGTCACTATGGTGCCAGTATGTGTTTGTGGTAACCCAGGTATATGGTCACGGTGACCCCAATGTGATGATTATGATGGTACGAGTTTGCCGTACTGAAGACCCTACTTTGTAGACGTGATGGCTCAAGTACACATGAAGGCCTCAGTGTGCAGTAACAGTAGAAGCAGACACCTCGGTGTGTTTTCAACAGGGGTTCAAGGTTAACCGGAAAAAAAGAGTCTTTGTAAGAAAACAGGTCAGGCGGGAGCAAGAGTCACACTCGTCTCTGCAATTATGGGCTCTACAATGGACATGGCCTGGAGGTGGCCACAGATGTCTAGGATCTCACGCTTCTTAGGCAGCTGGGTGGTCCCTGTCCCGGAGACCCCTGACTGCTGCCCATCAGTTGAGGTCTGCGCTTTCCAGGGTGACATGTCATGGTGTCCTGTGGGGTCGGCTCCTCAAGGAGAGGACATTTGTAAATTGACACCCCATTGGTTTGGTCAGGTTCCATCTGGGTGGATTACAGACATTAGACCTTAGGTAGACGGTGCAGATATGTGATATGCTGTATGGCCAAAAGTATCTGGACCTCTTCTAATGACTGAGCTGCACCCACACCACATATAAACATATTCTAGATAACTGTGTGCTTCCAACTCTGTGACCACAGACTGTGCCTCCCTGTGCACAAAGCAAGCTCTATAAACACATAGTTTGCCCAGATTGGTGTGGAAGAACTCGAGCGGCTGCACAGAGCCCTGACCTCAACCCCACCGAACACCCTGGGGATGAACTGGAATGCCGACCGCAAACCAGGCCTTCTCGCCTAACATGGATGCCCAACCTCACTGGCCAACTGGGCACAAATTCCCACAGTCGAGCTGCAAAATGTTGTGGAAAGCCTTCCCGGAAGAGTGGAAGCAAAGGGGGAACGACTCCATTTTAATGCCGATGGGTTTGGAACGGGAGGTTCGACAAGCACACGTGGGGGTGATGCTCAGGCGTCCACATCCTTTTGGCCATACGGTGTATCAAAACATGCAAAAATGTAAGCCAATTTTGCCACCAATGCGCAAGGAGACCCTCAGAGAAAACTCCGAGGTGGCGTTTGAAAAGTACAGGAGAAAACATAATTTCAGCGCATCCACGACCGGTAAGAAGTCTGGTGTGCAAAATCCAGCAGGTCTAATTAAAGCGAAGCACAGCAGAGTACACAGCGGCACAGACTTCCGAGCGAATGGCGCTTTGCGCGTGCAGGTCTGTCCAGCTGACACGTTAAATTAAGGAAGAAAAATGTTCCTTCATTACACGCCGTACGCTAACTTCCCGCATTTATTCCTGCGGTACAAATAAATTGTCTCGCACCATAACATTACTACTATAAATCCTCCAGTGAGAATAACTGCGGTGCGCACGTGTTAAGTTTCATTGCTGCGCCCACCCAGGGTGCATTTTTTTCCATTTGGGACTCCGTTCAAAATGCTCATGATACATCTCTGCGACTTTTTGTATGCATCCATATATCATCAATAAATGCTGGTCAAAGGCAAGGTCACAGAGGTACAGAACCAATACTGAAACATAAAGTTAATCACACATACCCATTCACTCACGTGCACACCCTAAGGGCCATCTAGAGTCACAAATCCACCTTGAGACACATGTCTTTGGACTGTGGGAGGACACTAGAGCGCCCTGAGAAAACCAATGCAAACACGGGGAAGAGATGAAAACTTCACTCTGACTGAGCTGGATTTGAACACCCATCAGATCCCGCAGCCCAGGAGCTGTGAGCCATCTGCAGCACCACAGTGACGATGACATTTTTAGGTATGTTGACGTAGAATTAAGTTAAGTACAGGAGCTGTGGTGGCCCGTCTGGAGCAGTCGGGGACTGGGAGACAGAGGGTCTGCTTCTCCACTCTGTGGGGCTATGGAAGTCAGTCCAACCCACTCATTGAGACACGCAGGGGGCCTTTTTTAACCACATCCATTGCTCACTTTCCTCAGCAAGGCAGACGTGATTCTTTGCAGTCTGAAGCGCATCTGACACGCATCTACGCTTATCGGGTTACCATCGACGCGCGGCACAAAGTGCTTCATGGCAAACACTCCATTTGCAGAGGAGGACATGAAATTCAAGATGCTTTTCCAGTGATCTAAAAGCCATCACTTCAGACACGTTTTGCCTTTACCATATGGCAGTGGTGTGTAATGGCAGCACAGACTGGTGCAAATCTCTGCCTCTTTAAGACCGCCAAAGCGCTTCGCTTCCGCGTTAATATAAGCACTCGTGTGCCAAACACTTCTGATGTTCATCAAGGAAGAGCTTGAGCAGCAGCCATTTCCCATTTATATTTTTCTCTAAGATTCACACTGATGACGAGAGCAACCTCCTGGATTATTCGTTTTTTTTTTTATCACTATCACAAGGGCTGAAGTGGGCGAAACTTTTTTTGGGTGGGGGGGAGCAGCCGCGCTTCTTGATGCTGAGTGAAAGCGAGCTGCTGCGGTCCAGGGATGGACGGAGAAATGATCAGTCGCACTGACAAACTCAATCTGGCCGAGACGCTGGGACCTCCGAGGGCCCTGGGGCACCACGTCTGCCCCCGGCTGTGGACACCCCCTCCCAGCATTCATAATCAGCTGAGGAGCTGACCCAAAAGACACACAACCCGTCCCACATCCCAGATGCACAACACTCTGCCCACCTAGTTCTGAAGACCCCTTGGTCCAAATGAAGCCTTTCTGCACTTTTTTGGGATCTCTGCTTGTGGGGACCTCTCCCTCATTCTCCATTTCCCCCGGTACATCATTGTTGTGGGGAGAGTAACCTTCTAATTGCCTTATGAAGTAGCCGAAATGCGGCTAAGTCTCTGGCAGGCTTATGATCCCCCGGCCCCCGCCCCCGGTCTTGGCCGGGCAGTCCCTTTGTACACGGGTCTCCCCAAGAGAACGCACTATCTGTTTCTTAATTTAACGCTTCATTTGTGATCGCTGTCAGACTAACTGCGTGCGCTGCGTCTGTGAGTGTATGCATGTGTGCTCTGGCGTGCGTGCGTGCGTGTGTGTCAGGGTGGAGGTGGGGAAGGAGGGGGGGGTCTAAGATCCCCAGCCTGTGTCGTCTGCCCAGACACAAAGAATGTCCCCATGTGGAACCCGGTGCTCCTCACTGCGGGGTCCTAGATGCCACATAATTTGAAGATCATTAACTGTGAGGTCCGCCCATTCATTTGTGACTGGGGTGGGAGGCGGGTCATTCACAGGAGCCATGGAGAGAATAATAAGGCTATTTGTTTTGGCAGACGGGCAATATGGTATTAAACTTGATTTGTGTTTCAACATCTGGTACACATTTCCTCCACTTTTTCTCTCGCTCCTGCGCTTTGTTTTTGATTTGAGATATTGTAAAAGCATTAATCATAATATAACCCCATCCCCAGGATCACATTTCTAACTCACTTGTTCGCTTCTAAAGACTAAGTGCACAGATACGATAAAAAAAAATACAATAAGTACAAATATTTCAAAAGCTTTTGCTCATGGCGGTGCTCAGCATTTCCAAGCAAAAAACAAAAAGTTTTTCATTAGCTAAGTCCGCCGGTCAGTTAGCGCGGCACATCGTGCATCCGTCTCCCAGCCTACTTTGCCCCACTGCTGCGGGAAGCACACGGGAGAAACCAAGGGGACGGCAGGTTCCCGGCAAAGCCCTTCGCCGCCGAGATGAGTTCATTAACAAGCAAGGTAAGAGCTGGATGAGTGTTGCTAATTGACATCACCTACTGAGCCCTGGACTTCCTCAAAATGCCCTGTCTGCTGTTAACTCGCCAAGCCCAGGGAATAAAGGAACATTACCAAACTAATGGAACAACAACCACAACAATAATATCCATCCCACAGACCCCTCCATGGCTTCCCTGCCCATTTCATTAGCTGCATGAGTTGTGTGGAAATTGAAGGGGACAATGAGACGATATTAACCTCCCACAATTGGGCTCTCGTCTCTTTTCAAAGCGCTGGAGTGGCGAAAAACAATCGAGGCCGATACGAGGTCTGCCGGAGGATTATAATGCGTTTGATCCCAGTGAAGGACAGGCACTGACATCAACAAAGAGGGTCACATGAGCAGAATGGGGCACAGTAAGGAGGAGGCCTAATGTTGCCTAAAAATGAGCGCTGAAAAATATACTTTAAAATCTACAGCTGTTCAAATGTTTTCAGACTGAAATACAAGCAATTTCGTCATTTTCCATTCTTTTTCTTTAGGGGTGTTTCTGTAATAATACCGCCGAAAAGTATATTCTAATATGCTACAAGTTTGTTTTAATCTTACAGAGATGAATATAAATATTACCCCCAGATCACAGCAGCTGAAAGGGTCTACATCGCCCTCTACTGGACAATGCGCGTCCATCGCAAGCAAGGCTGTAAAAGTGAACCCATCCACGCATAAATAGCATGATATATATGCACTTATGACCTTTATGGTTGTAACACTGGAGTGCAGTTGTTCAAAGTTCAATTCAGGCTCCACATCTAAAGCAGGATATATTTCTTGGCAGAACATGTTGACGTTTTGGACAGTGACCGTAACACCCGTCAGCTGAAGAATTGTGCAATAGCGTTGCAATGTAAGTTTGTTATTCTAAAAAGAAAAAACCCGGAGGCAGGTTCCCCTCAGGCCTGCTGTGGAAGTAGAACGGTCTAGTGGAAAGGTGCATTAGCGTGAAGAAGGGACGGCTGAACTTGGATATTACGAGAGTTTAGTTAAATTCGGCAGAGTTTTTTTTTTTTTTTTTTTGGTAACATCCCGGTGTTGTTTTGGTTGCATCCCCCGCCCAAATTTTCCTGATAGTATTGTGCCCTCAATCTGCAGAGAGGAGACCTGCATCTGGAACCACACATCCACTAGAGGAAGGAAAGCCCAGATATCAGCAGATGTGCTCCAGCTTCACACCAAAAACCCAAAATGGTTCTTCAGCTTTCGGCCGTACAAGGCTGCCATTTTGGGATCTCCGTTGTTAACTATGGCCTAGTTACATGCTTGCCTACAGAGTGCCCCACAAATTGTGTGTCAGCAGCTCACACCTCGCGCCTCCTGAGCTTTTCTAAATTGTTGACATCACGTGTAATTATGCTTTGTTTAGTTTATTATTTCATCACTGGCTTGCAAAACGACACCCTCCTGACTCAAGCTGTGTCCTCGGTTGGTGTTCACATTTCGCTCCAAGCACTGGCAGTGCCGGGGTCCCCCAGCAGAGGGCGACAACCCCCTCATGTCGACCCCTCGTTTGAAGTCGACATGTGATCTTTACAAATAAACTGATTCTGTCTGCTGGATATTTTTTTAAAAAAAGTCTTAAGTCAGACACTCTATAAGCAACTCCCATCGTCCTTTATTTGTGGCAAGAAAATATTTGCATATTATTGCAACGCTGCATTTATATGCAGCGGCAGCCTTCATAGAACAGCTGTTCTACTTAGGAGTTTGTGTTGCAGCACTTAGATGCCGAAGCATCTTGTGACACTTTTACCCAATCTGTCGGGGTTTCGGAAACGCCAGACTGGCACTCAGCCACCGAATCAGGACAATTCAGTTTATTTCTAGGAGGTTGTAGCTAACAGGGGCTGTCATACACAAGGAAAAGGATAAGAGTTTTGAGAGCTATGGCTATTTTAAGTAGCTCATATGCACTTATCCCAGCAGGTGAACCCTCCTCACAGTTGAGAAAGAAGCTGACGGCTGTGACAGCATCTGATTCTGTGTCCTCATTGTCAAGACGCTGGTTAAGCTGTCATCTCGGAGCTACTTCAAAAGCTGCGATATGGAAATGGTTTCCAACAGGCTCCCTAAATAGATAAGTTGGCCTGATACACAAAAACAAACAAACAGGTCCTTTAGTAACCAACATAACATCTCTTTCTGAGGCTACGATGCCGGATTATAGCATCCTTCAGCGTTAAGAAAGAAACTGTTTCAGTTTTCAAATTAACCTGCAGCTTAAAACAAGAAAACTTAAGGATATTTAAAATGAGATAAAAGCTGTGATAATTATTATAAATGCAAGTGCGTGCCACAAGCACCGGAAAACAAGGATCCAGCTATCAGCAAGGGGTTAAGTGTACGAGTGAATGTCTGTATTAGGCACTTCAAATACAATGGAAGCTGATGCCAGATATTAAACTGTCAATTCTACAGTTCGTCGCCATTCCTCCTGTCTCCTATCACTCCCTCCCAAAGAAGGAGGATTAGAGCGATGAGCTGATCAGGGACCTGCTGCACATTTCCTTCCATTTACTGTACTGAGTCATATTAAAACCATCAGTCAGTTAGAAAGCCAGGTCAATAGTGGATACAATTAAGTTTTTGTCTCTGCTTGACACTAAAAGCCAATTGCAAGATCAAAGGCCTGCGTGAAGAAAAAGAAGGATTTGGGTTTGATGTGTTCGTACAGAAACTTCCGGCCGGTTCCTACAAACGTAGGATAATGCGCACGCCGCCTGGTCCGGTGCACGACGAAGCGGAGCGTTTGTTTCCGATGGTAAGAAAGCGGTAACAAAGTTAATAAATTTGTGAGATGCAAGGCAAAATCCACACACTTCGGTGCAGAGGAATGCTGATGTGTGATGGGTGGTACAGGATGTCGTGCCCACACGCCCACACACACAAAAAGTGAAATTTGGAGTCATCTGCCCACCTGAAGCACATTTTTGGGTGGTCTGAAGAGCACCCAGGGAGAATATGCAAACCCCACACATACTGAGCCAAATCTAAACCCATAATCAAACCCACAGCCAGCAGCAGCAAAGTGCAAGTGCCACCCGCTGTGTCACCATGCTGCCACACGAAGATTCCCAGTCTACAATGGATTTTCAGCAGGGAATCCCTACTGATAGCGTAATTTAATCCAAAATGATTCTTAATCTGTGCGTGGAAAATCAGTTCATAGCGCAATGGCATCACAGCGATGCCACGCAGGGGCTTCGGAATCCCTCTCGAAGCGTACGCCGCACCCCTGGTTCCACGTCGCGCCGAAAACTTTACCTCGGCTGGAAATGACGTTTTATTCCCCCCCTCAAGCAAGTCCACTTTCAAGCTTTGCTCTGGAGGGGAAATAAGGCCACTGCTTCACACCTCAACAAGCTGTGACGGGTGGCAACCAACCTTAGCAGCGGGAACAGATGCGGGTACAGAGCTCAAGCACCAGAAGCACACAAATAGCGAGCGGTTAAGGACACGTTTGGGTCTGAAAAGGCAACGTTTAGTGAAGGTGACATGCAAGAATGCGAGCAGACCCCCCGAGCGGACAGGTGCTGCAGGTGTGTGTGTTTTATGGAGCACCCAAGACACACAAGCCTCCTTTGAGCCAATCAAAAGAGAGAGAAGCGGAACTGGAGAGAGAGTTCTACCTGTCCTCCCTGCACCTGTACCTGCACCCGCAGCTTTAGCGGGCCACATGCCTTCTGCCTGTCTCAGTCGCCATACTCCCCGCCCCAGCATTAAAAGCATCTTTTCTTCCATTTCATTTCATTTCTTACGTTTTTTTTTTTTTTTTTTGCTTATAAGAGGCGAGAGCGACCATGTCAAACGTGGCACGAGCGCTGCTGTGCCTGTGCGTCAGCGCGAGCCTCGTGCGCCGTGCGCCGTGCGCGAGGACGACGGCGGACGCGGACGCGCGGGAGCTCGTTTGGCCGCGCGAGCCGCCTGGGGGCGAGGAAGGCGTCCGCGCGGCGCTCGCGACGCTGGAGGACCGTGTGCAGTGCGCGCGAGTGTCGTGCGGAAAGGTAAGCGCACGGTGCGCGCTTTTTTTTTTTTTTCCCCTCTCTCCCCCTCCACGCTTCTCTCTTCTCGTCGATGTTCTTGGAGCAAAACGGGGCGAGGTCCAACGAGCACCTGCTAACTCTGGGATAAAGTTTATACGATCGCTTGCTTCTCCAGTTGAATGAAAATAAAGTGGCAATAAACAATTTCAAGCTTTCTCACATCAGCCTGGGTGCAGCACACAGGTAGTTGCTGACACAATTCGGTATAGGCTCATTCTGCATTTATATATACCATAAAATTAAACATCAAAGTAGTATATTTGTGGTTCTTGTATAAATACTGCAACGTGTGAAAACTATCATTTATATGTCATGTGTTTGGCACTAAAGTTTCCTGTCAAGTTTTTCATCCTCACATGAGTTTTTGCTTCAAAACAGAAATGCTGAAATTATAACAACTGTTTCAAACGATTAATCTAAGCATCAGGATTCAACAGTAAAGCCTGTGTATGAGCTTGTGTTTGACTGTACATATTTTTAAAAGCTTGCGACATAGCTTTCTCTTAAGCGCTACAACAGAAATGAATAATTGTAAGTAACAATTCAAGTATCACATTGTCATTTGTTATTGCATCGCACAAGCATGTGCCTTGGACAAGAGAGGTGTTTTTTTCATCTCAGCCATTTTCTCCCAACCGTCATCGCAAGCTGACAGCTTTGCAATATGGTTAAATGGTCCACTTTGAGGAATTGTTAGGAATTTATTAACCATGACTTGGCAACACCTTTGTCCATGGAGATTTGTGGAGCGTTAAATGACAACCTTCATATAAAATTAACCTGTTTACACAGCAGCTTATTCTTACTGGGTTAGTTCAAGGCAAAAAGGAGAGGGATTCAAACCAGGAACCTTGAGGTTACAAGACAAAGGTACCTGCTGCCCGTGTCAGCGAAGAGGTTTTGCTTGGACACAAACAGAGTGATCGGCCGAGGTTTTGACCCTCTGTGATCATGTGTCTGTCCATAGTGCATCTCCATAGAGGACATAGGCCAGCTCACTGGTGGCATGGCGGGGGCTGGGGACCTATCTATGGAAGACTTCTTGAAGGTGGCTGCCGGGTGGTGTTTCTACCTCAGCGCACCCGAAGAAGCCTGCGTTGCCATAAGGGAAGGGCAGTGGCAGAGGGAGACCCGCCGATTCATCCAGAGCATCATCACTGCCGAGGATGTCCAAGGAGATGAATTTCACAGGTCGAATGCTTTGGATCACCTGCTTCACAGAATCGGGAAGCACTACAAGCCTGCAGCCAGAGATCAGGTACCGCTTCGCTCAGTTCGTTCTCAACTCAAACTCAGAAAGGTGCCGTTTAAAATAACTTGTTTCTACTTATAGGCGTATAAGGGAGTTAAGGGCACAGCAAAGTAACAGTCTGTTGTCCGGGTCTTAAAGAAACTGCTGTACTTTCTTACATTTACATTTATTTATCTAAAACTCTGCTCCAAAGCAGTTTACAAGGTTAAATTATTTAGCATTTATCCAGCATGGTAACGTTTACTGGAGCAATCTATGCAAAGTACCTTCTTCAGGGGTATTACACCAGGAGGTGGGATGCAAACCTGGATTTTCTAACCATTAGACTTCCTGCTGCTCCACTTGAGCAAGGTGCTTACCCTGAACTGCTCCAGTAACAGAAATTAATATGAAATCCACTGCAGCCAAATAGAGGGGCGAAGAATGTGCTCAGGTACCGTTTTCAACCTTAATCCTTTGATGTTTTTTAGCGCTGCCTCACCAGTATTGACATCCTGGAAGAGAACAACGTGACACGGATCGATTCCCACAGCATGGATGTCATTCTAGGAAGCATAGTGTACCACGCTCTCCGTGGTGACTGCATGACTGCACACGCTCTGCCCAAACCCGATTACTTCCTGGAGTTCATCTTCAGCCGCTTTGGCAACGATAACATGACAGTGCACGGTAAGGCAGGGACTGAAATAAGATTCGGCCCTCGTGTCAAGGACTGTGTCCTTTCAATGGATTCACATGTATAGCTATTACGTAACTGCCGATTTCTCTACTTCTGAAGAACCTTGAGTTCTGCCGTGCATTATAGACTGTGCAGCAATGATACAGCCAAAGCAACTTTACTCAAAGTCATTTTCTGTACTTGGGTATTTATCACAGCGGTTTGTTTTTAGCTTTTCACTACAGGGCTGTCTCCTGGGACTAGAACCTGCAAATTTTTGCTCATTAGTGCATGTCCTCAGTGCACCGTGTGGTCTTCTTCCAGATTTAGAGGATCTGATGAGGAGTCTAAGGTTGGGCAGGCACAACGGTACCCATGACCATGGCAGTGACCACAGGGGCCACCTCTCACGTCAGCATCACAGGGGTTCTGGGCACAGCGGAGGAGAGACGCATCAGCAGAACAGCAGCTGGGATCAGGTAATTACCACGAAGGAGCATAATTAGGAGGAGGCCACTCTGCTCAGCTGAAGGGCCTGCAGGCCTCCCCTGTACCCATAGTCATTACCAGCCCGACAAGTCCGTAGTCATCACCACAGTCGCGGTGCGTCTGCATCCCAGATGTCGGCAGGCATCGCCAGCACGGCATCGGGAAACCCGTCTGAGACTGCCCGATGGGGGATTTTCTGCATGCTTAACACCTTTTTAACTCTACATATCTAAACAGTAGCTACTGTCTGACGCAGCCATTTGTGTTAATGTGAAGTTGCACAGAGCGTGATTCACTGCTACAGATTTTATAGAGAATGTCGTGTGTGGTTAGAGACATTTATAAAGGAGTAATTATTAAGAGCTAAATGATACACCATAAACTTTTCTTTTTTAGGATTGCATGCTATACAAAGATTTTATTCCAACTATAACACATAATGAATCAATTTGTACTAATGTTTTCCAATGTTCAGACATGCTTCACAGCCAGCGAGCTTCTGGAAGTGTTCAGCGTGAACGGTCCGGGTATCTCGCGGGACCAGTTCGCGCAACTCAGCCCTGCACTGGTGCAGCAGCTCCTTAGCCAGGCATGCGAGGACATGGCCCAGACTACGAACCCTGGAAGTAAACTTAGCCAGACTGAGAGTGAGCACCCCTTCTCACGGCTGTGAACTCCAGGACCAACAGATGGAAACTTGTTCAGGAAGAACATTGCAAGGCAGATTGTACACTTACGGAAAAAGCTAAATTATCAGGACAGTTTGTCAGCGGGATGATAGCACTGTTTGCATTCTAAAAAGCAGTTAAGCACATGGACTTTTAACCTAAATACTGCTGGTTCCAGTCTCTACTACTACTCTGTTTCTACTGTAATATCCTTGTGCAACATTTTTACTCTGAAATGCTCCAGTAAAAATACACAGTTGTACGAGTAGGCCAAGTAGTGAAAGTCTCTTCTGAAAATAACAGCAGATAATTTAACAAACATTTGCATAGGTGAAAAAAAAGAAATCAGTTTAAATGAGTAAAATAACTTATCCACTATTTGTCGGTATGATGCTGAGCCCTTTCCTTGAGACGCCTAACTTTTAACTAATTCCTTCATATATTCTCTCCAGGGTATGTGTATGCCACCATTGCGAACCTGCTCATCTGCCTGGTGGCCATGTTTGGCATTGTTGTCCTGCTGTGCACCACCTGCACCAATCTGTTCCAGCTCTGCCTCCAGTTTTGCATCAGCCTGGCGGTGGGCTCCCTCACGGGTGACGCTGTGCTCCATCTTCTGCCTGTGGTGAGCACTTATCACCCCCCCAAACCCTAGAGTGACCTCATGTACCGCAGTGCTCCGTGGACTTATTTCCCAGGAGCACCAGTCGTAAGGCATGAAGCTTCCCCTGAACAGTCCCATTAATACACTTCAGCATCACATCCCACACCGTTAAGTCATATTTGTGTCACCATGCCATCACTTTAAGCAGAAGTAATGGCACTAAAGTGGTGAATGACCCTCGTCCCTCTCCATTTGACGGAGGATACAATAGCAGTCTGGTTTGCTGTGGGGAGGACTGGAAAGCTTGGTTTCAGGATGTTTTCTTTCCTGGGGGTTGCTTGCAGTTCCTGGGCCTCCACTCTCATAGTGAAGGGAAGAATGAAGAGCATGATCACTCCACAGAAAGCCCTGATTACACCTTCAAGCTCTTGGTTCTTCTGGCTGGCATCTACGCCTTTTATCTCATGGAGACTGTCTTTACCATCATCAGCCGTACAGACAAAGAGCACCGTCATCAACACCACCATGACGTACGTGTTTAAAAGCTTGGGGTTACACATTGTTCTAAGAACCACAATGCACACCATTGAATGACAACACCAGCTTTGTTTGCAAAATGTCACCTGACATAAACTACAGTCAAAGGGCACGAATGTTGGGATTCTGTCTTTGGTAGGATACACGTACACATAGGATACACATAGTTACGAACATCAAACACCAACTGGAATGTATAAGAATAGCAAGCTACATATTACTGTATCAACGTTAACCATTAAATTCAAAACCTGGTTCCTTAGGAGGACACGGCCCCCAATCACTGTGACCATGATAAAGTACTTCAGATGTACCAGGAGCAAAGGAAGAGCAAGCAGTCGACCTCACAAGCAGATCTGGTGAGACACTTTACCGTTTTGCACACAATACACAGGTAAATTACCAACTACTACCGAACTGAAAAAATACTTTGGGCACAAACGATAAGAATCCTACTCATCGGTTTTAAAATTGGCTTTAAATGCACTTAGGTTGATGAAGCCGTGGCTGAGAAGTCTTTCGCGGTGTCAGATGATCACACTAGAGGTACGTGTTCTCGCTGTGTGGCCGACTGTGACGGTTGCCTTTGTGTTTTCTAAAAAATAATCCTAGTACAGACATATTTCCTGTAGAGGAAGACAATGGTCAGATGTACTTCTGTGCACCTCTGTCTCAGATATACTTTCACTGTATTAAACCACTGCAGTGAAGATACTAGACAGTTGCTACATGTTGTTAAAGGAAAGTCCTCACCTGTCCATCACTCTCGGTTTTCCAGAGCAGAACCTGCTTCCCTTTATGGTCACCATCAGTGATGGGATACATAATTTTGCGGACGGCCTCGCCCTCGGGGCCGCATTCTCCATGTCCTGGAAGTCGGGTCTGGCTACGTCACTGGCAGTGCTGTGTCACGAACTGCCACACGAATTGGGTCAGTGCCCAAAAACCTGCTCTGGTTTTCATTCTCATGCCAATCCACTCAAGTGTCCTTGTGTTTGCTTTCTTATTTTATACAAAACACTTGGACTCTGGTTTTCACTCTGTCTTCATTCTTCAGTCAAGGAAAAGCACGCTTGGGGCTGGATCCCTGAATGCAGATTAAGCTACAGCTTAAACTAAAATGGAATTAAATTTCAATTTTGTAAAGACTTTGCTTCCCAACAACCAGTTCTGGTGAACCAATGTAATACCAGGGTAACATTTCAAAAGTTAAGCTTGCCTTATTGTCCTGTACCTCACTGCTCTGTGTATCCACAGGTGACTTTGCCATCTTGCTAAACTGTGGCTTGTCTGTGAAGAAGGCCCTGCTGCTTAATCTGAGCAGTGCCATGACCTCCTTTGTTGGTCTCTTCATTGCTCTCTCTGTGTCAACCAACCCGGCAGCCAAAGACTGGATTGCTGCGATCACAGCAGGCCTCTTCCTCTATGTGGGGCTCGCAGACATGGCAAGTGCTGCAGAATAGACCCACCAACACCCTGATTCAGTTTCACATAAAGAACACAGAGAAACATAGACATTTGGATCTGTTTGTAATGTTTCACTGACATTCAGCCGCCACTGAGAAGCTTGAATACGTAAACACTTCTGGCAGTGACGGATGTTCTTTGTTTATTGGGAATCTCATGTTTGTCAGATGGGGACCCATCCAGGTGACCTACCTTTGCATTCTCCTTTCACAGCTCCCCTCTATGGTCCATGCAGACAGCAGGAAGCCATGGCTCACGTTCTTCCTGCAGAACCTGGGCCTCTTGTCCGGCTGGGGAATCCTTCTGCTGCTTTCATTTTATGAAGATAAAATAGTCTTCTAGCTACTATGGATGTGTCAAGATCTGTTTTCCCCTCTTTGTACACCTCTTTTACAGTGACTTATTTAATCTAAAGAACAAACTTTAATTTGTGCTGTAGAATTGGCCAGTTTTGTGAATATGATCTGTGGCTGAAGTATTTCACAGAGGAAACACAAAGACTTTGTGAAACTGGTACACTTTTGAGCAAATCCTTTAGTAGTATTTGTTTATAAAGTAATTTGTTTTTAATGTAGTATTTTTCTACAAGAACAGTGTATTTCTGGAATGGTACATACTGAAGTGTTCTGTGCAAATGTTGTTAAAATTCTACTGTAGGACCTCACTCCTTGGATTACATGCTCTGTCCAAATGGCTTGGCAGTAATGATCTGTTATCCCAACTATTATCTAGTACAAGTTCAGCTTAAAGTTCACAATGAACACAGTTGCACGCTTATGTAAGCTACACAAAAAAAAAATCCAGTATCATCACTGTGAAAACCGATCAACACAAGTAAACAGACACAGCAAAAACTGCACCTAAACAACGTCTGTCAGCAGTTCACTAGAAGAGCATAGATTTTTTCACACTAAAAATTTAAAGTGACTACCGTGTTTTGTATGACTTGACAGTGGGCACTGCGGTTCAAAGAGAAAAGCAAAAGGTTCCTGTCACACAGCACAGACTACAAGACCAAGTGCAAAATTTCCCAAGTTACTTTCTTTACAGTAAAACAAAATCTTCCCAAAACTATACCGCATGAATGTTCCGGCTCCAAATTTGTATGTAGCTGCATATTGCTGATTGCTAGAAATATTCCTTTTTTGCAGATAAATATTGAATTTGCCAAAGGTTAATTTTGACACTGTAGCAGCTATAGTGCAAGTCCCAGTGTGAATCACACTGCACTGTACTTCAACAAGGTTCTTAACTTAAAATAACCCACTAAACTATCTAGCTTTAAAAAAGTGCTTTACAAAACATCAAATAAGCAAAAGCATGATGGTATTAACTTGAGCAGTAAGACTAACACCTAATACATGTGGAAGGTGTAGACTCATCCTACACATGAATCAATCGCTGCGTACAGCTACTCCAGAAGGGGTATGAAATCAGGCAAGCATCCAGGCCTTCCCTGCTCAGTTCAAACAAGGATAAACCATTCTTCATACTGCCATGAGAACCTATTGATCAGGTGCTTCCTTAAGCTGTTCTTCTACCCAGCCTCCCACCAGCTTATAATGTTGGGTGGAGGGGGAGGCCCCAACCAGAGGGCAAACCTTTCATCAGCATCCAGGCCAAAGAACACTCTAATTACTTCATTGCCGCTGAATTTATTCAACTGCATCCGAGGCAGATTTACAGTTTTGCATTAATTAAGCTGCTATAAAAGTAAAGCAAACGTGGTTCCTTCTAAAATTCTGAATCCATTTTTATTTTTTCATAATGCTCGCAGACACTTACGTGAACCTTTAACTGTACGCTGTGAGATGTGCAGTGGGAAATGCGAACTGGCGTGGTAACTGCGTCTTTTGAAGCAATTGCCCTGGAGCCCATCCAGTGAGGTCTCCAGCTGTGCTGTACAGCTGTGCCACTTTGTTTGGAATTAACATGTGCAACGGCAAACTTAACCTAGAGGTGCTAGAGGTGACAGTTTATATCTGCGCATTTCTACTAATGTACTAATTCTGCAAGTGGCAAAAAAAATCCACTTCAATAAAAAAAAAAATCACAAGCCCTACCAGAGGTTTACCTCATACAAGATTAATAATTAAAGACATTAGATAATGTGATAAAAACATTTTAAAATACTATTGTGGAAAGTGCAATCATGGCATAAATCAGTGTAGATCAATTCAGTGTCTTGTAACAGTGATGCATTGCCAATAGGAAGTAGGCCCATCTCTCGACCAACTGAGTAACAGCCACTGTAAGGGAAAACCTGCAAGTGGCCCACAGGCAAGGAGTTAACAAACTTCCACTGAACCTGAAACAGAACTTTCCTTTTTATCAACCTAGTAAACTTGAACTTCACCTACAGGAAGACTGAATGGAGAGCCGCTGCTGCCAGACAAACTGTACTCCAGCTTCCGGTGGTTTTCTACAACACATCATTTCGTGCCCCTCATCTGTGCACTTTATAAAGAAAACCAGGCTCTCCGTTCACATTGCCGTGGCAATGTGACACTGAGCCAACAGAGGTGCTGAGGCAAAAGAAGTGTAAGAAAATTAAAAGCTTAGGGAAAGACAAGTCCCACAAACTCTGTCCAGCAACACAATGTTCTGATGCTAGAGCAAAAAAATAAAAAATAAAAATTCAAAGGGCTGGAAAGAGGACAAAAACAAGTAGAGGAGGGATTGGGGGTGCACCCTGCTGGTCTTGGTCTGGATTGTTTGAGAGAAATATTGACTGTGGAGGGGACGTTTTTCCTCTTAAGACCGCACATCCAGCTCTTTCAGCATGCCCAACTGAACAGCTGGACAAAACTGATGGAGGTGTCCCAAGGCTTCAGCCGCCTTAGCCCGGACCTTGGGGTCCGAGTCTCGAAGAAGCTGCAGGAGACCTGGATTCACAGGGAACATCATGGTACAGCCCAGACTGATCAAACCACATCTCCAAGCAGAGGACCATCCTGCATGTTCACCAGTAAGCTCTCCCTCATTTTGCTAACGCACATGCTCCCCTTTTCCATTTACGTACAAGTGTTTTTCGTGTAAGATGTTCAATGCAATAAGCAGAAATTCTCTAAAATGTTGTGAAAAATAATAAATTCTCTAAATACCCACCATTTATTATATTCCCAATGTTCATGTGAGGGTAGTACTGCACTGGAAGACTTCCCAAAAGAAATCCTGGTAATTGAAAGCAAAACAGTAGACTCATATTCAAACAATGTCAAAGTTAGAGGGGAAATGAGACTGATGCACAACAACTGAAGATGACAAAAAACATTTGCACCAGTGTTGGATTTAGACCACAATACACACCCACATGGTGAAGCTCTGCACCTTCACAAAGTTCATCCACAATAAACTGATAATGGAGGTAATCTAGGGCTATTAGAGGCAGTTGTAAAAACTCTTCATCTAACCTGTTTTAAAAGTGCAATGTCTTGACAATAAAGGCCAGGAAGTCTAAAGTTTAGGACTCTTCACCTCAAGGGACACATCATCATATGAAAGTAGAAGATAAAAGAAAACTTCTGACATAAAAATGCAGTGGACTGAAGGCACTCTGTCCCTTACCAATGAACATGGCGGCACTGGCTCGCACCTCGGCCCAACTGCTCTTGAAAAACTGAATGACCATGGTGTGGTAAAAGTTCAGCATGCCGGGAAAGTCCTGAATCTACAACAGGAATTCTTTTATTCAACAGGAATTTTATTATATTAATTATTTATTAAAGATGCTGACAATGATGCAGTGTTGCAGGAGTACAGGTTACTCACTATGTATTTGGTGAGGTCGTTGAGAAACTCGCCATAGTGCAGGCTCCTGTCCTCATGTAGATGGTTCAGAAACATGGTGGCGATCAGCTCGGACCCCAGTAATGACACACACTCTCGCATGGTGAATTTGCAGGCCTACAAACCAAAGATTTTTCACAACTCCAGCAAATGTCACAGTGTAATAACAAAACTGACAAGACTACAAGCAATTACACTAACATAACACTTTTGATTTTCATAACTTAGCAACCTTACTGGGCTGTATACCAGAAATATGATGATAATGTTTATGAATATTATCATTACTCTGTACTTAGCTAGAACCTTTGTGCATGTCAATTTAAAATGATGGGTTTTGCCCTGTAAGCAACATTATACACTGATTTCCATAGCAGGAAGTAGAGCTATTTAGTGAGAGTGCATTACTCAAGTGTACTATAAGGATTGTAACCTTGAGCTCAGAGTTCACCACTTCTTTAACTGCTGTCCCAGCATGGCGTGACCTGGCAGCAGCATGGGGCTAACAGTGCATGTGAATGTCACCACAACAAGGCAACCATAAAAGGCGGCAGACCATGAATATAACCAAAGCGTTTATGAACTGTACCCTGCCGTGACTGATCACCAAGGTTCCATGTCATATAGCCCTTATGACAATACTTGTGAATCACGACAAATCATGACATGGGAAACCCTAAAAAGAGTTAACACATTTAAACTTCACCATGACTTGGTAAACCGGTACAGCTACAGGTCACAAAGCTCTGTTAACAAGAGATATGAAGCTAAAGGTTTGACAACCTTGTGGAATGGACAAAAAAAAAGTGATGTACAATCAAAGAATGATTAGGCCATCACCTTGACAACCTGAGGGCTGGGGTCAGCAAGATGCAGAAGAAGACTGACGAGCAAACTGTGGATCTGATCTCTGAAGACAGGCTCCCCCGGTCCGAATTTGGACAGGTTTCCCAAAAGCACAATGGAGGCACAGCGAACAGCATCGCTCTGCTGCAGAGTTAGAGAGGCTCAAGAACAGTAGGTTGCATTTAGGGCATGAATCACAGAACAAGTAAAAGAGATGAAAAAAGCAAACTTAAAGATAAAACATCTAAAACTCACATTTTCCAAGAATGGCTTGATCTTCATGAGAATGTACACCACCATCATACGCACATTCTTCTTGTCCAGATGGCACAGTATTTTGGACAAGCCCAACATGGCTTCAAGGGCGATGATACCTCCAGGATCATCTCGCTCTTCCATCCCAGAGCTAATGGCAGCCAGGAGCTCCTTGGCATACTTGTTGACCTGGTAAGGAATATAAAAACAGAAGGAGCTTCAATTAACCGGCAGATGTAAAAATACAGGCAGCTGAGATATGTCAAGTCTTATCAAAGAAAGACTGCATGATACAGTTTCAAGATGAGTTACAAGATAATGTTCCTTTTGCACAACGGCATTATGGGTAAGACACAGGGCCCAATAAGTGCACTGTACAGGTGTGATAATTTGTGTTTTTTTTTTTGTCAGACAGGGTCTGGCCCAGAGGCTACCTTTTCAGGGGATCCCTTGCCAATGTTCCCTAATCCCCGTACAGCCAGCACTCGCACTGTGCTGCAGGCATCAGTGATGCGCTCCATCATGCAGTTCACCAATGTGTCCACCATCAACAGCTCCGTTACCACATGGTGGTTCAGCAACTACCACCCAGAAAAAAAAAAAAAAAAAAAACACAAAAGACATGAGACTGCCTTATAATTGCCTATTTGCCACCATATACAACACAGATATATCTATTTCTAACTTTAAACACAACCAGAGATATCAAAACACTGCTTTCTGCCTCTTGCTGGTGCTCTTATAAAGGCCAATCCTGCTTTTGCAAACTGTTCTATGGAACATGAGCGAAACCATTTGAGACAAACTGGTTTGTCTAACTGGTAACGACAATGAGAACCAGGTGAAAATTTGAGTTTGCTTATACTCGCTCACCCTTCGATGTTTGTATGGTGCGTGAAAGTTCACAAATTTTATCGTCAGACTGAAGTGTAGTGTTTTTGTTAAACATCACTGAATATAGATCGCCCTACTTAATGGCATCTGCTAAAGAACAGGGCGTTAACGTAAGCCCTAAGACCTGCCCTGTGCTTCCAAGAACAACAAGAGTTACTCATTGCACAGACATTAAATTGCATGTTCTGCTGAGCTGTGAGACGCATGAGTCACATGTTACAGCTGCGACTGAGTGTCTCAGCCTCCTAGCAGAAACTGCTTCCTCATGACATCCTGACATCTCTTAGCACGTCCAAGAGGAACAGGAGGAGAGTGGGAGGTGAAATACTCAAGGCAAATGCAACTGGCCTGTATGTCGCCATGACTACCGTATCGCCCAATCCCCTCCTTCACCTCACACAGAAAGGCTGTGGCTGTGGTCCGCTGACACTCATAGATGCTGCTAAGGCTGGGATACAAGCACTCCACTATGGGCTGAAGATGTGGGGCCGCATGCATCGCCATGGCACTGAAAGGAGATAAGACACAAATTCATGCAGCAGACACTGCATTTTTAGTGATCAGACTATTTGCATTCATGGACACAGACAGCCGCCCTTTTTCTGTAGCAACTATTTTTTATCTGAAAACTGAGCAGGTGTGGAAAAGAAGTATAGGTATTTATTAACTGTACCCTTTTGAGAGAAGTGTGGACACAGTATGTGCACTGTTAAGTTTGCTTCATTTCTTTGCTCGTTCAAAAATATTATTTGGACAAGGTGCTCTGGTGGACCAGTCACCAGCTGACTGATGACTAAACATTTACAGTTGTAAATATGTGTGTATGGCTTCCCAGCGATAGACTCATGTCCTGTCCTAAGCTAATTTAGTACACTAGGATTCCAGTATAAGCTCCAGACTGCTGTGACCCTGAATTAGGACAAATGGTTATCAATGCCTTGTCAGTGAATGAGCCAACACTATAACCACTCTTATCACAAAGATAACAGCATTCCAGACACCACTTAGCAGCTAAAGAAACAGAATGTCCAGTGTATGTGGACCAAACAGGTTAAAATGAGAGCTACAGTCCTTTGTTTCTTGGCTCCTGAGCCATCTTACCTAACTATTGGTTTTTGTCTTGTTCTAGACTTCCTGTGTGCGCTGGGCAGAGGATACGATACGACCGTTGCTGTAGCCGTGTGTGTGCAGCCACAGCATACAATGAGCAAAATACAGCTAAGAAATAAACATAAAGTACTATAATGTATGTTTTGTGAGAACTGAGTGATGATACTACAGTTTTTTCAGTTTCTAATGTACTGCTGTCTAGCGTTTCATGCCTTTGCCAGGACAAATTTTGTTTATGCTGTGAAAGGAAATGGCCATAGAGCTAAAAGTATTCCTTACTTTTAGGTGTTTATTTTAACATAGAGGAAATGCAACAGAAACTTATGCAAAGGAGGAAATAGTTTGATGGCTAAAGACGGCCTTGATGTCTCATGAAGAGTAACATTTTAGCTCAGTTTTGTGACGTAGCCTTCTTTTGGCTCTTTTCTTCATATCCATATTTTACTCATCTGATTTATTATAAATAAGAGCCTAGTTTGTGCAAAATGACAGTACGGTATTCAAGGCAGTCATCCACCAACCTGGCCAATAGGGCAACTCCTTCAATGCACTGCTGTGGGTCCTTCATCTTGATCCAGGCTCCACCCACATCCAGGGCCTGAAGCACCTTGTCAAGCTGAGCGCGACCAAGTAGAGCGCGCATGGCTTCCACTGCCACCCTGCACCCAGGACCAGACCACACACAATGCAACAACTTTCCTCATTGCACCTGCAACTTTTAACTTTAATTATGCGTGATGTGAAGGAGTCTATGACCTCTGGAGTTCTTAAGTAAACATTAGTGCCATGAAAAGTCAGGGTTTTCATGGGCACCCTTGGCCAGGGCTTCCTTACTCACCCACAGACATCAAAAGTAGTCAGTAGTCTGCCAGAAGCTCTCCTCTCCAGAGCTGCATTGCTGTTGTTGAAGTCCTTAGGAAGCTGGACCCCAACACTGGAGCCCAGTCGTACCAGGACGGTACTGAAAATCTGGGGGAACATTGATTCCACTAGGTCCTGGGTTTCACCGCTTCTCATTAGCTCTCGGAATGCACATGTCACCTGCCGAGAAGTGGGAGTAGACACTGGCATCATGAGGCTACATTTAGGGAACCACATCTGACTCAGATACTCACAGCCAGGGTTGGTCCAGTGGCCACTCTGCTGGTCCCACTCCGAAGTGTGGAATCCCTTCTTTCCATATACGGCACTGCTGTGGTCAGCGTCTCCATGAAGGCCTCCATGATCTGAGAGGCCAGGAAACTGTCAGCACCAAGTGCGACCCAAATCTCACAGCTGCCACTGCAACCACAATCCAAGCGGGAACATCAGACACAGCAGTAAAACACCAAAGTCAAACACCTTCACTTCACAGGAGTCGTCACTGAGATTCCATCGCTGCCGTCTCAGCGATATTATTTTTGTATTTAGGTCTGCGGTCCCTGATCTTCCAACAAATGCAAGTTAGGAACAGTAAGAGCTTCACAGTTTCTTGTCGTCATCAGAATGCCATATTTAACTGTCACACAAAGGAGACGGAAATAAGGGGAAAGATTTTTGCATCAGTTAGGAATCTCAGATCTTGCTGAGCAAACAAGCTGTATGTCAAAGCTTCAAAAACAAAGCACAGCTCTACCGGGAATTCTTATATTATGTTCGATTCATTTCTTGCAATACCACACCTGTTGAAACAGCACACTTCACAGATAAGCAACATTCTGCAAATAATTTAAATCTGTAACGTTTTTCCTCTAAATATTTTAGGAGCACAAACAAACATAAAACACATTTGTGTACTTTTGTGTGAGCTTTCATCAAAGCCTCATGCTGCAGGGTAGATTCTCACCTGTCTAAGGGTAAGGGAAAAGAGAGGAGTGTGTTCATGACTGTGGCCAGGTGCTGAGAAGCCAACAGACGGATAGATCTGGCCACTACCGCCCTGACCTGCTCCTCCAAAATGTCCTGCATGCGGATGTGCACTGCACCCAACACCTCTGGCACCTGCAGGGCAGAGAGACCATTGCAGAGAACATAAGGATCACTAGCCCCACGCCCTGAACCAAAATTCTCAGCAGTGTCTCGAAGGGTGCAGATGCACTCAAAACCCCTGCCAGCAGACATGATATTGGTCTTTCTGGTTTTCTCTCCGCTGTAATTTCATCTTTAATTATAGCTTAACTTCATAGTTGTACTCTCGTTCCCCTAAATAACAGTGTGCAAAAACAGGAGAAGTGTGCACTTTCTTCAAGAAAGACCCATGTTTAAAAAGAGAAAACATCAATTAGAGGCTGCAG
Organism: Heterotis niloticus; assembly: GCA_018136845.1. Taxonomy (NCBI): domain Eukaryota; kingdom Metazoa; phylum Chordata; class Actinopteri; order Osteoglossiformes; family Osteoglossidae; genus Heterotis; species Heterotis niloticus. The sequence continues at coordinate 28,708,090 of CM030892.1, read as the reverse complement.
GAGAGCCACTTGCAATGCCGTTTTCCCTCCCGATAGCTTAATTCCATTCTAATTTGTCAAAGTCACAGGCCATTCATTTAGAAAAGGAAGGAGGCCAACTTGAAATGAAAATAAACAAACTGGGATCATCAACATGTGGCTGCCTAACCTGATTACTTAGGCAACAATCTTTCAGCAGGGAAGTTGAAACCCAAACTCGAAAGAAACACTGCAGCGTAATGCATTCGGTAATCTTCCGTAATCATAAGTAGTTATGAAACACATTTGTGAATCAGGCTGTTCGCTGCATACAGCCTCCTGGGAAGTATGTAATTGGCTGCTTTGGTAACTTAATATAAGCAAACCTTATTTCTACACTGACATCCGTATGAGACGGTGAAAAGTCATTACTAAAAAGGGTAGAAAACAAAATGCACTATTACAAATAGAAACCCTCTGCTTTTATGACTGTAAAATTTAGCTTTTGGGTGCTGGCAGCTGCAAATAATATAAACTGGACTTTATTTTTTGATTATCACAAGTCAGAGAAACCTTGCTGCTGATCTCCAGCATCACTGCTATTCCTCCCTGTGGACAACAAGAGCTGATCAGACAATCAATTTGCTACAACCCTTGTCGTGTATGTCAAAGGCAGCCTTCCGCTATCAAAAAAGCCCACCTATCAGTTCCCCTGTATGACAGCTAACCAAGTGGAAAGACGCTGAGCGCTGCTGATTACTATGCAATAAAAAAGTGCCACTCTTCAGTAAAATAAATCTGACATACGTATCTTTATTGCTTACTTTTTTGAGGGCAGTACAATCCAGTGTGTTCTTTGCGCCTTTGTGATCCACAATGTGATACAATTGCGCCCCCTTGTGCCACTGTTATTTCATGTCATTTGTATGACTCGGATTGCCAAAAGAAGAAATATATTTCAGCTGTCCTCCTCATTCCCATATAAGTAGCCCTGTCTTGTGTATGCATAAATCTAAACTGATGATGATGTTTTAAAAAATAATTTTATTAAATGGGCTTTGCTGTATGTTCACTTTGATGTTCACAGTGGTCTGAATATTTTACCAGTTCCTGGAGGCCAGCTCCCCTGTTGTTAAGCAGGGTGTTGAGCACCAGGCTGGCAGCGTGGGAGCAGTTGGGCTGTGAGTCCGTGAGCCCCTCCACAAGGGCCAGGATGAGAGAGGATACCTGCTGCTGCGAAAGGCGCTTAGTGATGACCTGCAAAGTCAGCAACACAGCAGGTCGACACTTCACCACACAGCAGTGTTTGAACTCGTCCAGTATTGAGCAGCATGCAGTATCAGCACTTCTGATTTTTAAATAGCAGATGTCCACCACCACTTCTCAGCAAGCCTTAAATAGACATACACACACTTTAAAGTTCTTTTCAAAAGTCTTGGAGCTTTTTTTAATTTAAACTTTCCCTCAACCAAAGTCATCAATGTCATGCTCGGTGTACCTTGGTGAGCTCAAAGCTTGTGTGGTACAGAACCACACTGTCAAGGTCCTTCAGCTTCTTGCGCAAGGTCTTCAGGCTCTCCACGACTTCATCTCTGTAGTCTGGGGCAAAGCCTGGGAGACATGAACGAGGAGGCTTGAATGTGGGTTGTGCAGGGAGAAATCACATATGTGGTTCAATTCCAGCCACAGCAGGAGTCAGGACTGCAGAGAATGCCATCTTTTTTTCGATAGGACACGGAATATTAAACCGAAACCATGTCCTTGTAATGAAAACACGGCTGGAGGGGCTCACCCTCATAGCGCAGCTGGATGTGCAGCAAGGCGTACAAGCAGTCCACAGCTGCCCCCCGCACCGCAGCACTGGGGTCCACACATCGGGGGGCCAGGCACCCAAGGAGAGCTCCTATGTTGTGGAAAACCACCACCTTCTGCAGAGACATGAAAAACAGATCATGGTGTTCCCAAGAATTTATAAATCACGGATATTGTTACCCTAGGGTCCTCAGTATGGTGTACAGAGGTCTTAAACTTTCTTTTAAATTGAACGCAGTGGCAACAATTACATATCAGTGCAGAATGTTTACCTGTTTCCTTCCGGGTAAATCAAGAAATATTCAAGCTCTACAAATGTTTATATTGCTGCCCTCAAAGAGGAGATGGAACATGATAATGCACAGCAGCAGACTGAGGAAATATAGGCATAGTGTTCACATCCCACTGATATTGGCAATGTTAAGGTAAGTGCCTCCTAAGGTCAACAACAGATCTTCAGCGCAATGGCTGTCCTAGCCACGTATTTATAAACTTTAATAGGAAATATATCAGCATGTGGACTAGGAAAACAAGATACGGACAAAAGACAGTACTGATCAGTTTGAAAGGCTCTTTGTCACTTTTTATTAGGCTTGCACAGAAATAAAGTCAATTAGCTCACCCTAACATTGATTCCATTCAGGTAAAAATCCAACACCTGGGCTGCGGTCTGCATTGCGTGCTGCCTCTCATGGTCTTGCTTGGAGCCAAGCCACACCGTGATGTGCTACAGCAGGGCAAAACGAGAAGATGATGGTGTGAACCTCTCTTGAGATATGGTATGTGACCATGAACAAACAAAATCCAGTGGTCAGCCACATCATTGAGGAAGGGTCCCCTTATTTACTTCCTTACCTTGAACACACTCTGCAACCCATCCAAGGTCAGGTTTTGTGCCAGTACTTTCTTCAGGAGTTCTTGGAATGCACTGAAGGTGTCTGTATACAGCACCTGAGTACAAATGTTGCTGGCATCATTAATAACTGTACTGTTGTTGCTGGCCTTCTAGAAAATTGACTTATATGCCCAGTTTCACTACCAGTTTTAACTTCTCTACAAGGCTATAGTAATCAGTAAAAACTGATATTTTAAGAAAACTGTCAGTATTGTGGAAGCAAAACGTGTAGGTATTGCAACCCTAGAGCTCCCCATGGTGGACATGTACAGTTATTACACCGGTACCCACATTTGTTTGTATGAACCCTTTAAAATTTAGGTTTTCATTCAGTGGGCACTTACTAAGGGCTGCAATGTTTCTAAGAGAAGGCTTCCTGGCTTGGGCCCCAGTAAAGGACAGCATACAGTCCTGACCTCTCTCTGGTGCAGGTCCAGAGGGTCTTCCTCTTTGCCTCGTTCTATTGCCTCTTGTGTGGGTAGTCCTAGAACACTGTTCATACAAGTGCGCAGCATGTCAGAGGTCTCGCTCTCTGTTAGCGCAGGTTCCAAGGTCCTGGATGACTGGTCAAAGACCAACAGCTCTGCTCATATGGCTCACAGAAACAAAGGCATTACTTCTATCTAACCCACAAAGTCAAGAGGGTAATGACTGCAACCACATCAGGCTCATGAGCCATGTGTCAGTTGAGAGTCACATCTTTCCTCAGAAAAACCACTCAACTTGACCAAAAACCCTTGACAGGCATGTGTTAATACAGTATTACACCCACAGACCTCCACAGCTTGGGGGGTCTTTAAAACAGTGCAGAAGTCACAGGAGTTAATAAACAGGACTGTGTACAAAACAAACTGAGTCCATTTTTAAACCCTTATTCTTTCCAAATGAATACTGCTTACTGGAACTAATTCATGATTCCCATTGCTCAGAGCTCTTTCGGGAAATATCTTTCGACCTGCAAAAAAATGGGAAAGCACACCCCACTCAATACAGCTGTTTTCCTGCATACAGACAAGTTTGGTCTTGTGGAAGGATACATGAGGTTGGCACACGTAGTCATGGCCAGATGGCGAACTGGAGTCTTCAAGACATCTACTGGTTCTGCTTTCATAAAGTCCTTCAACCAAAAAGGAGAAAAAAGTAAGGGTATAACCCTCTGTGTTAGCTATGGATTCAAAACTAATAATATACCCGCCAAGGTCACAGAGCAACAGCGACAAGACAGGAGGGCTTCTGACCAGGATGACACCCATGAGCTCCTGCTTGTGGGCAAACAGATAAGACTGCCGGTGGACACAAGCGCCAATTGCATGGGCTATGAGGCCAATACTCTGGATCAGGCTGATTTTCATGGACAGATCCTAGTACAGGTCAGGAACACAAAGTAACAGATAAACAGACACAGCATTAGGCTAACCTTTACAACCCAAATGCTAATTTTAGCCAACTGCTAAAATATTGATAAAGCACAAACTGCTAAACATATATTATTGTCAGTCAGATAGGGCTTATACAGATGGGACAACAAAGGTAAAAATGATAAAAAATGGAATTTTATCTTCCTTTTGGGTGTTTACCTCAGCTACTTGTGTTATTGGTAGAATAGGACAGGTGAATTTTGGCATGTGAAGAGCTTGATTATGTTGAGCTGAACGCAACAAATTAAATGTGACCCGGCTTTCTCAACATTTGGCACAATGCAAGAGTTAATTTGCACTCATCCAAGTACAACAAAAGAAAAATCACTGCAATGGTATTGTTTTCAATCTCACCTTTGTCTCAACTTTTATCCCCAGGACCTGGACAACATAAATTAAACTTGATTAACACAGGTCTGTACGCACTAAAACACTACAGACAATTTATTTTCAAAAATGTACCTGGTCTCTCGAGCCTTTAAACCAAATCTAATCTGATACTCCCATTGCACAAGGAAGCATACACAGTACAGGTATGGTTTTAAAAATAGCTGTGGAAAATACCACAAGCCGTAAGAAAAACGCAAAAGATCTTCATGAAAACCACTAAACTGCTGATATAAGCCAAGGGGCCAGCTATTTTAACAATCTGTTGGTGGTTTTTGGAAAACCCTAATAAAGATGTTCTAGTTATATTAAAGTTACATTCAGTGATGGTTTAGTATAACGTGCATGCGCCTGCTAACTCATTAAGTAAGTTGATCTATGAGCTCCGTTGAATAGGCCAGTGTAAAAATAGACTTATTTTCCTGCGCCCTGCCTTTGAGGACAGTGCACCAACTGTCTGATGAGCACGTCTTTAACCCTCCGCAGCCAAACTGTCGGCTCCGCAACATGAAGTAATGCAGCACAATGCCAAGCAAAGCATGCTTAGTGTTCCAGTGGACAGTAAAATTGGATTTTCAAGCATAATGTGAAACCACAGTTATTTTTACTATTTTTCTTACCATTTAGGAAAATGTTACGACTTTGCAACAAAGAGGCCCCTTGACTCGCTCCTGGACATACTTGAAGCCACCAAAAATGCACTATTGGTTTGATTATTTAGTGGCGAATACATCCGAAAAAGGCAAAAAAAGAACATTAGAACAGGAATTGAATTATGAGCTATAAACACTGGTATGGATCTAAAGCTGACTGTGCAGGGCATTAACCTATACCTTGGCCCCAGTTATAAGTGCATACTTGAGTATTAAATTTGGTGCTGACACTTCCTTCGACTTATACCTTGATGTTAAAAATGCCTCAGGTGAACTGGGATTTATCTCATACCTTGGTGTTAAAATACTTGCTAATGCTGCGCAATATTTCAGAGTCAATTCGGTCAAGAATCTTGTCCTCCGGAGCATGGAGAGCCACGTAGCCATAAGACAGGATCAATGTGCTCTTCATCTTCTCCATATCTATATCACTCTTATCCTAAGACCAGGAAGTTCCCACACAGACCAAAAAACATGAAGCAGATATCATCAACACACATTTTTCCATAAACTTAAATTCCCCTTAAACATTAATAAAGTTCAGTATTTTCAGTGGAATGTCAACATTTATAAATATACTGAAAGCCTTCTTGGTTATTTCAATAGGTTTTTGTCTGCACAATACGAAATGCAAAGCAGGGGGAAAAGACTTACTCAGCACATTTGATCCTAATCATAAAGTCAGACAGGTAATTATATGGTGCACAAAACAGATGCAAGACATAAGGCCATGACAAGGTGAGCTAGAGTTCACCAACAGAATTCTTTGTTTTCTTCAAAGGACTCAAAACCCACAAAGAACTCACTTTAAGACGACCAAATATTCCAGACGCTTTCCTAAAGACATCAGATTTTCCAAAATCTTCCAGCTTTGCCAGAGTATCATCGAGGTGGCTGCTGGCACAGAGCCCAATCCCCTTCGCCACTCCCTGCAAAACCAATTACCCAAAATACCCCTACATTAGTGGGTTTTAAATTTCCAAACAATATATATTTACATTACTCTTACTGTCAACAAACTTCTCATTATGGACTTTAAATAAATAAATTAAAAAAAAAAAAAAAAACACTTCATTATTAGCATCTTTAAAAGAAACAAATTAAACTAAGGGAGAAACAACCATTTAGAATGCAGCCAGGAAGTGGAAAAAGTTATAGCCATACATACTTATTTAAGCCATGCAGCCAACAAGCACACAGAACAACTAACTTAGCAAATCAGTTCATCTGTGAGTTTTTAACTTAACAGATACCCTCTTTCTTTGTCCCAAACTTCATGACAGGACATACCATTCTTTCAATGGCATCGTTGTGACATGCCATCATGAGCATTTCCTGCAGCAGCTGCTTCACAACGTCTTTGTTGTAGCACCGCTGCAGAGTCACTCCCAGACATTTGTAGAGGAAGGCCTGTGCCAAGCAATCAGGAGACAACATCAGCCAACTGGAAGATGATGGTGCACCACTTCAGATGGAGAAAGCTGAGGATGATATTAAGTTGGAAAGACAACAGAAGTTTTCATGCTGTGGGAAAGGATATGAAGTGATACAGGGACAAAAATGGCTGCTGACCTTCTCATCCAGGGAGCTGTTGTACGCAACTAAATAGTGGGATATCTCACAAGCCACCTGACAACGCCACTTGTCATCCATGATGGCCACCAGAGATTTGGACAACAGCTGAAACCAGACAGCATGTGTAAAACTCTCCTCAGCCATCTGCAAGTCAGGACAATCCAACTTTGCTTCTGCAGAGCTATATTCCAGCTCTCATTACACTACTAACAGCTCAAAAATTGGATTTTAATAGGTTCAGTCAAGAGAGAAAGTTCAAAATCAGATTCCTTGGTGCCTGCTGAAGCAAAAACCTCTCAGATTAGGCCTTCGGGGATCAGAGGTGTATGGCTCTGCAGTAAATTATCAGCAACTCAACTATGCTAGTCCTACCACATCCACCACAGGAGATACCATTACAAAAGCTGGCACAAGCAACCCACTTCAGCATTGCACAGCAGGGAGTGCACATAACTGACGAGCACAAATCAAACCTCAAGCAGGCTTTGCTCCCATCTCCTCCTGTTCAGTGTGTCCACTGTGGATTCTGTAAGGGCCAACAGACAGGGGGCAGTGTGAGGTCAGAAAAAGAATGGAAGGGCCTCTATCATAGAGCATCGCTTACCGGACACTGCTGGCATGCTCAGCAGCATAACCCTACACAGTCTGTGGCTGCTACTCCATTCATTTTTACATTTTTATATGGATCTGTGTCAAGATACACATGAAAAGCTGAGGTGTGAGGTGGGTCATCAGACCGCAGTGGCACTGCTCCGATACTGATCTTTACACAAGCGGAATATAATTATATAGGGAACCTGGTGCTAGGCGCTTGACTTTAAAACCAACAATAACAAGCTCCAGTTGAATTCTGAGGGGAAAAAGAACATATCAGCACACAACTGTATTTGATCCAATGCAATCAAATGATTCATATGATTAAAGATGAGTTTGGTAATGCTCAAGGCACCACTTGAACTCAAACAGAGCTTTTTAGCAGAAAAATAAATATCGGTAATAAAGCCAGGAGAGATTTCACAACAACACCATGCTGAGAAATTCAATGTAGTTCTTCACCTGAAAAGTGGCTCACCTTAGCAAAATGTACATTTCGAAGAGAGTTAAGTAAAACAGGCTTAAAAATCTACCTCTCTGCCTACAGGGACAGATGTGTACCTTCCAGGTAGCTCAGGAGCAGAGGTATCTCCACTTCCCACAGGGTCTCCACACTGGGATGGATGCTGGGACCAAGGACTTTCAGCAGCCTGAGGGAGGGTGCTCCTCGTCCCCGGGCCCGGAACGGGTATGACGCATTGACCTGTGACATGGTTTCAGTAACTGACCAGTTAAAAGGAGCACAGGATGCTGACAGTTATTTAGACAAAGATGTATGAGGCCCTTACCAAGAGTCTGATTAAGATCATGTGTGGGGAGGGAAGTCCATCTGAAAAATACAAAATAAATATTATTATTAAATTCATATTTAGTTGTTGCCTTTGTCCAAGGTAACTTACTACGCTAGATATACTGCACTAAACTCTCTACAGTCATTCACCTATTTTTATAGTGCAAACACATTACATGTTATGGGCAATTTAGAGTAAGCAATTCAAATGTCTTTTGACTGTGGGAAGAAACCACAGTGGGTGAAGAAAAGCACAACCTCCACAAAGGCTATGTTAGATATGAATGCACGTTCAAACCTACAAACCAGGAGTTATCCATTGTGAAAAGTACTAACATAAACAAAGTTTTTTATTAGTTTGTTATAAATGGTAGCCCAGCGTAGGGTATCCTTTCCTAGCCTTAAGCCCAACAATACTGGGATCGGCTTCAGACCACCACAACCCTGACCAGAATATGCAGTTAAGGATAACGGATGGATATTCTCTTAAGCTCCTATTGCGTTTTCCTGCACACAATTGTATTGTAGCAACTACTTGACCAAGCAGGACCTTTTTTGCTGAAGTCAATGATGAAGCCCAGCTCTCCAGCTGCCTTCTTCCTGGTGCCCAGCTGGACAAGGCTCTGACAGATGGGCACAGCAGCATCAGCATACTGTGCTGGAGTCAAGTAGCACAGAAGCGCTGGCCACAAAACCTGTGAAGAAGGTGGTGGACACGGTTGGCCATCAATGTCAGAAATTCAACCTGCGGTCACTGACAACAACTTGGAACTTTTGCCATCACCCTGTCAAAGTGATGGAGGAGTCCTGTCAAATGTTACAATTTTTTAATAATGAAAGGGCTGGAGTGTATGTGGGAAAAATACCCAGCTAACTTGGAGGTGAGTGAGCAGGAAGTCCCATGCTGTCCTTGGCTGTGAAGCTGGAATCCCCCATCAAGCATTTTATGGCTGAAGGGAGGAATCATCTCCCACTGGGAGGAAAAAACTCATTTTTCTATCAAGACACATTTGAATGGAGATGAAATGGACTTTACAACACATCTGCAACTGGTTACTAGTCTCCTGACGGGTAGTTCAGGCAAATGTCGGCTTTGGCAAACCCCGAAACTGGACTCCAGACTTCAATATGGACAAACAAAAGTAGCCTCATAATAAGCACAAATAATTGCAAATTTCCCTCAAGGAAAACTCAGTATTTCAATATATAAGTATGTTTAGGCCCCATTCCTTTGCATTAAAAAAAAAATAACACCATTTTTTAGGCATAGCCGTACCATATGATTGCAAACATATAATGCTTTCAAAACTGATGGAACCTACTTGATTATGTGTGATGTTTAAATATTCACATGGTCCAAACAGTATATATTGTTTCATTACTCCTTAACTGTGACTGTCTCCTTATAAAATAATTTATTTCTGTGCTGTACCTGTAATACAGTACTGCGCATGTCTGTCGTAATAAGAAATGTTGTGATGTTACCCTCTGCCACCATAATTCTAGAAATGTATGTATACTCAATAAGTGCTACAATTTAATACAATACAAAAGCAATATATGATAAAGATGGAAAATCAAATACTGCAATAAAACATAAGGATAAGACAAATATTAGGTTTAAGTGGTGAGATGTGTCTTAAATCCCTCCAGTATTGCCTATCATCTTATGGAGTGTCAGTTCTATGTGTGCTTAGCTTCACTTCTTTTGTGACTGAAGTTTACATTTACAGTGTATGGCCCAAATTGTTCTAGCCCCTCTATCTGTTCATCCCAGCTATGATTCCTCCAGCAAAAAAAGACATGAGCTGAGAAAAAACCCATATACAGTATGTCTACATGCTTTTCAAGCCTTTAATGATGTTACACGAGTCCACAATGATGACCCTTTTAAATATTCTGCATGGGAAAAATATCCCTGCTATATGCTTTTTTGCTCTATGGAGCGCTTTTAATGTCCACAGTAGACTTGTATAATACCATCTACACACCATTTACACATGGGTATGGACTGTTGCTAGTTTTTTTAGGTACACTTATCTAGTAGCTTTTTGTGCCTTCATCAGCTTTAATAACAGCATGAGTTGCCAGGACAACTGCCATTTTGGAGATGCTGCAACAAGCAGGCCTAGGACCAACTTTAATGATTTGTTCAAAGTCACTAAGGTCAGTTGTTTTGCCCATTACAATGCTTAGCCAAACAATATCCAATATTAGAGATGCTGGTCTGCCTGATTTATTCCACACGGCACTGTCATGTGACATATGCCTTGTTGGCAGGTACAATATTTGTAAGAGTATATACTGCCAACATTCTATTATAAATGTAGTTCTAGAATTTTTTATATACTCAGTCATAAGTTATAATAAATCAATCATATTAGATGGGTATTGTACTCAAATTACACAGATTTAAAATGAATACATTTTAAGCCACTATATTAGTCATCTTTTACTGCAGACAGTACAAAGGTGGAGAGTCAACCATACAGTCCAGTGGGGCAACACTCACGTCAGCTAAGTGGCCCACAGTTGTAGCCAGGAGGTGTAGCGTGTTTTCACATAAACGCCGCAGAGCCTCGTTGGTCACTTCCTCAGGGTCTGCAGAGTGCTGTCCATGCTGTGACAAGAACCATCAGGTAAAATACACCATGTGGCTGGGCTTGGCACAAATTCAATTAACCACATCCGGTAAATCATTGCGCAGAATTAACTTCCACAAGCCTATGCTGTTACTTTCAGGTTCACACATACACACACGAGAAAATATGAAGAGTGGAAGTACATGGTAGGTGTCAGGCAGTGCACAGTGCAGGACCATGAATCTCACAAGGACTTCACCCCCCTCCAGTTCCAGGTATGCATGCTGAGCCATGGCACTGATCACCTGAACAACACTTTTCTTCACCTGTAGGGGGTAGCACAACACATAAGCAACAGCACATTCTTCTGCAGTTCTATTCTAATACAGGGGTGGCTAAATGAGGAACTCCAATTCTGCAGGGTTTCGTTACGGATTGAGGCATAATCTCTGTCTGACCCATACATAAAACTCTAAACAAGGTTATTGCTATGCAAATAATTAGTTTAATAAATCAAGGTTAGACATGGAGCAAAATTCAGCAAACCCTGTTGCTGTCAAGGACCAGGTTGGCCAAACTGCTTGTCAATCAGTCCATTTAATGATCGAGTCAAGGACCTTGACTCAAGGTGCACTGTGAGTTACACTATTTTGGCATTATTTTTATGTCCAAATCAAACACTTCCTGTTGCCAAAGCTTTGCTGCTGTTGGAGGCCAACATTCTGAGAAGACTTCCACCTTGTTGCTTTGGTCCAGCAGTGGTTGCCGGAGGCTGCTGACAATCAGGCGCTTCTTGGACTCCATAACGGAAGCTATATTTCAGAAACACATTTCACAGTCAGTCAAGAGCACTGTGGGACCAGGTCGTATTTAGCCGTAGGGTCTGGGGGGGGGGTCTTACAGGAAGTATTGACAAGGTGTCTGAGTACTGCCAGGGAGCCCACACGGCTGCGCTCGCCGCTGCTCTCCAGCCTCTGGAGCAGAAATGCGATCAAGCGGTCTGGGAAGGCACTGGCTGGGGAGAAAAGGCAGACAATGAGTCTTTGTTCTGCAGCACGCACTTTACAAATCAGGCAAAGCCTATTTAAAAGACAGCCACAACCCCCACCGAGCTACAAATGCAGTATTGGATTTAAGTCGGGGGAATTTCAATGTGGTGCGCAACGACCACGATGTCGGCCAAGTTCCTGCTATCATTCAAACACAGACACATGTGGTCAGAGAACAAACCGGAGCACTCGTCTACGTGATTCTAACAAACACTCCACAGTACCTCACATTTCCAAGTGATGCTGCATGGGCCTATGAGAGAGGGCAAAATGGCGGCTGCTTTTCTTGACCCCACATTTCAAGGCAGTTTAACTCAATCCTTTGCCAGTTCCTGATCTGCAGTAGATTAGAACTGTGCTCAAGTGTCTATGACAGGGTCGAAAGAGCGCAATCTGTTCTATGTGACCCAAGGAAGTCTGAGCATCAAAGAAACCAAAACTGACGGGTGACAAAATAGAGCACAGTCTCCTTCTTGCTGGAGACAGAATAACTCCTCTGTCCTCTGGTCATTTACAATCATGCTGACACAGGGAAACATACCTAAAACACTGAAGCATCTCAGAACCTCATTGTGGTTCTTTACTGTTGAGGGGTTGCTGTAGTCGACAGGAGCAGATGCCTACAATACACAGAGTGACCAGCAAACGAGATTATGGATGAGATGGACACAGTGTTTGAGGTATTATTATTTAACCACAGTATAACCTTGAAATAACCATTTAATAACAAAAAGAAAAATTTGTTTCGCAGAGCAGGCAAGCACCCTCCAGCAAACAGTTATGTACTATATAATGTGCCATTCTAGAGCTGGACAAATCAAAGTGAGTGGTATGTGACCTTTCACACACTGTTATCCCACCATACTGAAAGTTAAGCTCTAGTTAAGCTCTAGCCCTAGTGTGTGATGTTTTATTAGGAGTTAGCCAGTACCTGCTGGTGTAAAGTGGGAAGGAGGCTGGCCACCTGTGACTCCAGTACTCGGACGTTCACGCTGCAGGAAGCGTTCAGGATCTGACACAGACTCTGCAGGGGCGACACAGAAGCACACCCACATGACCCAGTACCTCTTCCCCAGCTCAGCCACAGTGACCAGCTACCACAAAATAGGGCAACAACACAGGGTGAGACTGTGCAGGCATACTGACAAGGGAGTCTGCTCCTCCTTTATGGCCTCAGGTCATCTGAGCAGGATGAATCAGAGTGCTTAATCTGCCCACCTTGCTGATGATTTGAGGCTCAGGGTTCTTCTTGTAGAGGGAGAGGATGGCAGAAACCAGCTTAGGGAACTGCTCCTCCAGCTTCCCGCGGGCAATGAGAGCACTCATGGACCCCAGTGCCTCGGCAACAGTCAGCCGTACCTTAGCCGCACATAGAAACACACACTGCATGTCAGATACATAGTGTCTGTTTTATTTTTAAATTTAAAAAACTAGTCATACTCCTCCTCTGAATAGTTTGTATTTTACATTTCACCAGTGTGGCACAGCCTCAAATTCCATCCCTGTGATTAAAGCCCCATACCATGCCATGCACTGACCACATTTCTGACAGGCAATATGTGCATGAAAGCATCGCGACCAACCAACTTCCAAGGCAAAAACTAAAACACAGAGTCCATTGAGGAGGAGAAATTTGATTACGACAAATTAGTTTCCTTGTGCTCCCAATTTAGTGTACCTTCAGCTCCCGGCTCTGAAGCCAATTGCAGAATAGGATATTGTAAGCTGTGTTGATCTCACTGGTGAAGATGGTCTTCTTCATGGTGCAGTCTGAAGCCTTTTCCATGTTGGCCAGGTACTCCAATATGCACTCACTGAAGTGAGACAGGGCTGCAATCGTATGTCGTGAAATGAAGAGATTGCACTGTTGGCTTGAGCACACATCAGTCATTTTCTCCCCAGAGCTCTGCAGGACCTCACCTAAGGAGAAGACCCACTTCATATTGTCTTGCTTGACCATGCCCAGCATTGGTAGCATGGTGGTCAGGACAGCGCTGAGGAATGGTACCATGCCACTGACTGGAGTGCAGGAGAAACACAGTGGTTTGCTGAGTTGTGAGGTTGGCACAATTCTACTACTGTATCAGTAGCACAGGCATGTAAATGTTATCTGACATGCCAGCTTGAGGAGACTGGCTAATTATCATTTAAAGGAAGATAAGTTTATCCCTGGAGATACAGCAGTTTTAACGGCACTGTTCGCTGCAACTACACAGAAGGACAAAAGCATTAATTCTGGAAGCATAAGGTTTAAAATCTAAAGTTTTGCTGCTCTAGGTGATAAGAGAGAATAGCAATTGCTTAGTTTACATTTCTACTGCATGTTTATGCAAATAATTGTTAGAATTGCTTCCAGATTAGTTTGAGAAGCATCAGCTGTTGAGCTGGAAAATGTTCATACCATTGGAAAGAGAGAGTCTTGCTAATGTTTGCACTACAAAGAAATGAGGCAGAACCCCTGGCTGGAATTTTCTCAGCATCTCCTCCATGATGGCTTTGATGTGTTTGTTGCCAACAACAACTAATATATTGCTTGCTGCCTGTTGCCAATCCGGCACGATTTCCTGATTATGAATAACAAAAGAAAAACAAAAGAAAAAACTAATTAAATACACTTTTTACACAATGAAGTGAGGATTATCACATCATTACGGTCTCTACTGAATAAATTAGATGATTTGCCTTCGTATTCTTTTACACTGAAAAAAGCAATATTTTGCAGAAAACATCAACCATTTAAATTGATCTATAAAATTAAATATTTTTACTGCTACAGCAGTCCCAGTAATTAAGATTTATTTAAGTTTTGGGACTAAACCAGAAAAAAAAAACATATTATAAACAAATAATCTAGCATAGTAAAGTGCAATGCACTCAATATGGCTAAAACCTGAGTCCAGTTGATATTATTTCCTCACATTTTATGTGAAAACCTTACCTTTGATCTGGTCATTTCATCTGAAGCTAGCGAAACAACACTCTTAACTGTGGAGTCGCTTATCTCATCAAGCCTGGACCTCAGAACAAGCTCAACAATCTCCAGTAAGGCAATTCGATGTCCAGTCAAAAGCTACAAACAAACAAACAAATAAATGCAACACAGTGTCCACATGCCCTCCCCCCCCACTCGCGCTGCTGTAACTGAACTTTTTACTTACACCTACTACGCAGGTAATTTGGAGTTTGAAAAACGAAGCAGTCTGACCTTGGGATGTTTGGCCAGGTAAGTCTGACACAGTGTCAGGACCTTCTCAGGCTTTTGTTTGCCCAGTGTCAGCATGGACTTCCTGACCTGCTCCTGGACAATGGGGTCCCGGTCATTTGCAGCCTCCATGAGGGCCTGGGATACCTCTGGCCACACAGTATGTGAGCAAACAACACGACAACTTGTGGTCATCCATGTAAACACACCACTTCCCAAATTGCAAAATTTTTCTCTAACCAGGGCCTTGGATAAAATTAAGGCCAGGAAATTGCATATGTGATGCCCTTCATTTTTGTTGTGTTCCAGCACTTGACTGAATAAATTAAATTAAATTCCCAGTTTGGGTATGAAATAGGTTCATCTTGATAATACGAGCAAACAAAGAGCTACTGACTAGAAGTGGCTCAACGGAAAAATTAATCAGAAGTACCAGAAGATGAGCCTTTCTATTTTCAAAAATGATCTCAGTCATCTGAGGGGCAGAATAACAGGATTGTGTACAGGCCATCCCTGCTTAATAGGATAAATCCATAAGGAAATGTGCAGAACCCTTGAAGGGACACAGACTCACCCTCAATATTTGACTCCTCCATTATGTGACTTTTTTTTTTTTTTTTAAATGTCTTCCAGTGTCCTGGACCCTCAGCTCCTTCTAGGTTTATAAAAGGTTTTAACACAAAACCATAAAATAAGTACATGACCACTGTGAGTTTAAAGACAAGACTGAATATGATCCTCTTTTAGGGAACCAAACAAAACCAAACTCCTGGACAAGAAGAACCACAAGGGTGCTTTTTGGGTCATGTCGTAAAACAACATTAAACTAAATGCACAGGCTCAGTTTATACTTTGGAAATAAAGAAGTTGGCGCGGTTTTAAACGGACTTCATAAACACAACCAGGAATGTTCTGGTACTTTTCTCGCTCATAAGCCATTTGATGGAGTTCGGTAGAAAACTTATTAAAACAGTACACCGTCGCCTTTTTTTGTAAAGTTTTACTAGTAGGACACAGATGTTGAGTGTTTACATTATAAAGTCAGTTTATTCCTTAGACTATTTTTAATGACGACATGTTCGCGAACTTCCATTCTTCATGCGTTCTTATTTTAGCACCGCACAGGTTCGCCTTTGTTGGCGTATCAAATTTCGCTTTACAGCACCACGGCTTTGGACTTTCACGTTTTCAGTCGAAATTTAGAAATATTTGTCAGTTCTATTCTGTGTGAGGACAACAGAACGGAATGGCTGCCTACCTTCCGGACAGATGCTCAGGCAGAAGAACCAGCGGCGGAGACTCGAGGCTTTAGGCTAAGTGGTCCATGGAGAGTCCTCCTCCTTCGCCGCCGCCTCCTCCTCCGTCTCTAAGGAGGCTTTCGCTCACAGCGACTCGGAATCTAAGTCTGTCAAAATCCCGACCTTAATTCTGCCACATTTCACAACACAGGAAAAAGTGCAACCGAACAAAACCTGCAGTACCTTTTGTCTTGACTCCAGTTCTCTTTCAGCGGTTACTGTGATGGTTGTGGTCACGCTCACATTTCTGGCAGAACTGAGAGGTTCAGCATCTCAGGAGTTTAAACAATAATATCAGCACATGCAACTCCAATGCCACTCCAGCCTACAGCAGGTTGGCCATTAAATTCACAATGAAAAAGTTCAAAATGTCTAGATTTCTTAAAGGAAGAACACTTGTACAAAAAATACTTTATTTAGAAAATATTTAGTCAACAGAACTGCAAAATATACATTTAACATAGAAAAATTTACTAATCGCCACAAGTATCTTACAACAGAAATAGAATAAAATAGTTTGGGTGTCGATACAATACGAGATGTATGCTCTCGATGCACAGTTTGCGCAGTAACATTTATTTGATTCGTATGATTTCTTGTGTAGCAAGACGGATGATTTCATTGAAATCAAACTGAATGTATTTCCTCCAGAATCTGCGATCCCGGCCAAACACCTGAGCTGGGAAACAGGGGCTTCCTGCAGATGAAAAGGAAAACAGGAGATTAGCAAAGGAAGCTTCTAACCGTAAATCTACAATAAACCTAATTTTACTTTAAAAACTCAAAATATACAAAACAACCTAGTTAATCCTCAGCTAAGAATGGCATTAATCTGACTCCCTAGTGGAGCAAAAAGAAATATACTGTATATAAAAGTTTTTAAAAGTCATACATGCACTTGATACAAACACTTAAGAAGAAACACTACTTCAATTATTATTACTTTTTTGAGTGACAAAAAAGAAAAAAGAAAAAAACCGCACCAATGCCATGAAAAATTCTTGCCACAGCTCTGCCAGAAAACTTTTCATCACTGCGGCTGGACAAGAAATTTCGAATGTCAGCCCGAATCTGGTCTTCCCAGTCTTTCATCTAGAAAAAGGTGGAGGATATTGCATCAGAGTGTTTAAACAGCAACTAGTGAAAGTACAGTTGATATCAGTAAAGGAAAATAAACAAATCTAGACAATAAAAGGGATTCTGAGACCCAGTTACAAAATTGCTGACCTTATAATTGTGGAGCTCCTCATCTTCATCTTCAGCCTCTGTCTCCTCCTGTTTTTTGCTCAAATCAATCTGTACTTTCTTGTCAAAATAGTTCTTCAGCAGGGCCTTCAGTTTGAGGCTCCTGTCTTCATCCAGCTCATCACTGCAGAAGCTGCAATTTCGATATGCCACACTGCACAAAGCAAAAACATGGTCCAAAAACATGGTCCAGAACAAAACAATGACAGGTCCAGCTAAAGTCCTACACACACAATGAAATAATTGTCACACCTGCGGAAGGCCTTGAAGCATGCTTTGAGCTGATAGAGTTGGGTCTTCTCCTGGGTTACAACACGCTGGTGTAGGAACTCACACACTTTGTCCATTTCGTTTGCTGTCAGGTCGCCATAGGATCGGAAGTAGAGGGAAAGGTTGGAAAACTCCACCAGGACACCACTCCTTCCCCCTCCTTGAGGTATGAGAAAACACAATGAAACTACAGCACTTCTGATTAACCCAAACTGATCTTACAAAACTTATTCCCACCTGTCTTGTCTACCTCTGCTTATTCTCCATGCACTGTTCACAACCTGTTCAAACTGCCATAGCCATGTTTGTCACCTTTATTTCAGTGGTGAACATTAGGTTTATTGGGCATTACAAGTCTCCCACCTCTCTCTGTGCTCCACTGGAGCTGTCTCAGACCCCTTTTCACCAGTGGGAGCTGCCAACCCATGGTGTCCGCCAGCTCCACCACATCAAACTCCAGTGAATCACAAACCTCGATTCTCTCTCCAGCCATCCGTTTCCGTGCCAAAACTACAGCCACCGGGTGACATCTGTCAAGAGCAAAACCCTCCGATGTTAACAAGCAACTGACCTCATTAAAAAAAAAAAAAAAAAAACACCAGAAACATGGGTGAAATGGAAAAATCTACACAGATAAGGTGACATGAACGTACATTTTGGTGACTTTTCGTAGCTGCTGTGGACCACCGTAGCACACAAGACGACAGGCTGACAGGGTGGGGTGCATCAGTTCAACCCAGTGCTGTGGGTGCAGTTCCAAGTAACACAACAGGGTCTCTAGGCCTAAAGGGAACAAAAAATGTCTTCCACAGCAGAACACACAGTCCAGGTTCACATTCACAGAAGAACACACTGGAAACGCCAGCCGCAGCAGTGACAGAAAAAGCTAACAGGAAACACAGAACGTAGAATATACCTCAGTGCTAGGCTCACCTTCCTCAGTGATGTCCAGTGCCTCCACTGTTTCCTGGATGGGTATAGCCCTCTCATGAGTATGGCAGACCCTGGGTGGTGCTGTGTTCTCTGTCTGCCGAGCCTTGGGCTCTGAGCTCTCCTGCTTCCTTTCCTCTTGATCTTGACCAGTGCTGCCTTTAGGTTCTATATTTTGCAGCTGGTCCTTTGTTTCAACACCATCCACCTCCAGTGCATCTGCCCCAACCACCCCAAGTTGCCCACACAGTTGGTGTTTGTTTGGCTGGCCCCCCTCCTCTGCAGTCCTTTGTCCTGATACGTCTCCTTGAAGCTCTTGTTCGGACTCCATGTCACATGTCTCCATCAACTCCAGCAGCTCCATATCATCCACCTCTGTGGCCTTTAAAACAGGATCTATATCAAAATCCATTCCTTAAAAGGTCAAACTGGAACTGGTTTTTACCATAAAAAAATAACTTTCCAATTTAGACATGTAAATTTCAATCTTACCTTCACCAGCTCATGCTGTTTTTGGTGGATCTGTCTGCATTTGCAGGGAGGAAATACCTTCTGGACCAGTTTTTTGACTGTGAAGTAATCCACGGTATCAGCATAGATATGCCTGCGCAGCTCATGTAGGTCTCCACCCTGCAGAGAAAAGCTAAAGTTAACTGGGGACCCCTTCTCGAGTCACAGTACTACATAGACTATTCCATTCCACTTAATTTAACACTGGTGGCATAAATTAATGTTCAGCAGGAAAAAAAATCCCCGCTGTGCTGAGGTATTTAGTGATACTTATTCTGAGACCAGCACTGGTCTTGGTGGTCTGGCTCCTCTCCCGGAATCTCACCTCTGGGTCCAGGAACAGGTGGCAGTGAGCCGGCTTGCCATCACGCCCTGCCCGGCCAATCTCCTGCACGTAGCTCTCAAAACTTTTGGGCATGTTGTAGTGGATGATGCCACGAACATCCGACTTGTCTAGACCCATGCCAAAAGCCACTGTGGCCACCACCACCCTTAGCTCGCCAGACATAAAGTTGTTCTGTACTCGACGCCGCTCTGAGGCTGACATTCCTGCATGGTATGACTCTGCGATCCACTTCAGAGGCTTCCGGATCTTTTTCATGGCTAATGGATCCGAAAAATAGAAGAAAACTGTGAGTGAGCCAAAAACCACTGGAGGGAGTGTAGTAAATAGAACACACAACTGATTATGGTTTTGCACTAATGTGACTTTCACAACAAAAATTTAAGAAATAGGCCATATAAGTGTAATACATGAATTCTGACATGACTAGTCATGAAATTTTTTTATTCATAAAACCTTCTGCCAATCACATAGGAATATGGCTTTCCCAATGACCATTAAAATCATTTACAAAAGAAAACACTGTACGAAATAAATTTGAAAAGACAGATATAATTTACTATAATAAAAGAAGCAAAAATGCAAGCTGTTTATACAGGATCTGTAATAATATGTTATTCAAAGTACTGCATGAAAGGACAGGAAGGGAAGAAAAAAGGACAAAGATGAAAAAAATACCCAGTGCCTTCTTCCTCTTCCCAACTGGATTCTCCTCTGACTCTTCCTTGACCTCGCTTGATGACTCTCTGAGCATCACTCCTTGCAAGCAAGTTCTGACCAGTGCAGCAATGCGTGTGGTCTCCTCCCGTCGGGTGCAATACACAATGACAGACTCCAGGGAGCCAAAGCGATTCCCTTTCAGCAGAGACACCAGGGCCTGGTTCAGTAAAAAAGGGAAATTCCAACCCATTAACAGACTGAGTGAACCTGATGGATACACACTGTACAAAAAACACTTCAGAGCTCACCTGGTCCTTATCCCTGTCCATGGAGACAGACAGCTGCAGATTGCTAGGTATGGCAGCACTGCGGACAGCAATGCCTTCTTGGTCAATGATCTCCAAGTGGTGAGCGATGTCCAGTGCTGTCGACAGGGTGGCAGTGGCCGTCAGGCCCAGTAGACAGCGCACGCCAAGGCGGTCCCTCAAGACCTCACAAGCAAAAACAGTTCACTATTACTTAACACAAACTGCAAAGAGCCCCATTGAGATGGCTGGAATGCATGTACTCATTAGTAACACTTCAGAGTTTGAGCCAAGGAAACAGGGTTAAATGAGGATCTATATTCTGTTTAAATATAACAGGATAGGCACAGGATTCTACGAACAACATAAATCCATCTGTTCCTTTATAAAATCAGAAACCATTACCGCAATACAAATCATTCTGGACTGATGCCACAACATCCACTGCAAACTAAGTTGTAGCAACTCACTTAAAATACCTCAATTTAAGAATCACTATTTTTACAGACTGCACCTGGAAGCAGCCCAAAGATGCTCACCTTACACAGTCTCAGGTAGCAGGGTCGGAAGTTGTGGGACCACTCAGACACACAGTGGGCCTCATCAATGCAAGCAAATGCTACAGGGGGGAGCTCATCAGCTGGGGGCAAACAGCCAGACCCAGTACGCCCTCCACCCACCAAGGCCTCCGGGGACAACAGCAAGACATGCACCTGGCCAGCCTTCACCTGCAAAAACCGCTCAAGGTCAGTGAGTTTATGACCAAAGTGAAACAAAAAACATAAAATATGGAATGAGGAATTAAGTAATACTCCTTATTCCTACATTACAGCACACAAGACAAACTAAAACCCTTAGAACACAAAATTAACTGAGGACACCAAATGCAATAAAAGTAATACTGGGGGTGGGCAACCAAATGTTACAAATATAATGACCTACCCCAGTTACTAATCTATAATTAACATTACAGAGACTTAGCTCAATAAAACACTAAAACATAATTAAGCAACACACACGCACGCACGCACACGCACACACAAACAAAATGCTATTCAGTTTAAATAAATTTTATAGTTTAGTTCTATTGTGTAGGTGTATTTGTTTTTTTTTTTTTGTTTTATTGTGTAATAATTTGTCTTTTTTTGCCCCATCACAATACAGATATGCCTTGCAGAACCAAAGTTTGTGTTTGGCCCATATCACCTTCTGGGTAATCAAAACTCCCTAATCTTAATCAAAAGTACAGTAAAAATGGATGTATTTTGTGTTTTTGATTTGCTAATTTTTGGCATTACAAATGGTTTTGCTTTTGCAGATTGTATTATGTTTGACAATTGAGGGATTGCTAAACCATCCAAAAATAACTACGCAAGGTTTAAAATGTATAAATTCTTGAACTTCATAAAGATAGTTTAAATATACAGTATATTGTATAGAACAAACCTTTTCAACTGCAGCTTCTCTTTGTTTCTGAGTCATGTTTGAATGGATGCAGGTAGCTTTAAGCTTAGGAGGGAGTCCAGAAAGCTAAGAAAAAAATTAAAAAGAGCAAATAAAAGAGTTTACTTCAGAATGCTGCCCTTCCCATCAAGCTGCCTCAGAGAGCATAACAAACACAAACTGAACAGACATCCAACAGTGAGCAAGAAGTGAATAAAAAAGCCAGAAGGTAAATCGAATGTATTTCCTGTCACATATGTGCACAGACTAAATTTCTCTACTTAAAGCTACTCAAAATGTAATAAGTTACCCAAAAAACACAAAACATTTGGTAAAAACCACAATTCATGAAACATTATATAATGAAGTTAAAGAAAGTCAGTTTGATTGTTGTTTCCTGATTAATGATGACTCCATTTTTTAATCTTGAGCCCTGTGCTCATGGAAAAAGTCATGGTTTTTCCCTCTCTAACAAGGGTCTGACTTTGGTTTCCAGGAACTATGTTGTTGGAGGGGAAACCAAACGTGCCGCATCATTTTACAGTATGAATGTAACAAGATACCCTTCTCTAAGTGACAGGGTCAAGGACCTTACATACAGCTAGCTTTCCACTGCTCAACCACATAATTTGCAAGCAGAATAAGCTCATATACTCATTTTTATTCATATTTATTATTCTTATTTCTTCTTGCTGAACCTCACAGACTAGACACAATTTGCTGGAAATGGGCAGGACAGCAGTTATGCTGTTCTTTAATGGCATGTTTCTACATGTAGGGAAAACTGTCACTAAATTGTGACTGCTGGACTTGCAAAATTAAATTAATGTATTCATAGTGCTCCTGTACTATTTTATAAAGCCTGTGTTTGGCCACGATTAACTGTATACTTCTGAGATGCAGTATGAGTGTGAGGTTAATATTTTAATAATTAATATTGTTGAACAAGAACAATGATTTAATAAAAGGAGGCTGCAGAAGTGGAGGTACCTGATCGTCCATCAGTGACACCAGAGGAGATACTACCAGCGCAATGCTCTTTGACCGCTTTGCATACAAATATGCTGGAATCTGGTAGCAGAGAGACTTCCCCATTCCAGTGGACAGCACTACCAGTGTGGACAGGCCTGAACAAACATATAAAATATACACTCAGAAAAATATGATCTCACCATAAACCATTCCTTAAAGATCACATGTAGTCCCATTGCAAATAAAGGTGCTGAACAAATAAAGTGGTTGGTAGTAAAGCAATGAACAAACACCTATTAATTTAAGAATGTTAAAAGCAAAGCAATAATGAAAGTACACTGACAGTCAGATACAACGTGGCATTCTCTAATGTCATACCTGAGAGAATTCTCATGATGGCCACTTCCTGTCCAGGTCGGAAGGCCTTGTAGCCAAAGTCTGCGAGAGCTTCATAAACCTCTGGAGTGGCAGCTATTATATTCCAAAGACAAAATATCAAAAGGCCACTCGCCATGTGAGCCAGCCTCAGAGAAAGTGAGGTTTGACTCAAGAGCCACACCACATTTGACACATGCTGCGCTTTGAAAACCCACACAAACTTTCAATCTCCAGTCTGAAAGTGCTTCAACATGTGTTGCTTGACTCCCACACTGAGGAAAGCAGCGGAGAGACTTGTAAGCTACCTTGAAGAGTGATTTACTGTGCTACAGACGCAGGATACCATCCTAGAGACACAGGCTTGTCTGCACTCTCCTGGGAGTATCTAGTGACGGTCGTAGGTTGTGCTCATATTTGGTTTACAGCATATGTTCAAAAGTAGCACATATGCTTCTAGAGCTAAGTCAATAAAAAAAATAGCAAGGTAGACAGCATTCCTTCAGTTCTGAGCTCAGCTAGGCCTTTTTGAAATATCACATACTTAAAAATGACAAACACAGGGGTCTACAGGGAAATATTTGCTTGACAAGGAGCTCCACTTCAGTATTTATTTGTACATTGTGTCTATATTTCTGCTGCAAAGCATTCAAAACCTCTTCGGTCCCTGAGCGCAAAGGAAAAATGGCTTTCAATGGAGTCTTTTTAAAGGGGATGTTTACGGGATGCCTTACCTTTCACTTTACCATCCTCACCCAGATCATAGAGTGGCTTCATGGGTGGAGGTGGGGCAGGTTTCTCGTAATCGGGCCGAATGACGTTCAGGAGAATTTCACCACTGTCATTCTCCATGTCTTCGCTTTCCACTTTGCAGCTGGGGACCTCTGATGGGCCAAGCAGAGGGCAAATGGAAGAGAGGGTGAAGTTCTGGATGATAGATCAATGTCTCCAATGCCAAATAAAGAGACACTGCTCTAATCATAGCAGCAAGCGCTTCCAAATAAAACAGAGTGTATCGCTGATGTGTGGAATTCTTTGAAAATTAACTGTATGTTCTCTGAACGTAGTGCCCTGTGGTGGAATAGTGTTCCTTTCAGAATTTACCCTGCCTAACAGGCTATGCTTCTAGGACAGGTTCCAGACCGCTGTGACCCTGCGCTGGACAAGCAGTTACTGACGATGGAAGGATGGATGGAATACTATTAAGGCAGGCATTCCCTATGGGTCATCTGCAGCTGCATCCCTCACTGTGATCCAGGCTGGACACTTAAAAAAGCACACAGCCTAGTGCAACTAATGAGATGGTAGGGTAAATGTGGTTAGACTGCGCACTGATGGCAGCCAGTGATTGTCATTTCCACTGACATGTTGTGGAAACTGTTACACAGTGCAAGTTGTGAAAATGCTGTGCTCTGCAGCGCTGGTGCCCAGAGCTACATTTTCCTGAGGTTCTCCCTTTTCTCTTCCTTTTTTCTCTTTTCTTTTCCAGCTTTATTACATGTCTCACGGACTGTTACTTGATGCCTTTTAAATGAATCCAAATGAATCCAATAATCCTGCACTAACTTTGAAAGTATTTTTCTCTATGTTTCAAGACCTCTATAGTGTGAATCCACAAATTATATCATTTTTTTTAATGAGCATCTGGGCTGCGACTTTGGACACAGATCTGAATCCAGTTCTGTTGATGCAAAGTTAGCATTTTCCTCCTGTGTTCACGTTCAGGTACTCTGGTTTCCTCCCACAGTCTAAAGAGTGGTATTTTCAGGTGAAAAGGTGACTCTAAATTGTCTTTAATGTTTATATATTGTGTGTATCTGAATGAATGACTGTGTGTTAGCAATGCAATAAACTCAAATCCAATTCAGTAAGTACCCTGCCTTGTTGTCCACATGTCCAGGTCCAGGATAGGCTCTACACCACCACAACTCAGCACTAGACAAGCAGCTATCAATAAGAAGTGAATGGATCTTAATTTTGCAGAGAAACACACATTAATTCCATGTGTAATATTATTAACAGTAGAATAGCAATCACAATGAACATGATTGAAACAAGAGCACCAAGCTTCTCATAGGGACAGCCAATCTAGTTCTGAGTGACAGTACACTGCAATGATCCCAGCTGCTTCAGAATAAGAGTGTATTAATATGAGGCCTGTTCAGAGTATGACTATGTAGCTGTGTTGACTAAAAAAAAAGATGGATTACAATGGCAATGCTGTTCATAGTTACTAACTAGCTGGCAGTAGGAATGTGTATCTGTGGTCACTAACCAGGCTTTTCAGAGCGCAGTGTGCCTGTAGCCCGGGCCACCTCCTCCAGAGTGGGCAGTTCAAACGGTTCCTCTTCTACAGTGCCCTCTTCTGCAGGACTGCTGTCCACCAGAGCGACAGGAGCTAAAGACACAAAAAGCTAATAATAAGATGCCATCTATTTTCACACCCTTGGTTCACCAATAAGTACTGTACCACAGCTACAAACACCACCCTGTGTTCACATTGCTTATTTTATGGGACATACTAATATGGGTGAGATGCACAAGCTGTAATTCCATGTATGGCCAGTCCCATATGTGCTTCTTGAACCTCCCATTCCAAACCCATGGCCATTCGTATAGAATCATTCCCCCCTTTTGCTTCTATAATAGCGTCCTCCTTCTGGGAAGGCTTTCCACCAGATTCTGAAGTGCAGCTGTGGGAATTTGTGCCCATTCAGGTACAATAACATCAGTGAAGGTTGGGTGTTCCAGTTCAACCCCAAGGTGTTCAGTGGGGTTGAGGTCAGGGCTCTGTACAGCCACTCGAGTTCTTCCACACCAACCCGGCCAAACCATGTGTTTACGGAGCTCGCTTTGTGCATGGGAGGGCACAGTCATGCTGGAGGAGAAAAGGAGCTTCTTCCCCAAACTGTGGCCACAAAGCTGGAAGCAAACAATTGTCTAGAATGTGTTTGTATGCTGGATGGGTGTGGTTGAAACAGCTCAACTTAATAATTATAAGAGACTTCCCCATACTTCCAGCCGTTTGCATAATTTCCAGTGTAATTTGTGTTATGTCCTTGTCAAGAGTTTTATGTGGGCCACATGATAAACTGGCCAACTGAGTGTAGACGTGCTCACCTTTCCCACGGCAGTCTTGAGCCCAATGTCCTATGCCTCCACACTTGAAGCAGCTGTCACCCTGCCGTGTGAGACTTCCAAACCTCCCTCTACCCCTTCCCAGTCCTCCTCCAAATCGCTCCCCTTTTAGCATGAACTTCTGCATGTACATCTTGAACACAAACACAGAGACTGCTTGACAGTGACACCTCAGGCAAAAAAAGAATCATACAAGTCTCAGCCAAAGTAGTTTAAACTCTTAATATAGCAACACAGTAATACTGCACTTACAAAAATATTTCAAAATCAAAAGATATCAATTTTTATAGATTAAAGTTGCTTCTTGGTTTCAGGAAGAAATGCTTTAAAATTGTCATGCTGTTCTAAGCATTCAGCATTGGCTGTTTGGCAATACGCAAATTGCTATTGTACTACAGTAGGTTTGTTAACAATATTCCCATTAATTCATTTAACTGGCACTTTTCTCTACAGCAGTTTATACTTCTATATTTTATATAGTACCTTCTTACAAAATAGGGTAGTTTCTGTAATGGAGCAATTCAGGGTTAGTAATTTACTCTAGGGTATTACAGCAGAAGATGTGATTCAAACCTGAGTCTTTTGCTGGACAGGTAGCAGGTCTAATAGCTATTGTTATTATGACCTGCTGCTCTAGGTAATAATAATGGGTAAAAGATAAGTGGACAGATGTTGGATAGTGTTATTTTCCAGCTGCCACTAAAGTTTGTTCCCCTTCTGTTATAGAAGAATGTCCTACACTGCTGTTCCACAGCCCCAACACTTGCTCACCTGCTTTCGGAGGACAGCACCTCGTAGGGCAAAGCCCTTGACATGAGACTTCTTCTTCAAGTTGATTTTCACAAAGTTTCCATCTATGTTCTTGGTTGCCCTGAAGTGTGAAAGATATAATAAAAATTCACATTCTATAACAGAACACATCATCACCTCAAATATTGCCCTTATATGCTTTTGCAATCTCTACTGTGCACTCCTTCTGTTGAATAAAGATTCTTTCACAGAGCAGACAGTGAACCCTACCTCACTTTTACTGGGTTCTTTGGCCTTGTGGAAGCTAAACGGACTTCCTCCCCGTCCATTTCTCCCAGCAGGTTTTCCTGTGGAATCTTCTGCTTCTTGACCTTTTCCACACTGACAGGATCCTCCAGGTTGCTGTCATTATCATCGGTGGCCTTCACTTTTTTCCTCCTAGAGGGAGGCTCTGTGGAACTCTCCACCAACCCATTTCGTACCCTTCTTTTCTTTTTGGCAGAAGTGTTCTCCGTCTCATCGCCAACCTCTTCAAGCTTTTCACCTTCAGCATCAGATGCCCTCTGCCTCTTTCTCCTTCTTTTTGCCTCTTTACCCTCTGCCCTTCCACCATGACCTTTGCTCCGGAGTAAAGCCTGTGACATGCCCCCTCCTTCCTCATCCATGCTGGCTCTTGAATGAGATTTTTTAGCAGAGCTGACAAGTAAGGTCACCTCACTACCCTTGGCAGCCCCTCCTTTTGGGCCCTGTCTGGTTTCCTCATTCTCAGACCTGCACAGAGCCTTTAATGGGGAACCGCATCCACTGGCCCGAGAAGAAGCCGTTTCTGCTGGAGACGTTACGCGACCCATCTGCAACTTGTCCCCCGGAGGCAGTGGCGGTGGCTGCTGAGCAGTCTTGGCCGCGGCTTCCCTTGGGGGAGTTGCATCATCCTGGGCAGACAGGGTAACAAGGGAGCCGGCGGCTCCGGCGTTTCCGCTAGTGCCGCCAGGGAGCGCCGCAGCTCGCCCCAGTGGGGAAGACAAATTGCCCGTAGCTGGCTTCTCTTCATTCTCCACTTCGTCAAATACCTGACATCGCTTCAGCCAACCAGCATCCACGGACGTCAGCCGCTCAGCCACCAAGTGCCTCAGACGGTGTGCTCTTTCTGCCAGGCTGTCTGGTGTGCCTGACGTGGGAGGGTGGCTACTGGAAAGCGTGAAAGCTGGTAGCATTTCAAACGGCTCCTCAGTCTCCACAAGGCTTGAGGCCCCAGCAGGAGTGTAGCAAGACCTTGGACAAGTGTCAGCCGGCCTGGGCAATGCAGGTTCTGGGTCTGGTGCAACACTTTGGTCTGGACCATCTTTCCAGGACTTAACAGGCGCCCTCCGTGGAGTGAAAGACTTCTTCAGGGAAACAGGTTTATCCTGGAAATCCAACCAGGGATATAAATAAGGTTTCTCGGTAACAAGAATATTTTCTTTCTTTTGTCACTCTAACTGAAGTCATGCCATTCATTTTTAAAAACAAATGAGATTGACTTTTTGCTGTCTTGATTTACTGTGTTGCTGATTTCAATACTGAGAACTTATTAAAAAAAAAAAAAAACAATCTAAATGTAAGCTTTGTTTGATGGAATTTCATACTACTGACACAAAATACCTGCATGACATATACATGCTGTTTATCCTAAGCAAATCCTAAACAAATTTGTGTCACTAAAATGAAGAACCCAAGACTTCTAACAGTGTTCAAGCTGAGATATATATTTTAAAGCGCAAAAAAACTTTATAAAATAAATAAACATTTAACTGGCAATAAAGAAGACTCTTTAATCAGCACTCATCTATGAAGTAACCCAATAAACAAACTGTCGTATACCTTGACCAAAGCTCCAAAATTTGCCTTCAGCTTCATCCCAAAGTACTGTGCAGAGGCCTGTAGTGACTCTCTGTCTTTAGCTGTCAGTTTAGGAGATGGTGCTGGCATGTTTTTGCGGTTCAGGTGAGTGCCCCAAGCATCAAGGTTCTACAGGAAAGATGAAGGGAATTGTGCTTGAGACAATTAACAACAATGACAATAAAAAAATACCAACAAAGCTGAATGCCACTGTCAGTCAAACAGTATCTCACAGAAATATGTTTTATTTTAATCTAATTGTGTAACCCACTGAACAGCTTAACAAATCTGAAGGAAAAAAAAAAGACTTCTACAGACGCAGCTAAACAGCAGATGTGTACCATTATTAGTCACTTTTTATAAGCGGTCTGTTTATTCTGGCATACCGTGGCTGGGGCCTGTCTCTGTGGTGTTTGACCATTCTCTCCGTCCGCTCTTGCTTCCTTCAGTGTCCTGTACACTCTGTAGAGATCTGCAGGAAAGAGCAGCACAAAAGTCACTAATCCAGCTCTCTGGAATCTTTTTTGAAGAGGTTCATACAGCATACCTTCACAAATAATACACATATCTGAATTGCATTTTTTTAAATCAAGTTACTGGAATTTTTAATCAATCTGTATTAGAAATAACTTGTAAGGTTTTAAGAAGAATATTGTCAGAAAGAACAAATTTTCCTTACTTTTCACCTCATCTGGAGCCTTGTCTATATCATCCTGACACAGAAAAAAGACAGATTGTTAACTAGACCAACTATTAAAAGAACAAAAAAAAATAAGGATGAAGGTGCCTGCCTGTCTATCCTTCAGTCGCTGCTGATACCTCTAAAGACCATCTCTTCTCACCTTGTTTGGCTTTCTCTGGTTCTCTTCAGCAAAGGAATTCTCCCACTTTTTGAGCAGAACTTTGACTTGGTCGTATCTCTCCATGTTCCCTCGTCAGAAGCGCCAGAACACCACCAGATCGTCTTGTCTGCTTAGAAAACAGGTTAAACAAACAGTTACAACGAATAACGGAGGTACCCCCAGTGCATCGTTTATATTTATGTACCTTAATTCTGTAGAAGTGATTTCGTTTACCTTTATTGACGTTTTACATAAAGCCGGCTGCCGATACACCGTTCTTTTTCTGCCACTACCCGTCCTTTAAAATTTTAGCGCGCGAGGAAAACAACTTCCGGATGCTGACCAATGAAGACGAAGTTACGAGCGACACCGCCTCCACCACAAACTAAACTACATTTCCTAGTGTTCGCGCAAACGGAAGCGCGTTAGGAATCTCGCGCTCTGATTGGATGAACCGCCTGTCGGTTCACCAACACGGAAGTATGACGGTCCGCAGCGGACATGCGGGTGTCGACGAGGGACAATGAGGTTAGCACGCAATGTGGCACGTAGTGGAATGCGATGTTTTTAATTTGAAGGTTTACGCTTTTTCACAAGTGTTGTATCTTTCTGTGTCATATCACAGATGTTACCAGTAACTGTCATGCCACCATCTGCCGTTTCTTGAGAGATTTTAGAAAAAAATAGGCTGTGTTTTTGCTAATAGTTACTTCATGTAACTCGCATCATTTAACGGAACTTGTTCCTTTAACAATACCCTGCTGTAAAAATAGGAAAATCGTTATGAAGTTGACTGTCTGGCATTGTAATACTTAAACAAACGTGGCAGCTAGCTAAATCATAATTGTAATAATAATAATAATAATAATACCAATGGTGTTGCAGAATTTATCATATACCTTCCATAATGGTGACTTTATATACCTGTCATTTCTCGGTTGTTTTCGTTCTGTGTTTTGTTGACAGAAAACTTTTGGACAACCAGTGCCTTTAAACTGAGAACAAGATGTTGAGTGACACAGAAGCTAAAGAACTGCTGTCTTTTCTTACCTTGGAAACACGGCCAGATGTGAAGGGTCAGGCCACAGAGTACATTCTGGGTCTCACAGTAACCAAAGACGGCTGCAGATATCTGCGAGGGAAGCCAGACTTTGTCAAAGCTCTGCTGACTCTCACCAGGGACCTTTCAGTTGCCATTGTCAAGGACTGCTATCACGCCCTCGTCAACCTCTCCGCAGATGAGACCCTGCACCAGGTCCTTGTGAAAGATGCCAACATCCTGCCCAGCTTGTTTCGCAATCTCCTGGATCCGACATACGTGTTCTCAGATCGGATCTGCACCATTCTCACCAACCTCTCACGCCATGAGAAAACCTGCAGAGATGTCTTCAGAGTTCTCCAGGAGGAGGAGATAGGCCTGGCCAAAATAGTTGAGATTCTGTGCACAGAGGACTACAATAAGAAGGCCTCCCTACACTACCTTGGTCCTCTCTTGTCTAACCTTACACAGCTACCAGAAACCAGACAGTTTGTCCTGGACAGAGAAAGGTGCTTTGTTGTTAACGTACATGACATCCTAACAGAAAATGGTTGTTGTAAATTCTGTCATTCATTGATGGAACTCAAGCATTTTCAATTCTTATTTTCTGCTTTCGCGAATATCTACATTTTTATTGTACTTTCAGGTGTGTGGTTCAACGGCTCCTCCCGTATACACAGTATGAAGCATCTACAGTCAAACGTGGTGGGATTGTTGGAACTTTGAGAAACTGTTGCTTTGACTATGGTCAGTTGGTGTACCACCTCAACAGACATTTGGGTTTTCCCGCAATTTCAGTAAATTACCTTGGCAGAGAGTTGTGAAGATGTGTATCGTGTCCTGTAAGATAAAATGTTTGTGTCTTTCCAGCTAACCATGAGTGGTTGCTGAGTGATGCAGTAGATATTCTGCCTTTTCTGTTGCTGCCCCTGGCTGGACCAGAGGAATTGTCAGACGAGGAGAATGAAGGTGAAGACCATGCATCACTTTCACTCTGACAAGCATTTGAACATGGCAGTCTGTGTCTTGAATGAGTTAAATACAGGCAGTAGATCCACTAAGTAGGTTAAACATACATGCAATTCAAGAGTGTTTGCAGCATGTAAGAGAACCCCAGTCTTCAACACAGATACACTGAATGTAGATAAATGTATACTGAATGGTGTTTTAGACTACAGTGATATATTTGCTAGGATTGCCTGTGGATCTGCAGTATCTTCCTGAAGACAAGATGCGGGAGGAAGACCCTGATATTCGCAAAATGCTCATTGAGACATTGCTCTTGGTGAGTGTGCATAATTATATTATAACACAAACATCATTGTCATGGATTGATCTCTTTCAACCTCAGCTGATTCCCTAACATAAAACATAAGACTGATTGATATATCATACTGCTTATTGCATTTTATAGCTTCTGCTTTTTATATCTGGGTACTTGTGTCTGGTAATTTTATAAGACTTTCATGTACAGTCAGATGAATTCTAGTCTCCATTGTGAGTTCCTTGTTTGCGCTTAGTTAACAGCCACCAAAATGGGACGTCAAATTCTGAAGAGGAAGAACGTGTACCCTATAATGAGAGAGTTTCACAAGTGGGAAAAGGAGCCCCAAGTGATTTCTGCCTGTGAAAAACTCGTACAGGTACGGGAATGAAGTTCTGAGCTGAGAAGGTGGTCTTCACATCACAGGTTGTATCCATCAATACAAATAAACCGTAGAAAAAAAGTCTGTTTTTGCATATTGTTACGTTTAGTTAGAGACCACATTCTCTAGTAAATTGAGTCCAGTTTTCTATGCAGAAATCAGTGCCTTTGAATTGAGAACAGGATTCTCTAATTTGTTGGAAAAACTTATGTCCTTTCTGTGGTGTGGTGGCAGTCTGGCAATAGGGAGCGACTTCATGGAAAAGACGTCACGCTGTCTTGCATTAAACGCTGATATACTGCATTAAAGCAGGAGGCTTCTTTTTTAAGCACACACGCTAAGCCAAAGGAGGCTATTATTTCACTTCATCCAGCCATTTTAATCAGTTTTATGAAAAACTGGCAAGCACTTGCTTGTCTAATTTTTTTTTTTTTTTTTTACTTCCTTCATTCCTTTACAGGATTATATTTTTCCAGTATCAAAGGACTAATATTTCATTTGCTTTCCATTTACTCTTAGAATAAATGTCATAAGAATGGAAATATCAACATCTGTGATCTTTATTGAAATTTACATTTTTAAATGTTAGCTCCTTTAAATTATGTGATGTTTGTGTCTGTGTGTTAAATTTATTGCTTTAGTACATTTAAGCTAAAAATAGTTTGTTGCAGCCTTTCATGCGGGCTTTATTCTAAAGACTTTGAGATTTGTTGGAATTGTGCGGATTTGTGGCAAAATGAGACCGTGGGTTTGAGTAAGTGATCAGGCAGGAGGTACCTTTGTCTAAGCTCAGATGTGTGTGCACCCCACCCAGGTCCTAATAGGTGACGAACCTGAGACCGGAATGGAGAATCTGTTGGAGGTGGACATCCCCGAGGACATAGAGCTAAAGTTCAGAGATATGGATGCAAAGGAAGAGGAGCAAATTGAGAAGGAGGAACTGATGCGAGCCGAAGCTGAGAAGAACAATCAAAAAGTGCCAAGTTCATAACAACGTAAAGAATTACCTAAGGCAACTTCACTAGGAAGAGCAATGTGTGAAAAGATGAATGACTGAAGATGAGCACCTACAGCATCCTGCTGAGGACTGTAAACCCAGAATCAGTTTGGATATTAAAATAATGTGTTTTATTGGAGTAAAGCCCTTGTGTTCAAGATGTGGCCACTCTATGGTTATAGCTTGTGGGTACTGTGATCAAGCTACTGTAGATGTTTCTAGAACCCCTGGCATCCTTGTGTCAGACAGGGTCCTGTGTAGGATTGCATGGTGGCTGTTACCAAGTGTGGGTTGGTGGCAATGGGGGGTAAACACTCATTATCTAATGAGGTGTATTCTCCAAGAGCTGCACTCCCACGCTGCAGAAAGTTTTGATCCTAATATTAATGGATATTAAATCAAACAAATCACTTTCGATATAAAACTGAAAAATGATGTCCAGAAACCTTAAAACTTTTTTTTATCAGTTTACCTAAATAGTACTCTTTCCTCTGCCAGCCAGTGTACAAATATCTTACAAAACAGAGTAAATAAAAGTGCAACTTGCAGTAGAGGTCAATGCAAGTAGATGAGCAACTGAGTTTAGAAGGTGGAATGGTAAAAAATAGAAGACATCACCGAAGTGTGCGACCATAACAGTGGTGGCTTTAAGTATTACTTTTTATACAGTATTTTCACTTTGCAGCAGTTTTATAAATTACTTTTTCATTTGTGCACATATTACAACTACTGGCTCCTATTGTTGCTGGACAGCTTGATGTTTATCCATCTCTGAAGCATCCAGCCTACGCATCACCCCTCTGTCTTCCCATTCTCTTTCCAGTGTGGGGAAAAAAGTCATGTTTGGCACATAGATGCTTACATATAAGAATAACAACTGGCTTCTTTCTTTTCCAGCTAGGAGCCAGTTGCGCTTATTTTGGACAGCAGGTCCATAAACCAGTTGTGTTTAGTACGCATGAGGTAGATGTCTATGTCATGTGCATGGTCAACCAAGAAGGTGAACCACATGGGCAGCACAGAGAGCAATGTGCGTGCCAGCCATGGTGACATGCAGAGTAGTAAATCATCTATCACCCAGCTTTATAACTCTTGAAATTGCTGTATGTCTTCGGCCAAGGCGCCTCATTTCTCATCCAACTGATGAATTAGAAGAGAACCAGCTGATTTGCGTGCATCGCTAATGTACGTGTGTTGGCCATACTGACAAATTAGCTGGGAATTGCCTGCTGGCGCACATCTTTAATTTGTGTATTGGCATGTGTGTCACTGTGTGAATCTTGAAGATCCATCCTGAAACAAAAAGATTAAATGTCTCTAAACGTCATCGCCCTTAGGTTTAAATTAGATGATTGAGCACAAAGTGGGTAGCATCATGGTTGTACCATCAACGTTATGGCCTGTTACTTTTTTGGAGTTAGCTTTAACCAAAAACCTCACTTAGGATGAGAGGTGTCGCTGTGCCAAATTTCAACTCTGTGCCTTGAAAAAGAAAACTGGGACACTGGGATTTGGGAATGGAAGCTCCTCTCTGGCCAGTGACCCTGGTGTTCGGATCCCTACCTTAGATGGAGGGAGAACCTTTGTGTGACGTGAGGCTTCAACTCACCATACTGATGTGTTTATCTTAGTTACATCCCCTTAATGCCCTCTTTTTTATTTAAAGGAAAACAAACCACTATGTTGTATTTTTGGTCTGCTTAGGACCAGATGTGGTTTTGCGGAACAAACCGAATGGCTGATTTGTAAAACCTGCCGCCTACAAAACTAACATTTATTTACTTTCTTTGCTCAATGTTGAGAGGGGAACAATATGGGGCAGACATGGATATCCTCAGTAACTTCTGAAGGCCTGCAGGGGCCCAGCTACTGAAAGTAGGTTTAGAGTCCCAAGAGACCCTGACTAAAGACTGTGGGCCGTCACTACATGAACCATAACTAAAAATTTCAAACGGGCTGAGTTTGGCTTTCACTAAAAAAAAAAGTTTGCAGAATAATGACGCTCTGTGACTAAGCTGCTACAATAGGCTTTTATGACTGGAGAGCCTCCTTCTGAAACTTCTCTGAGGTCGCACACCACCTGATAGTAATATATCACGGATCCTGAAGCCTGCAGGACACCCGTTTTTCTTCTCGCAGGCATATTTGTACATGCGGTGTAATTAGGCTGTGCTGCCAGTGAGGTTAAGCCCTGAGGACCTGGGTTAAGATCTGTCTATCGTTCAGGAAATGGCCGAGTCAGCTGGACTCGCCAAGTACCACACAGCAGCGCTACACACCTGATGGAATAAGACAGCGCACTCCTTCTGGACCTTTCTTTCTGCGTGCAACTCTCACTCTTTTTTTTTTTTTTTGCTGCAAATTAAAATAAAGGTTTAAATATGAAAGTGTCCCTTGCGCTCAGGTAGAGTTGAGGTTATCATGAAGGTCCCATGTTCAAGTCCCTTTCTCCCTTGATCCAGCTGCTCACTCTGAAAGGATATGGTAAGAATACCCTGCTGCACACAGGTAAAAATATGTAAATCAATGCAAAGTTATCCAACACACTTCCTTTTGGATAAAAGTGTTTTATATAGGTAAAATAATATTAATAATTCAGAAAAATGTATATGGTTCCAGGGTGTAGTGCATTTAGGAAATGTGAATGTGAACACAAACCTATCAAAAACTTGGCTCTGTGTGAGACTGGGGACAAAATGTGACAAAAAATAGTGTTGGCAACAGTAATAACATAAAATCTGGGATGATCTGTGTTTAAATGGCTGTTGAGCACAACATTTATACCAGCATATTTAGGACTGTGGTGGTAAATAATTGTATTTTTGGGGCCTCAAATCCCAACCATTTCTTATTGTGTACAGTTTAGCTTACAGCAATGACTGCGATTTGGGAAACAAAGTGTAGGCTTGGCTGGGGGTACAGAGAAAAGTCAAAATTGACCGACAAACATCAATAAAACACATAATCTGCGGTTTAACAGCGTGTGTTGTCTCCCTCTCGCGGTCATAAGTGAAATCGCACCCCCTGCCACCATTGCGCTTGAAACGAGCGCAAACGACGGTGTAATGAATCAGATGAACGAGGTTCCCCCCACGTCCAAAATATTTCTATTGCTTTTCAATGAGTGTCAAATCCTTTATTAATTTTAGCTGATGCAAAAATAGATAAGAAGCACTGACAGGGATTTAATTACATGTTCCGGCGTGTAAGCACAATTTGAACATTTCAGAAGCCTGCGGCACCCTCAGGCTATTACTGCAGATTAAATACATTTCACTTTTGAAGAATGTAAACTCAGTTGGATTGCGGTGACGTGTTTTCCAAGTAGCTAATAATCCTGGGATTTGTTTGATATGCTGCGATGGCGCGAGATTTTCCTCATGGCAGCTTTGAAAGCAGACAGGCCAGGCCAGGCCAGGCCGGGCCAGGCCGGGCCGTATGGGCACAGGTGGGTCAGCAGCAGCACCGGCACCTGGCCCAGGTGACAAATATGCATGGCGGTGAGGGGGGGGGGTGTTTTATCACAGTGTCCCTTCTCATCTCCCCATGTTTTCCTTGGCAAACACAGGGCCTGGAAATTGCTCCTCATGTCAGAGTGGCTGTCGTTTACTTTGGAACTCCTGGAAGGAGGAATCGTCGAGCTTTCGCTAAATCTCGCCGCCTGCTCTCAGCCAGGGCTTTGAAGCCTAACGGCAGATTTACTGCCACCATAACGTACACTGTCATCGACACTCATACGCGGAGTACCTACCACGGCAAGGGAGGCGGAGGGAGGTGGGGTTCGATCCACAGGGCCAGTTTGAGGGACGAAGCCTTGATGGCAAGGTGACTGCGGTGGCTCGTGGGGTCACGAGGGAGCAGCTGCCCGCGATCCACTTTGCGCGTTGTCACCTGACGCTGGCCACTGGGGAGACAAAGAAAAATGGGGACATTACAGGAGCAATGCTGCGTTCCATGCAGATCCCCAATGCCTAACATTGTCTAATTTCAGCAAGGAAATGTGAAAAATAAGGAGAAAATGAGCGACAGTTCTTTTTGAGGGAATGAAAAGTGTGTGTGGGGGGGGGTGGCTGCAGACTTGAGGACGGAAACTTTAAAGTGATGCGAAAGTGTCCCCCTTATTAGTACGGTTATGGGTTCCGGTGTAGTGACACATGGTGAAAAAGCCGGAGGAGGGGGCCCTGCCTCGCCGGGTTGGCCAGTGTTAACAAGCGACGCGCTCGGCAACAGGGACCTGGTGTTAAGTACGCGGGGAGGGTTGAGGAGGGCAATGGTGATGGAAATCCAGATGAACGCAGCGGGCTCAATCCAACCACAGAGCTCCTTTCCCCCTGTTCCCATCTAACAGCCAGGCGCAATCAGGCGTCTTCCTGTGGGCGAGAGGCGCTGTTACTTCATTAAGAAGCCAGGAGATCATTCCTACTGGGCCTGTGGTGGGGAGGAGGGCTGGGGCAGGCTATCCATCAAGCGGCGGGGCCGGGCAGCTGCAGGAGGACCTGCACTTGGGGGGTACGCCACCGCGCTGGAACCACACCAGCGGGAATCGCCATCATTCCTCATCTCTCATCGCCGGTGTCCGTCACTTTGGCACCCGTCACTTGGCGGGCACGGTATGAGCAACACTTTCCCTGGGTCGGATGTCGGCGGAGGCCAAGTGTTTAACTCTCAGGTCACGGCGATCGCAGCACCGGAGGTCGAACCTGCGGCGAGCGCAAGCACGCGTACCAAGCGCCTTACACTCCTTCGGCGAGGACATCAATGACAAAAGTTAAACGCTTTGGGCCATTGGTCTTAAACGCTTAAGGTTAAATGTTCGAGTTTCCCGGCAAAAATCTACTTTTCTTTACGAAAGTTTAAAGCAACTTTTTTTTTTATTTCACACTAAGTTAATGAGCAGGTGTTATAAACATCTTTGCGCTTCGACTGAACACGTCTGGGCGACATCCGTGTGCTGACTTGGAGAGATGCGGCGCGCGTTCTGATCAGGCCACCTCCGCGGAGCTCTGGGCAGGAGGCGCCGCAGATGGAGCAGGTGGTAAGAGAATTAACCAGGAAGCGCTTGAAAAACGAAATGGACGCGCGCCACCGAAAACAATCCTCCGCGTTTCATGCGACAGGACAAAGCAAACAACGAAGAATAACAAATTACATAAAACAAGTAAAATCGGGTTACGGTTTAAATAAACGCCCGTGGCAGGCCGAGGCTGGTAAGGAGGACGATCGGATCCATCCGACGGGTCGGGTTCCCTTTGTGGGCAGACCTTGGCAACACAGGGGTCACCGCCAGCTTGACTCCTCTGACATAGAAAACAGGAACGAGAGGTAAAAATACCACTGGGTTGGAGTGGATGCTGTGAGGATGAAACCCCTGCCAGCATCCAGAGCATCGCACCCAGCTCTGCTGAAGGTGGGACGCAAAAAGACTGACTGACGCTAAAATGATAGTAAATTGCTCCGCAGACACCCGTGTTTGGTAACTATAGTTCCAGGAAAAGGTGTTTAGGCTCACTGGAAAAAAAATTTTTACCCACAAGTCATCCTTCTGAGCGGGAAATGAGCGACTAATGCGGAAATTCCCTGGGTCGATGCTGAACAGTTGCGTGCTTCTTTGCTGCCACTGTTTGCCCAGTTTATCCCGCGCCAGGGGGCTCGCGCTCCTCAGCGGTACTGTGAACACCAGAGCTGCGCCCTGCATGTGAGCGTCGGTTCAGAGAGACGAGTTTTGAGGAAGAACCCCCACGCAGACTTCACGCGGACCAAGCTGAGGATACGGGGAAGCGATCCCTTGGCCAAAGCCGTGCTCACAGTGCAGAACGGTGTCATTTCCCAGCTCCGGGCTTCGTGGGTGCGGTTGCCGTGTCAGTGTGCTCCATGGCGGTCCATTTCTGGAAATCTGTACCTGCCCCTAAGGATGCAGTTAAGCTGCTTTTTTCGTGTTCGATCAACAACCTCAATAGCCAATATCTTGTCGGCCATTTTGAAATAACTTCTCGGGTTTTAACATCTGTGGCCAGCAATTTATCTTACTCTCACATCCATGTCCCTCGCCTGTTCATAAATCAACAAGCATGAACACGAACATCTCAATCCCTGGACCCGCCTGCAGTTAGGGACCCATCTAACACCAAAGCACCCTGAGCTCACGTGCTTACGTC
The DNA here is from genome assembly GCA_018136845.1 of Heterotis niloticus. Taxonomy (NCBI): domain Eukaryota; kingdom Metazoa; phylum Chordata; class Actinopteri; order Osteoglossiformes; family Osteoglossidae; genus Heterotis; species Heterotis niloticus. Next base: position 28,668,379 of record CM030892.1, on the reverse strand, counting down.
GGACTTCTCCGGCCTTGGCGACACAGGGCGAAGACATGCGATAATGTTTGGAGAGCAAATCCCTTAACTGCTGGTTTTATCTCCTAACTTTATCATTTGTACTTCTCCTTCCTGCAAAAACGTGCCTTTTTGCAACCGTTAGTTAAGGTCAGAAATATGTACCAGATCAGAAATTGCTGTCTCGCAGCGGGACGGATTCGCATTTGGAAAGCTTCGATTCTCATGACAAAACGTGAAAGACATCAGAGGCAATTCGGTCCCGCTGCAGAACCTGAACGTTTCTTTATTTACCCGGGTGACCGATGTGAAAACGGTTATGATAGCGTTCGAGCGTCACCAGCCTGGCTCGCATGACTCAACGCGCATCCCTGTCCATCCCAGCCCCTCTCCTATATGAGTCACGGTGAGAAGTGCAGCCACCGGCCACCTATCTAACACGTCTGGAAGGTGTGACCCCCCCCTCCACATCTATCGGCACCTCTCACTTCCCTCAGCGTTGCGCCCAGACTCTGATGTCACCTGTTTCTACGCAGTCCGCAGTTTCCTGACACAAGCTATTGCAGACCTAGTCAGGACACAGCTGGTGTTCAGGGACCCACCGCACTGGCTCCACATGGAGCGGCTGCTGGGGGCCACGTAGAGCCCAGAGGAGGGGTGGGGGGTAGGGGGTAGGGGGTGAGGGATGCTGGAGAGGCTCTCATTTTGAATCACGTGCAAAAACTTCCAAAAACAGCAGATTTGTTATTCTTACATGTTAGCAGCACAAGGCCTGCTCCATTTAGACCTTCCTCTATATGCATAACTGGTGTAAGCATAACTGGAAGAGACAGATAGTCTTCCTTGTCTTGAGGGGAAGGGGGATATCGGCGCACCAACCGCTTCTCTCTCTCTCTTTGTCTTTCTCTCGCCCTCTCCTTCTCAGACGCCATCTGCCTCGCATTTAGCACGTAGCCTTGAACTGGCGGAGAGCTCCTCGAGGGGTATACGGACTGTAACTGGTCTCCGGAGGGCCGCGGGAGAAAAAGTCCATTTCGGCACAGATGACGCCTTTTCTCGGGGTGGCCAGATTGACTGCGCTCAATGCAAGTTGCTTTTCATTTAGTATATACATCAGGTGTTGGATTTCCACAAGGTTTATGGCTCCGGTAAATTGATATAATTGTTGGTTCGGGGGGGGGGGGGGGAGAACGGTGCGCTTGCAGCTTTTCCTTCGCACGTAAGCTAAGAGCCATCGAGAACGGAGACAAAGAGCGCCGCTTTCAACCTGGGTGGGTTCGCAACGACAAGGTCACGGCCGTTGTCTCGACTGGTATATGGCGCACGTTTCACTTCTTACGTTTTCAAATGAAAATGTTTAAGTGATTTATATTTATATACCTTAGCACTCAGCCTTTCCCGTCATTTTCATCTGTACGCGGCTGGAAAATCCCGCGAATAAACTCGCGCTCGTAATATATCGCCTTATCTGATCGTTGCAGGGGAATAAAAATTTTCTCTATAATATCACAGGGCACCAGGGAGAAAATAAAAATAATTTAAGGCCTATCAAATGTAGCGGGAAACCTGTCATTAGTCCCTTAACTGTACGTACAAATGTGGAAGTGAAGTCACGCGAGGTCACGGCGGGTCCCCTGGACGCGGGGCCCAAGTGAGACGCGTCGAGCGTGTCTGACCGCGCCTGGGCCTCGGTGAAGCTGCGTCCTGCTATTGTTAGCGCGGCACAGCGGGGGCAGGATGGGAGAAAGGAGGGAGGTGGGCGTCCCGTTCCCTCCACCCGATGACTATGAATAAGCGAAGTGGGACTCACTTTCCTCCAGCCCTATAATTATCCGCTGGCCTGAAATTAAGCAGCCAGGGCAAAGTGTGCACTCGGCAGCCAGATAATGCGCAACAGATGAGCGAAACGTGTCTCAGAAAACCTCACCAAAACGCTAACCTACAGCTCAATTGATGGTGCGCGGGCCGCGCGGTTCCTTGCCGCAGGGAAACTCGGCGGAGCAGGCCCCATTAACGCGTTTTAATCCCGACGCGAGCGCTTCCACCGACGCACAGGGGCATCGCCGGCGATCCAGCACGAGGGCTGGAAACGCATGACTGACGTTTGTTGCTACGGATGTGAACTCGGGCTCCCGACGGAGATGGGGGGGGGGGGGGGGCGAAAGGAAACAAACGGATTAAGCGAACGCGGGATTGTCGAAAAGCTGCGTGCGTCGCGGCCCCTCGACAGTCGGGAACAGGAGCGGGCGCGCAAACGGAAGGAAACGGATGCCGTTAGCATTAGCGGCGTCGCCTATAACACCCGCAAAATAAAAGCTGGCGGAAAGGCACGCTGGCCGTTTTGAGAAGAGCGTGGATTTCTGTCCTTGCGATACGGTTACAGGTTAGCTTAGGGATCGGATTGCCCCACCCCCCCTCCCCGGCTTCCTGAAGAGAGCGCACTTTGTGAACACTGTCCAGGTAAGGATTTAGTAGCTCAAATTTACGGCCCAATGGGGACCCTGCAGCTGGGGTGGGGATTAGTGCAGGAAGATTTCGGAGAAATAAATCAAGGGCTCCAGCTCTGATGTCAGGAGAGCAGAGGACAACAACAACAGTGGGATGCAGAGAAGGAGACAATCGGGGGTACGGCACTCAGGCCCGCTGGGGTCAGGGGCACCAACGCCCTCTACGCGTTGTGCGGTACTATGCGTAGAATGATGGGGCCGTTCCTATTTTACCACATTTCACGTAAAAAAAACACAAATCCTAAATTAAAAAATAAATCACAGACAAGAAGCCGGACACATTTCGCAATGGTTCATATCAATAAGCATTACACGAAGGATCTCGAATCTGCGTGGGCCCGGTTACAAACTTAGCTCCCCAGCTAATTCTTAACTCATGGTCCTGGGTTCCGTGCTGGTCTAGGGCACCTTGGCATCCCGCTCCGTTCGTGTCACACAGACGCCTTGTCGTCTGCGACAGAAACGGCCTCTCTCGGTCTGCACGCTGCCTCTTGCGCACGGCCCGGAGCGACGGCTAATACTCAAAGCAGACCAGAACGACTGGAAAGAGCTCTGCAGCCATCTGCCCGAGAACTCGCCACATCCTGTTTTCAGTCGGATGCCTATGTCCATTTACGTAAGAACGAGAGCAGTAACAGGGGACTCGTGCCCGGGAGTCAGCAGAGGGGTATTTTCAACCACTTGGAGCACTACTTTGGCTTATTTTAAGCTTCAAAACCACATTTAGGACACGTTGAACACTTCCCCGCTGCACTGAACATAATAATGGGTGCATTAAAAATTTATTCCAGTGGGAAGTGTTATAAAAACAGAGGGTTGGCAACAGTTGAAACATCAATAAAATCTATGCTGCTGTTTCACCAGATATAATTGAACAATATTTTATAACACATTAAAATCCTGGTGAGGGCGAGGGGCTAGGAAAGGTGCACGCGCTTATCCCGAGGAAAGCCAAAGTCAGTACATAAGGTGGAAAAACCCTGAGCCGCATACTGAGATGTTACAGTTCAGTCTGTGTGAGGTTGACAGGTTTACCACGGGTTGCCGTTTGAGTGCGTTTTGGAAAAGTCCACACAGCTGCTGTAGGTGGTGTAGGATGCTGCAGGTGTGAAGTCCACTATATGGCTAAAAATATGTGGATCCCCCTTCTAATAACTGAGTTGAGCTTTGTGACCACAGTTTGAAGAAGAAGCTCCTTTCCTGCTCCAGCATGACTGTGCCCCCCCATGCACAAAGTGAGCTCCATAAACACATGGTTTGCCCAGGTTGGTGTGGAAAAACTTGAAAGGCTGCACAGGAACCTGACCTCAACCCCACCGAATGCCTTTGGGATGAACTGGAACGCCGACCATGAGCCCAGCCTTCTTGCCCAACGGGGATGCCGGACCTCACTGACACTCCTGGGGCCAAATGGGCACAAATTCCCATAGCCACACTCCAAAATCTGGAGGAAAGGCTTCCCAGGAAGAGAAAGCTGTTATAGAAGGAAAATGGGGAACAACTCCATATTAACGCCCATGGTTTGGAACGGGAAGTTCGACAAGCAAACGTGGGGGGTGATGCTCAGGTGTCCACATACTTTAGACCATAGAGTGGACCTCCTTGTCTCCACCTTTGCTGCGCGTGTGCTTTGCGCAGCCGCGCACATCTAAGGAGAAATATTGCAAGGCCACGGTCGTTCATTACTTGCACATGGAATGGAAGGCGGTGCCATTTCCCGCCCTTTTTTTATAAGCCATCCCCATATCAAATGTGGTGTTTAAAGTAACCAGAGACCTGCCTTTCTCTCCCTCTAAATTAGCACAGGCAACCCAATTGCACTGTGGTTTACGTCCACCACTGTCTGCACGACTTGAAGACGATGATGTCATCGTAAGTTGTAGGCACATGTGGCGCAAAATAAAAAAGGTTCCTAATTTAGGGGTAATTTGTAACAGATCTGAATAAAGATGACTGCCAAAAGTTCATTGTGCTGTTTTTCTTCCAATTAAAAGGACCGTAAACTCCAGCATTGAGCTTCGCAGGTGCCGCAAATTGGGGTCAAGGAGTATCGAATCTGCCGGTGTGCTGGAAGACACTTTGGTCCGCCGACCGCGTTGCCCTGATGTGGTGTTCAGAGGCTCAAAAATGCCCCGGAATGTTTTCACTCAACATCTGCCGAAGTCTTCAAAGTGGAAGAAGGACTCCATTGTCAAACGGGGAAGTACATACCAAACAAGATTGAAGATGTGTGAGAGGAAAAGCATTAGCCAGCACTTGTCTTAGCAGCTCAAAACTCCTATAGTTAGGTCTTCAGACAATCGAATTTGTCTGGTCCTCCTGCAGATGTAGAGGTACGAGTCATTACAGGCATTTCGCTAAATTTAAATGCAGTTAACCATGACCAGTTAACCATGACCAGTTAAACGCAAACTATTATAAACCGCTCGGCCTCAAACAGCAAATCCTTTTAAGTGTCTGCAACTCCTGCAAAAGGATATAAAACCTGAGCGCCACAACCACATCTACATTACAGCATAAAATAGGAGTTGTGTATGAGGACCAAAATGCTTAAAAAAAAAAAAAAAAAAAAAAAAAAAAAATGAACCGAAGAAAGACTAAACAATATTTTAATACCAGGAATATCATATTCTTCTCCAGCAAACCTGTTGGCAAGACGCTATAGCGGTGGATGGTTCCAGTAAGGCAGATTTTCAGCAGAGAGAAATCTATTTTGTCAGAAAGGATCATCAGATAATAAATTGCTTTTATAGGATCCTCATACTTTCTCAACAGTACAGATATTGTTTGCACTGGTAGGGGGGGATCCATTCTGCGAGAAGAATTCGTGAAATGCGGAGCACGATGTTCAAAATCATTCTGGGGTTGCACATGAGTGAGTTTTAGTACTTAATATATTGGATTAGTGTCCGTCCATTTGGAAACTGAAACCTGTTACGTAAGAGGTCACTTACAAGTCAAATAATTGGTGCTTTCTAAGCTATACGTACCATTTCAGTTGGCATGCTGACGTCCGCATGGACCCCTAAAAGCATTAACTATATGTTTGACCAAACATAACTCCTTTATCCATAACAGAGCTACACCTGTACCTGCATCAGCACTAAACCATTAATCCCAGTTTGAATCTTACGTCAGCCTTCCTTGGCACTTGGCAGCTCTGTTAAGTTTACTTTTCTTTGTTAAACGCTGGCATCTGCACCACCCAGAGACACATCAGGCCCCTACTAGGAGGTCTGAGAGCACTTCACTCCTGCACAAACCTCACTCCCCAGTCTACCCTGGTAAACGCAGAGGGTGCTGTGAACCATAGGTTCATCACAAAAAAATGGATACCGCTGAAGCAGCAGGCAGGTATCTCAGCAGGTGTTATGACTCTAAATACTTATTTTCCATTAACAGGAATGACTTGGAGGTAGCGTACGTTCGTACAAATATAACTGAGGCGCAAAAAGAATTGTGATAGAAAGTAACAGAGAGTGCTAGTTGTTGGCCTACAGTAAGTTCAACTCTTAAAATCAGCTATGGAAAATTTAAAGTCAAAGTTTGGGACTATGCAGCTCCAGCGATACACTGTGCTGAATGTGCTGAGCGATCTGGAGCTCAGACGGAAATCCTACCGTAATTGTTTGGCAGGGGCTGCTGTAGATACAGTGGTACGGTGTCTTAGTGGGAAGGTTCGGCATGGCAACCAGCATACCGAGGTCTCTCCGTCCTACAGCACGCTTATGACATGACTGCATCTGGCAGTCGGCAAGATGGCTTGGCTCTGAAATGCTTACTGTTTTATTTCGCTGCAATGCAGCTTGGGTAAATAAAATTCCACCGCATCGGTGCAAAATCATTCCGAAACCAAAATGTGCTCAGAGTCTTCCAGATTTTGACAGGAAAACCTCATCTGGTAACTGTGGTGTCAATTTAGGAAAAAACCTAAAAAAAGAAATGTCCTCAAGATACAAAGTGCAAGGAAAATATTAATATATTCCTGCCATGTCAATACTGTGCTTGGCTGGTTCTGTTTTTAGTTACTCAACTTCTGAAAAGCATAGCCATCAAACCACCCCCCCCCAAAAAAAAAACCCCCCGTAAGCCCTTAGCCAAAAGGCCCTTGCTAAGAGTTCAGCTTTTCCAGTCGTGTTTATTGCGTTCGTACTCCTCCCTAGTTGTCCATGTTCCTTCTCCGCAGGCCAAATCAACGATGCCTCGCAGAACGCAGATGCGGACGAGAGTCACCGCTCGCAGCCTGCGCCTCGCAAAAGTGCGCAGATCCGTCAGCGGAAACAACGCGCACCCCGATTCACGCGACGCCCGTGAAAGGCACAACTCAGAGAAGCTTAATAATGGTGACGTCGACAACACTATCTTGACCCCAAAGGTCCATTTTTAAAGCCTGTTTAACTACAGTCACAATAATGGTGATAAAGTCAGTACCACGATCCTGTGCCTTTAATTTTCCCACTTCATACAGAATGATACCTTTGGAGGCTGCAGTTCTCCTATAACGCGTATCTGCTGTTTGTTTTGACCGTGCTCCCTGAAAAGGGGAAGAGGAGGAGAGGGGAGGGGAGGGAAAAATGAACGGAAACCCTCAGAGTCTGCCAGGACTGCTTCCATCTCCTTTAAACTGTTCACCATGATGCAAGGGCAGTGTTATTGAGTTTCAGCAAGAGGAAAACCGCAGGTACACACAGCTTGGTGTTGTGGGCTAGACATGCAATAACAGCAGACCAAATACTCCCGAGAGCCAGATTCCCCTCACATGGCTCAGTGCTGCAAAGTTAAGTGATCTAGAAAACAGGGCAGAGGTGTTAAGCGCCGCTCAAAACGTGCACTCTGTTTGCAGTTGCCTGAAAACGTTAAAGCTCGACAAATTTGAAAAGCTGTGCCTTTCAACCTGAGGACTCTCCGGTTAACGCAGTAACATACAAAGCAAACCGAGAAAACACTGTTCTGCCAAATCCAGCCCTTTCGTAACCCAAAACAAAACCAAATCATATAAAATCAAAAGCCTAACCTTTAGGTGTCTAAGTGTGAAGAAGAGATTGTCTGTACGAAGATGTAGGCCTCAATTACATTGTTTTAACATCTGTAGTGCAATATGCGGTTACCCATCATGACCTCCAATCCTCTCACCTACCCAGTGTGGTTTGGGCATGCTGGTGGAACCCATGTCAGAGCTCTTCAGTACACTGTGTCTATGTCATTCATAAAAACCTTTCATTCATGGTTTCCACTGTGGCTCGGTTAGTGGAAGCGCTTTGCATATGTGCAGGATGAGGTTCCCAGATGTGGAGCACGACAGTGATGTCAGACCTTTTTCTTTCACAGGTTGCGGGGCTTGCGTTGCAACAAAAATAATTGTACATATAGCAAATGTGGCACTGCGCAAATAACAGTGGTTAAAGCTGTCACTTAGCAATCTAAAGGTTCCTGGTTTGAATCCCTCACCTGCCACACTTCCCTCGATCTAAGTCCATGCCCTGGATTGATGCAGCAACAAAGCCCTGCTGAATAAAGGAGTAAATCACAACAAATTTGTCCAAGATAAACACGTCAGCCAAAAATAAAAATGGAAAGAACGAACCTTGGAATGACAGTTGGAACTTTGTTATTCAACATATTGTCGAAAGGAGACCCTTGCCTGGGCCTAAACGCTAAAGCTGTCCATTGAACTGCAGCAAAGTGCAAAGGGACACACATTTGGTTGGTGGTGGGAGGAGGAAATCATTAAGAGGTCAGCACTTGAAGGACTTTACAGCATCATTTTGCCATTTTCACTCGTGTTGCTTTCAGTTTGCATGAAAGCACGTCAGTCTTGTCTGCCCCCCCCAACATCTTACCATATTTCAGCATTTGTTAGACTTTTAAAGGACCGCTGTGGCACTCGGTGCCGGCTGCCAATTTACTACATTGAAAACACTTAACCCGAAGTCTGTTGCCAATCTAACGGCTCTCAAAAAAGCCTTTTTTGTTTTTTTTTTTTTCACGATTAATGCATAGGGCAATACCAGATCCCATACCATTGATTAAAAATCATTTTATGAACATTGATTTCCGCTCTGGTCTTCGGATACAAGCGAGCAGGGCTGGGGAAGAAAGGAACATCAAAGAGAGACAGCTGCAACCAATAGACCGTTTCTCCGGCTACTGCCCATGTTAATTGACAAATGTGGTAATCGGGGGGGAGGGAGGGTTGGTCCAAACTGTTCTGAGAACCTCAAACGTGGAACAGTCTCAAAAGAGACAGCATCATTCTAAAGACTTTACGAGATGTGGCTCTTTCACTACTCGCATGCATGTGCACGATATCCATCTTATTAGGACTGCTATTCTCCTCTCAGCAGAAATAATCTTTGAGGAAACTACTGGCTTCTCAAAACTGCCGAAGAGGGGAATGCGCCCGTTTTCTTGGTCTACAAGTTATAACTTTTCTGTGCTTCACTCAGGACTCAGCAACACTGTGGCCACCTCCTGCGGTGGAGGGAAAGGATTTTTTTTTTCCGATGCTTACATGTGGAATGAACAACACAAGTAATTTACATACAAATAAATCCTACCACAAGCGGAGACCATACACGTCATCCCACCGTAAGGCTGAATGCAGCAAATACATTAGCAGGAACTGTTTTCAAACAAAATCTGCTAAACTACGATGCTGCTACACAAGTGACATTTAAAGTTAAACTTGTGTTCAATGTCTGTTACAGACATTTAAGATATCCATATGCTCAGTGTGGATACTTAAACCTGAAAATATATAGATCCATTTTACTAATTTCAGCAAAAAAGAACTAATTTCATAATGCTTCTATTCATTTCAATAAATATTTCCCTTAAACGGTGTAAGATGAAAAAACAAGGCTTTGAAACACTGAAAAAAGTGCACACTACAGGTAGACAAAAAAAAAAAAAAGACGGAAACCAGCAAACTATAATCTAATTTTGAAGCTGTTTGAGATTCCAACACAGTACACTCGGCCTTACAGATACAAGACTCCAAAAAAGCAAGACGAAACAAAAACCACATCACTGCCTTTGTCACCAGCCTCAAGCCTAAATATACATTCCCCAGCCAACGTGAAAACAGAGGAATGAAATGTGGGAACAGCAGAGCCTTGACCAAGTGTATATTAGCTTAAATTGATTGTCGCTGCGACGCCAAGTCCTGTGCTAAAAATAAAGCCGGGAGAAGGCTATCATTACAGAGCAATTACTGTATCGGAATTTGTTTTACTGCAATGAATTGTGACAAACAGCACGCAGCGGCGGCAGCATCATGCTACAATTAGGGCAGCGTGTGGGATTCCCCATGCTCCGGAGGACGGCGACACTCTCCAGCGTGTGCTGCAAAGTGCGCCAGGAGGCTCAAGGCTGCGGCCATGCCGGTACTTTTGCTGCCGGGATTGACAGAGTGCAGAGAAGGGGGTGGAAATCGCAGGTGCACGGCCTTGACTGAATATGATATACAGCGCTGCGTTTTTTTTCCCCTGCCGGTTCTTCTGGGGCCCAGCTGAAGCAAGAAAGGAAATAGGTGCTTTTCCCAGACCCCCTTTCTTGCATAAATTTTCTTTCATTTCACCCACCATGACCTGTGGCAAAAGAAAATAAACAGGAACAGAAAAAATGCCGGACAACTCGGGGAACAGAGTTTAATTAAAAATAGTTATTCAGAATTTTCCATTCGAGTACAAAAAAAGGTTCCACACATCCCGCAAGTAAAACTCATTCATCAGCAGCTGAATAATATCACTGACCCATAGCTTGCAGAACTATAGATTGATGCCTCTTCCTTTTTAAATTACAGGAGGGAGCTATGACATTTATTTGTTGGACAGCAGTCATTTAGGCCAAGTTCAACTTTGGTCTCCATTGTCGTTTCCATTGGCAAGGCTTCCTGTGAACATTGTATTTTTCAGAAGGGCCTTAAACTCTGTGGTTTGACTACACAACCAAGTGTGGAGTAAAGGCAGCTCTGCAATTCTGAAACTTAAACAGGCACCTCAGTCCTGCCTCAAGTTGTGGCACCAGAGCTACTGGAGTTCTCCTGGCTTGTAATGGCCATCCATAATCGGACAACTACTCGAACAACTGACAAGTGAAGTCAACGACTTTTTAAAAACTTTCTCTTGTTACCTGCACTCATTAAGCAAGCCTCTTAGTGATCTACCAGGTGTTTGCTGTGAAACGGGTCATATGGAGTTTCTCTTGAACTTTTAGCTTTTGACAGCAATGATGTCGTTGAAGAATGGAGTTTGAGTCATCATACACAGCCTGCGAGGGGCTTAGCCCAGATGGGCAGTCTAGGTGAAGAGGCGAATGGTAGCGTCAGCCCCAGAAGAGAAGACCCACGGTTGCGTCGGGTGGAACGCTACATCCAGGACACCCAAGTTATGGGTAATGGCGTGACCCCTGAGGACTTTGACTGGAACAATAAGGGGGTTCTGGAGTAGATCACTGCAGAGACAGACAAACAAAGTTTTGAATTATATATGCTATCCTATTACAGTCTGGCATGCGAGCCATTTTTAGACTTGAGTTGAGAAACTATAGGTTATAATTTAAAAAAGTGCAATATTGGAAATTTGGTTTGCAGTAAAAGTAATAACAATTAAGTGGTTCTGAAGAAAAATATGAAGTGGAAAAAAACATTACAGCCCTGGTATGAGACCTACAAAGGCTAGATAATGTGTGGTTCTGGTGTACTTTTATATGACTTTCCACCAGTCAACGTTACATTAGTAGCGAGGGCAAATTCTGATAACACATATGAGCATATTTTGTAAAGAACTACAGGACTGTTGCAGTAACTGATGTGAGAGAAAGCAATAGAGTGTCAAGGTGGGCTCACTTGTAGACCATGCCATGGCAGACAATCACACTGCCGTCATCAGATCCAGAGGCAAATAGTGGGTAATTCTTGTGAAACGCCACCCCTCTAAGGGCCTTCTTGTGGTGCCTGGGATGGTCAGACAAAAGACAGGGTGAGTCAGAGCCAACCCAAGACAGGCTGTGAATTACTAATCCTTTTTCTAGGTCTCACAATTAAAATGTGGTATAAATTTAGACTGCTTACTCACCGGAGGACTTTGTATGGCTTTGTAGAAAGATCCAGATCAAACCAGGAAAGACGGCTGTCATAGCTGCCGCAGATCACGTTGTCGCCTTTGGAAAAGCCAAGTCAGACTGCTTTAAGGAGACCTCAAACATGCGTGTTTGCCCGAGGCAATCAATCCATAAGGAACCCAGTATTTTGAAAGGTAGTGCAAACACCCATTATACACAATCCATTACCATAACAATAGCACTCCATCAAAAGTCGTCTGATTTTCTGCAGTTAAAATATCAGAGCGCTGCAAAAAGTAACACTGGATCAGACTGAATATCCTAGAGGTTGATCTTGGGTCAATGTGCTTCAAAAAACGTAAGTAAACTAACCTCCTGGGTGGATGGCTATGCTGGAAATCCACTTGCAGTTGGCCATGAGCTTCTTCATAAGCTCCTGCTTAATGAGGTTATAGATACGGACATAGCGCTGTGAGGCCACGAAGAAGTAGGGTCGGATGGGGTGAAAGGAGACACACTGGACTAGGCCCTTGTTCTTGCGGAAGGGGTTCTGGGAGCGCCGCTTGCTCACTTGGTGGATCAGCACCTGCATGTTGCTGTTGTCGGACAATACGCTGGCCAAGTAGTCACCCTTGCCATGCCAGGTCACCTGCTTGACAGACTGTATGGATGGAAAGGTTATAGGTTCCATTCAGTGCCCCAGTTATCAAACAGTACTCTCTAAATGCGCAATAAGACCAGCAATACCGGTTTTATTATTGTTCGTATTAACATGCAATTACTACTTGGAGCAGAAAATACCTTGGGATGGTTGATGACGAGACGGAAACCCTTGTCAAAGTCCTTATCCTCAGGGACTTGCCACTGTACAGGCTGTGGTCCCTCCTCCTCTGGTTCCACATAGGATGCAATGAGTTGGTCGGTGGCATTGTACACAAGCTTGTCGCCCAGGCAGGGATTTAACAACACCACTGTCTCATTGCTGAAAGATAGACAAAAATCCACACTTATATTGTATGGCCATAACCCACAAAGCATGCATACTATCTGCTATGCAGCCACAATATGATAAAAGGCTGAGAGGACATCTACACACTAATATCTGAGTCTATTTATCGCCGCATCATAAAACCAATGCTAAAGCTATGGAGGAAAAGGAAAGTCTTACAAGGAGATGGCCACCAGGCAGATGCTTGGGTTGGGATTCCATGCAATGCTCTTCACAGTGCCCCCAACCTCTACCGTCTTCATACAGCGACCTGTGCAGACCTCCCAGAGACGCACGGTACAGTCATCAGAACCTGGAATCAGGGGACAGAAATTAAGTCAACCAAAAAGAAGTAACAGCTTTGTACAATAAGTTTGAACCGTGAAGAGGCTGGTTTGAACTGAACATGACTTCGGGATGACTGGTCTCCTTCTGATCACATGTGGCAAAAGAAAAGCCAAACCTTTCATATAAAGGTCTTCTTTGAGAACTTTGCGGAAATTTAAGAATGATATTTACCAAAGTAATTTAGCATGTGACAGTTAACGCTAATATACAAACCCCTCTGCAATGAGAAGACTGAAATAAGAAACTATACAAACTGTTTCAAATTAGCACACTACAAGTGGCCGATGATGCAACTGAAAGCAGGATGGAATCATGTCTGAATGTGAGAGAAATTTATGTGATAGTCCTTAGTCATAGTCTAAAAAATAGTAAGTAAAGCCAAAAAGGGAACATTTTAATTCCTCGCTACCCTCTTCATGACACACATCATCAAAAACTTGCTAAGACGGTGATGCACCACATTAGAAAAGTTTTCATGTGCTTCACATAAACAAAGGCGTAAGGACTGAATGGAGTAGTTTTACAGGTCTGTTTTTCTGCAGATCCCCAGTGTACGTCAATTAAATTTAAAGGGGCACCAGCTGAAGGCCTTGGATTTTTCCAAGGAAAACCCATGGAAAACTGCAAAATCACAAAGTGTTTCCTATACAGACTGGTGCACGATAAGGTGCACTGGGAACACTGGAAAACAATTACACACAAACCCAAATACATGTCATTTTTCAAACACATGGGTGAATTATTAATACTGCACTTCACATCCAAACCACTAGATAGATATTTTATCAGAAAACAATCAATGAGATTGATTTGACAAATAAAAAGATTATATGAATGGCAATTACTTGAATATATCTTTCAAAATTCCCTTAATTTGCAAAGTATTCAAAACTAAAGAGTACAGTTCTTGTCCTGCCATGTCACTATGGGGAAAAGTAAATGCCAAAAAATATGTCCTTAAAACAGATAGCGAGCATCATAACATATATCCTTGTGGCCTTGTACTGCGTTATTTTACTCGATATACCTGTATGTCTGATGAGAGGGAAGCAAACACCCAAAGCCCAAATTTTCAGAACCAACAACTGTCAAAGGGTGGAGTGTAATGACTGGAAAACCATAATCACTTTTTAAGTATTAAGCTCTTTGGTGACAGATATAGAAAGAGGCAATGGCTTCTAAGGTTATGTCCTGTTGGTGGTTTTAAGCACCCAGTCTGGCACACATAGCTGTGGTCAGCTGTGGAAGCACGACGCAAACACAGAGGACTTGGCCAGAGGGCCCGGGGGAAAGATGATGGCTGGAGGTGGAGCCAAAGAACACTCAAAGCAGCAGTGCACGGTCAAAGCATACCTATTGACCAATAAAAAAAAAATTAAAAAAAATTTAAAAAAAAACTGGGAAATCGAGCTTTACAGCTTTAGGATATGAATTTGAGAGGGCACCTGTATGAAATTAGGTGTGGGTATTCAATTCAGTATATTTTGCTGCACACTGGAATCAGTCATTTTGGGCGCCATTTTTTGGGACGTTACATTTTAATATTTGCAATTTTACTTAATTTCTCAAACACAATCTATTCATTTTCAATACTTGACACACCTCTCCCCTTGCCCAACAAAGCTGAAGATGTGATTCACTGTTGAGGCTCAGCTGTGCTGTAAATGAACTGAATAGAAATAAGGGACACAAGTGAAAATAATGTGTGGATCACAGAGGAGGGTTAAACTTTTTAGCAAAATGTGCGAAATACCACAGGCACCAGCATTCCTGCAAAAAACACAGTTAGAATCAAAAACAGGCAGCGTAGGCCACATCTCCTTCTGTTGGGGCTGCAAAGCACTGACTGTCCCCAAGCTGCCTCCCTGTGACCCCTCTGTTTCACGGCCCAGTTAATTTGTAGTTGTGTTTCTAAGCAACACTTTTTGTTTTTACGTTGTTCTATATTGAAGCCAGGCTCAAATGTATAGAGTTGCAGCCTGGAGAACAAAATGGGGTGGGAGGTGAGCCTTCCTCCCACTTGACTTATCAATCACTGTGCCCAAGTTATGACCCGCTCAAATTTGGACACACCTGAAGGACTCGTACGTGCTTGAGAGCACACGAATTAGAGCCCGCAACCATCCGGGAGTTTCGATGAACCCGTCTGGAATACAAGTCACGGGAACAGAGATATTTCACAAGGGAGTGACAGAAAAACAAAAACGCAAAGTGTATGTTTTGTGAATTTTTCTTACTAAGCGCTCACATGAAACTCGGTAGCCAATTGCTGTCAAGGAACTGCAGCCACATAGTGTACCGCAGGGCTGTCACAGTCCTCTTCAACATGACTTTAAACAAACCACGAGAAAGACACGCCGCAACGCATCCCATTTTATCCACATAATTAGTGTTAAATACAAGCTGGAACCAGAGCTTGTTTATCACCGGTTTTGACCGTGGAGAGTGTGTATATGTACGTGTCTTTTTGTGTGAGAAAAATTTATGAGCTGCGCAATTAGAAAATCCATGTCAAATGTTCATGTGTGCAGTGTGACGTGATGGGAAATAAACGCTGACATATGTACAGTTGAATGACAGCTCCTCATCATTTGGAACCACTGCATCGCCATATTTTGAGTCCAAAAATACGATTACCAGCAAATAGTTTTAGAACACCGCTGAAGTTTCCTGCTACACACATTTACATGAATACTATATTCCAGATTTAGAGCCACTGGTCATCTATCTTTGTAACAGTTTACGACTTGAATTTAGCAACAGGGTCCAACATCTGCCGTCCCCTCCTTTTGGAACAACAAACAGTACCGATACCACCAAGAAAGTATGAACTCAGAGGGCTTTCAAAGGGAACTCAAAGAGCGTAACCTGGACGTCTGTACTGACTGCAGTCTCTAGTTGATATGGAATTAATTATTTCAAAATTTCACACAGTTGGAAAACAACTGGGGAGCAGGAGGCGAATCAATTCATTATTTAACACATAAGTTCCTGGGAGGTTGTCAGCTCTTTCGTATTTTTTTTTTTTTTTTTACTGTGGGAAAGACGGTTTTATTTGTAGTTTAATATATTTTATAGCAAGACAAAGGACTGGTACTGACTGTAGTGGTTTCATGTCTAGTATTTATAAAGTCCTTTGTTGGAGAAGACTTGCCACTAAATTGTTGCCAGCCCCTCTGAAGGCCTCCAGCCAGTTTCTGAATGCTGGGTGTGTGACACCTCGCCCAGTGTGACAACAAAACCAACATTTTGTTGACTGGGTCTTTGCTGTGCAACATCCACAGTCACGTTCACAGTCACCCACGGCAAGAAAACTACATTTTAACAAGATCATCATTATGTTTTGCAGCTCTGGTAAGGCCATTTCCGAGGTAGGAGGGAAGAGAAGCATGCGATCTGGCCTCACCAGAGTGCTGTCTATCTACAAGCTGTCCCCAAGCTGATATTAGTGCACACCTGTTTTCCTAAATGTTTGTCTGATGAATGCAGACCCCCCCCCCCACAATTAAAACAGTTTATTCTGCTTTGCCGTGAGGATAGCAGATGCCCAGTGTCCTGTCTACATTGCCATGTCTTGGGAAAACCAGTCAAAACCAAATGGAATCTGGGCCACCTACAGTATGTGTCATGAACTAAGTAGACGAAGTGCGTACTCAGATAGGACACTAAGATATCGACTCAAGTATAATGCCTACATTCAACTTTTTAATTTGTTTTAGTGAACCAGGTGCGTACACATGAATTTCAGCCTTTATTTTAAGATGGGAAAAATTAAAAAGAAATCCTAGTTGCAGGTAATACAGATCAGGTAATATATGAGTAAAAATTACACTAAGTCATTTAAAAGTAACCCTCTGCTTAAGAGATGCAAAAACGGGAACGCTTTTCATGAAACAAAGACGTACAAACGAATTTCATCCACTGGTCTACTAACTTTACCCTTTAGATTACAGCCCTTGTGACTGCTTTTCACCTATTTGACAGCCCCTTAACACAGGTTGTAAATATTCGTGAGACTTGCTCATGTGGCTCCCAGTAAGGTTTAGCTGCCAGAGGCCATAAATGGAAAAGACCACAGTAACAAAGGGACTGTAAGACCACCACTTAGCAAATCACTAACAAAATGATTTATTCAGAAAGAGGCATGGCCAACAAGCAATTTTACCAAACCTGCAACCATGTCCCTTTCTAACCAGAACCCCAAAATCAGGTCTCCTGACTTTTGGTACAAGTCTGGCTCTTAAAGCCAAGGGTATGACATCATGCCTCACACTGTAGGGATGATATAAGCGTCCAGTTAGCTACCGCTAAAATCACAGGAGACCACAAGAAATGATCTACTGAGGAGGCCTGAGCTTTTTAAAAAGCCCTAAAGGCAGCATGGTCTGCCCCACATCAAAGGGGGAGTGAAAAAGGGGGAACTTACCCGAGGCCAGCCACTGTCCACCGGGGGACAGGCTGATGCAGCGCACCAGGCTGGAGTGACCGCGGTAGATCTGCATAGAGAACAGACACAACCACCATCAGTCAGTGTTTCTGGCATTAATACTGACAGCCAGTCTTGAAATAACAAAGAAAAAAGGAAAGAGGTAGGGACTGCTGCTGGGGATAGATACTCCCAGGTGTCCAGGGCACTGTGATTTTTTTTCCCTGCTCTGCAAATTTAATAGCTGCAAATTAAAGGATTTTGGCATAAACACATGGAAACCATTGCTCTGTTTAGGAACTTCAGGATGCATGTTCTACACAAAAGCCTGCATTCTCTAATGTAAAATTTTATTTCTCCCTTTTCCCTCACCCAACACCACCCATTTCCAGTGAGTTTAGTGGTTTCCCAGTGGGATTAAATGTTTGCGCAACAGTATGATGCTGAATAAAATAAAATCCCTTTTGCCTTTTCATTTCTGTCGCACTGCCACAGCTGCTGAGCTATCGAGTCACGCTGACTAGTCGAATCCAGGCAGAACCTACTACATGGAACTGAAGCCTTACCAATGATTGTGTGGTGGGGAATGGCTGCAAGTCTCTTGGTTTTGGTAGCTTGGGGATCAGGTCCTCTGGGTCAACATTCACCTATGGTAAAAGGGGAATGGGGATGAGAAAACAAAAATGCTTTGGAATGTCTTATAGCGAAAACTCCTGTGAATGTTCCAAGGGAGAAATGGGCTCTCACCCTCATCTTGCGCTGACGGGGGCAGAGGTAGAGGTCCAGGCAGCGCTCAAATCGCTCGTGGATGAAGCGGGAGTAGGCCGGCACCATCCGCAAGCAGTGGTACTTCTGGGGAAGGAAGCTCAATTTCCGGTCTTCTGGGTCCTGCTGCTCCCAGGCCAATTTCTGAGGTAAAAGATCAAAACTTAGTGTTAGCACCATCATGCACTGCATACGGAGAATCAGTTGGAACTCATCAAAAAAGGTGAGGTCCAATGTTCTGTTAAGCCACAACTGTACCTCCTCCTCAGTAAGCAGGTACTCCGGCGGAGGGTTATAAGACTCTTCATGTCCCGGGAGCTTTATCTTGGGTGCAGGTACGTGCATTTTATGCCGGCCCAAGATAGCATTGGGGTCCTCTTTGGCCCACAAGTCATAGAACTTCTGTTCGCTCTCTTTAGGTTTGCGAGGCTTGAGCCAGCCCATTTTTATGGCATGGACCATCTTTGATACCTGTAGAGTTCATAGGGCACAATCATAAACTTAAACCTGAGAAAATACACTTAAATTTACAGTTTTATATGTAGCAACATGCTACCTGGTAAGGTGCAACAAGTGTCTTTCCTTGAACATCAGGTATCCAAGTGGCATAATCCAAAGTAACCAAAGTAACTTCCATCACTGCATAGCAAAATGTCTTCATAGCACTTGCACAGCACAAAGACAAATACAACCTCTATAAATGCCTTACTTCATAAAGCTAAGCAAAAATGTTAAGTAATAGAAAAAAAAGAAAGGATAACCAAATAAATGATTCCTCAGCCACTGTTGGACAGGAAACACCCTGCAATTTCATCTCCAATTGGGGGTCTAATTTCATAACGTTTTCCAATTCAGAGCCCCATTATAAGTGAATTTCATCTCCGCTTCCACTTTGAGAAATATGTCAGATCGAGTCCAACTAATGCTACACATATGGGAGCTGTTAGGGGTCAAATTGGCTGAAATGTGAAAATTTTGTATCATTCTTCTCCTATTTATAGGCACTATAAATATCTATTTTCAAAAATCATAAAAACACCATACAGAGGTGTCTCAAAAATACTTGCTCCATATTTACAATGAAAAAAATCTTTAGAGAAGGGAGTTTCTAGTCTATTAGAAACCCCAGAGACAGATGGACTGACAGACTAGCTGACAATGATAAACGAGCCTTGAAAGTTTTTAACGTGAAGACGGAAAATTAGCCATCTACACGAACAGATTACTGGAAAACAGACAAGCAGTGCGCGCGCGCGCACACACACACACACCATGGAGAAAGCAGAAGCAGTTGGTCGTTGTCAGACATCATTTAAACCTAGGAAGTATTCGGCTGACCAGATGCAGGGGAAACTTGGTGAAAACAAATCAGGGGGAGGTACAATTTGCTTCGCTGGTGTTACCACAGAGAGAATGCACACACGAAGAGGCCTCACCTTCTCCTTCTCGATGAGCGAGGGGATGAAGCTGCGTTTGTCCTGGGGCCGGTTTGTCACTGGATGGATCATGGTCTCGCCGGAAAAGAAATCCACATAAGGCTGAAAAGGGGTGACACATACACAAAACATGTAAGTTTAGCTCTGAAAATAACACATCACAGGGGTCAAACCCGGCAGCCGTCATTCGAGACCAGGGCCACGCGTCTTAGGTGATCTTTGAGACCTTTGAGATTCTTTAGTAATGTTGAACAGTGCGCACTACCCACAAAATGTTTTTGCAGATAGCTAATTGCTTTGCGTTTCATTGTCATCTGGTCTTCAAATGAAACTTAATGCTGCAGTTGTAACACTTTTTTTTTTCCTTCCCAGTTGAGCACTCTGAAATATTACTCATGCTTCCGGCACCTTAGGAGACAAACGTTTACAAGTGCTGTTTGTGTAAATGAAAGCAAAACCATAATGCCCACGTTCTGCATGACATAATGCACAGACTCTTTTACACATGGTTGTAACTCTCATTTGTGACATGGTTTCGTTGTAACTCTTCTGTTTTTCTAAACAAAACCAACTCTTTGAGAATTAAGAAATAAACGTCACAAATTTAAAGGATGTCAGGGCCTTTGACTGGTAGATGGTAAATGCAGACTGAGGCTGGATTATATGGGAACATAAGTGGAGAGACCAATTTACTGAGGTTAGACCTTCTCATGCTGTACTCATTACTTAGGTGCTCATTCCGACAGCTTTTGCACATGAAGTTGAATAGATGGGTTTTTGGAAGTAAAACTCATGGCTACTGTTGTGGAAAGAAATGGGAACGTATTTTTAACCTCATATTCGTTGAAGTTTGCGTCACCAAATTGTCCCCTTTGCAGGCGATGGACAAAGTCGATCTGCTCATCAGATAGCCGGATGTCTGTGGCGGTCATCTTGTTATGGACCGTGCGCCTGTAAAAGTGCAATGGGTGAAAATCACATGTTGAGAATGCCTATTGGATTCAGTACCTGTATCTCCCTGGGTGACCCCCACATCTCAAAACCATCCGCAACCCCCTTCCTTGTTTACAACTTACCAGTAATCTGGGTTTTCCATCTTGTCCAGGAACTCATCCAGCTCATCCTTGTTTCTGATGGGTTTGAGGATTTTTTTCCCATCCAAGTCGTAGCCGACGTGGGGGTAATCTTGGTACCACTCCATTGGAATGTTTCCGACAGTGTTACGAATGTCCTGAAGTCACCAAAGGGATTGAACAATTGGTCAGAAAACAAGGCAGTGCATTGACATTAGCCACATGGTTTTGCTCAGTTACAGCAGACAAAGAGGCACCATGCCAAAAGGCTGCTGGTGTTCTTCCACTCTCTGAACACCCTTACCATGGACCAAACTCTGTTGTATATTCCCATACAAGTCCTGAGTCCAACCGCTAATGCATCCTCACTACACACAAGGGTACAAAATTACGATTTTAAGTCTCGGGTCAATATACAATTACACACCTGTCGAGCAGAGCTTTAAAGTTACTGTGAACATCTAGCATTGTTCCGAGCTAATTCTCTCATATGCTTCTTCTGCTGTATGACAGGATGAAAGATATTTAGAGGAAAAATCCATTTAATAAAATTAAAAAAAAAATAAAAAAAATTCACATGCATTTGGCATAGCCTTGCTGAGAAGTTATGCCCTTCCGCCCACACAGCACCTGTGATCATTTACTATAAAATCACCTCCTGCAAGTCCAACTAAGACCAATGTGGGCAGCTGAAACATGATTTTCCAAGGCGTACAAACCAGGTGGGGGACCATCGCGCTGCCTGTACAACCTAAAAACCTTTCTTGCTACCTGCCGACTAACTAGCCCAGGCTCCAAGAAGACTATCCATACTGTGGCAATTGACTCCTGCCAGACTGAATAAGAAGAGAAAAAACACACACACCTGCATACACAACACAAGTTTGGCATCGGCCTTTAAAAAGCACATGTCAAAAGTGCAGGCATGAGAAATCATAATTTGGCCCAACAGGGAGTGTGAGGCAGGGAGAAAAGACAGTGCAACTGACTGGGTATGGAACTGAGAAGCTGCCGTCTGACAGGAAATGGCGAGCAGGAGCTAGGAGGTCTCTACATCGGGGATCGGCACACAGCTGGAGCCGTGTTGTCTGGTGGTGGGGGAGGAAGCGACCACACTCATCCAAGCAACACCCCCACATCAACCCAACACGTCTGTACAGTAATCATTCAGGCAGTCAGCTCCAGACCATCAGTGACCGTGTTTCCAATCTAGAGGGAAAAAAGTCCAAAACATCAACACTAATATGACATTTCCTGTCTGGAAACCCTACCTCTGGAAATAATAATAATGTAGATGTATATTCTCTCGAAAGGTCTCGGCAGCACAACTTTTGGTGAAATTCATTACAGAAGCAGCCTGTGTCAGACAGCCCTGCTCCACGCGATCGCCTGTGGTGGAGCTGCCCCGACGCCAAGGGAGCTGCTAGCTCTCCCAGGCAACAAGAGACACCTGCCATGGTTAGCCGCACGCACAGTCATGTATCCAACAGTAGCCATGATGCCCCAGCCCCCCAACCTTTTCCTCCTCACAGTGAGAGGAACGAAAACAACAAAAAAAAGTTGGCACCTCATCAGACCAAGCACAATGTTCCATTTCGCAACATCCACCGCCGTAAGGACCCTGTGAGCAGAGCTCTATGCTGAGCTTCAGATAGAGTTTCACTCCATGAGCCATCTCGCCTCCACGTTCACCCTTGGGGAGGAAGTACTCCGAGCTCTGCCCCAAGCAAAGGTACTGTCCACAAGCACTTTCGCCAGCATGCTGGCTGTTTTCGCAATTATTAGTCCAACTCAGACGTGCTTTCCAAAGCAGGAATGACGCTGCTGAGTCGCAAGACAATGTACTGTATGAGCAATACAAATGAGGCCTGCAGCTGGAAATGACATGGCAAATACTAATTCTGATTCAAAGGATAACGAAACTCTTAAGCAAAACTTTGAACATCGGGAGAGATTGTTGTGTTTTGTGACTGCGACAAATATCAGTGCTGAATCATCACCATTTTTG
The DNA here is from genome assembly GCA_018136845.1 of Heterotis niloticus. NCBI lineage: Eukaryota > Metazoa > Chordata > Actinopteri > Osteoglossiformes > Osteoglossidae > Heterotis > Heterotis niloticus. The sequence continues at coordinate 28,645,768 of CM030892.1, read as the reverse complement.
AAAAGGTGTGCAAATAGGGGCAAAGCAAAGATGGTCAGTGGTTATTCTTAATGACAGAATGAAGAAAATAAAAGTTTACTACTAATTCATTTGTGGGTTTCATCTCCTCTGTAGCTCCTTTCCGCACCCTTCCTTGGGGAGGCTGAGAATGTGCGGCTTGACCAGGGGCAGGTGCAGAGGGCCAGGTCTCGGGGAGGGCCTTTACAAGCCGGTGTCAGAGGGGCACCTTGGGGGTGATGGGGTCCAGCTGCCGCTTCACAGGCCGACATCAAACGGCACAAGCTGCAAATCCAGCTCTCCATGCCTATCTCTCACGTCATAGTGGCCCAGTAAAACACCACGATCCAGGTTTCATGAGGCCCAGGGGTAGTAAAAAATTTAAAATTAAAATAAACAGTTATAAAATATTCAAGGCCTTCTGCAACCTTAGATATAACCCCCTGACACTTATGCAACAATATGCATGATAACTGTCTGCTTCTAGTAATTGGATCAGAACATTTCTTAGAACTTGAGATTTTGATTGTAATGGTGCAAATGGGCATGCGTAACCAGCAGTGGAGGTTAACATATGGCATCAAATCACTTGGAATAGAATGAAAATGGACTGCGATGCGAAAATCCTATACAATATTCTCCACCGATTAAAGCAACTCTCATTCCATTTTGAATTTCTGGGCAAGGTGCTTTCTTGCACAATGAGCAAATGATACCTTTGGTAAGAAGGACACAAGCAGTGACCTGAGCAGCTGGACTTGGGTAACCCATCTCCAGCTGAGCCTAACAGTCAGCGCTGACAGGGCCTTGGCTGAGCCTGAGGGGCAGGGGGCACCATCCAAAAGCGGGCATTGGCAGGGAAATATTCAAAGAGGAATTTCCTTTCTACAGTTTGAGTGTTGATGGGTTCGACTACCAATGCTTTGGGAGAAGTGTAAAAAAATATGAGGGTGTGCTGTCAGTGTGTCTGTGGTTGGCAAATGGATCCCGAAGCCTGCCGCTCAGACAGGCAAGCGCCTCACTTTTTCCGCTCCTCAGCACCGCTGACCTCTGTGCAGGATAAATTCTTTGGCTGCTGGATAGCAGAATTGCAGAATGGAATTTAGAAAGACTGTGACTTCATCTTTTATTAAGAATAAAAAACTGGAGAAGAACGTCAAAAGGTTGGCAATTAGGCATCGCAAAGCGGCACGGCATGAAGTGTCAACTTGTATGACGATTTTAATTAAAATGTGGCATTACGTCTGGCAGAGACATACAGGTATATCCCATTCCTGAGCCATCGGGCAGCCGAGCCACTCTGTGATTCACTTCCTGCAGTTCTATTTGGCCTGTACCCTTTTCATAAAGTACCAAGTGCTGGATCGGGAAAAAATAAGGATTTGTTTAGTCACGCTGCATTTTTGGTTGGTGACTCAATAGCTAATATAACTCTGGAAAAAAATTAAAAGAAAGGTGTGTGGTGAATATACATTTTAATTTGTAGTTGCCGTAAAGGGGAATTGATTAACAACCTCTAGATTTTTTTTGGTAGTCTGTAACATAAATTGAAAACCCCAACCCAATAATTATCCTCAAAGTTTTGCCCGCATTCTCCAAAAGTTAAAAATGCCACATTATATTATTATTAGTATTATTATTATTATTATCATTATTAATAATAATAATAATAATAATAATAATAATAAAGTTTCTTATTAGGCAAGGCAAATATGCTTTGGTTTTTAAATTAATTATCAGAAAATTCAACGAGCATCCCTCTTTTTCAGCACGGTGAGCAAATGACTGAGGATGGCTGAAAATTATATAATATTTACATTATAGCTACTGAAAGAGTATTGCACTTCTCGGCATTCTTCAGAAGAACCTACAACTTCCATTCCCGCTCTGCCAGACAGGAGTTACCTCACTAAAATGCCCTTTATTCCTAGCATGAACAGGAGAGGGAAAAGGACAAAGAAATACTACATAGCTCACAACCACTTATTTAAATATGTACCATAACGCGAGCCTGTCTAGACTGGGGGGAAGCAGACCAATACCCTTCGCAACCAAATCCTTTTAAAAGTATGATGAAGAGTTAAGTCAACCCCTTTGAAATGAATGACCTCAGTTATAAACTGCAGTCGCTGCAAACATTGAGTTTACTGAATAAATATTAATGTGACACATAACACAAAACAAAAACTGAATGCCATGTGCAGTGATCATACGCTACAGGATAAAGCAAGGGTTCAGTTTTAAGACAGAGGTCTAACTTTGACTGTATGCTGCATGAAAGAGAAAGTGGTTCAACAATGACTCGCAACACACTTTCACAGGGATGGAGAAACAACAATGTGGTGAAGTGGTCACAGAAAAGGGCCCAAGCTTTCCCCCCTAGCGAGGTAGTGAGTGAACTGAAACACATCTGTTCAAGAATATAATGTGCACCATTACCACTGGTATAAACAGAAAGGTTTAGGAAATCTGAAAACTGAGAACATGTATTGTTCAATTTAAAAAATAACCATCATACATCATACATGTAAGTTGCGAGCTTCAACTTTCAATCCATGACTGAGGTAAATCCCTTGTTCAGCTGAGGGCAAGGAAGGGGGGAAAAAAAAACAGATAGGGGGAGGAAGAGGAAGACCACTGGGTTCCACTCCCACGAGCAGTCAGTGCTTCGCCTGTAGTCAGTGTGATTTAGAAAGTATGATTTTTCTCTTCTTCTTGACACCCTCAAAAATGGCTTCCTTCACCTTACCTCTGTGCTGTGCCCCCCTACCCTTACCACGACATCACAAACACTTGTCGAAGGTTGTTTTTGGAACTGGAAGCGCATTCCTGGAAGCGCAGCATTCCTAGTTCAACTGTTTCTCGAGAATGAATTCCTTGAAAATACCCATGAAACACCAGGCTGAGGCTTGATGGCTGGCGGCCACTCGCTGCAAATTAATTACCACTTCAATTCTGCCCATTCCTTTTCCTTTATTTATTTTGAAATGTCCTACAGAATAGCATTAACCAAAGCCCTGTTAGAGGAAATGGTGGCTGGACTGGATAATGGTGAGCCGTGAACACCTGCAGACATGGGTCCCAGAGAGCATCCAAAGCACAACACAGACAATATTTCCACAGCAGGTTAATCCATCAGCAGACAGGACAAGCATCCTTCTCAAGGAGTGATCCAACATGGCGGACACAAGTCTCCTTATGTGCCCATCTTAAAGACTATGTAATCTCAACTGAGGACATCCATATTAACGGTGTGGCTACACAAGGACGTTAAATTAAACACGATATTGAGGAAAAATGAAAACAATGATTCATATGTCGGATACATTTGCTATACCCTTTTCTAAAGTAAAAGAAAAAAATATATACTTCTACTGTGCTTAAAACATTGCAATGCATACATGACTACTTCCTGTATCCTGGGTGAACGTGACAACCTATTTTACATATTGACCCCCTTAGTGTTAGGAAAACTTGTTACCCGTTTTGCATGTGAACCCATCATTGTTCAGAGAACTTGCTGCCTGACTTACATGCAAATCCTTCAGCTACTGTAGGTACTGTGTAAGTTTCTTTGATGTGCATTTTCTCACCCTACTGTATATAAACTGTTTAGCCCTTTTTTTGAAGAGAAACCTGCTGGTCAGATTTCTCCCAGGTACCTGCTGTACTGAGACAACCGATAAAGATGTTTGTTTAACTTCTCGGCCATTTAATTCCCCCACGAATGAAAGATTTAATGAGAATGATTTGTGGATACACATTAAACTGGCTTCCTTTTAAAACCTAAACACTCTAATAATGAGAAATAAAGTGCATTCCTACATTTCACAGATTACCCTATCTGGACTTTGAAGGGGAAAAAAATCATATTGGTCTCTTATACTTGTGCTTTTCTTATTTATACTTTTACCGAAAGTGTTTTCTTTTAATGTGATGACAGCACTGCACATATCAATGTAAATTAAGTGGTATCATGCAGTCCCTCCGAATTACAGAAAATTGCCCAGCTCTTACTTGCTGTTGTTCTACTCCAAGGCAAGGCACATCTTAAGTTGCAGCAGTCAAGGATATTAAGGCGACCATTTATGACGTATGACAAGAAGGGAACTCCAAACCATATTTTCCTAGTGGTTTGTCAAAATAGCTGGTATCCTGAATTAACACATTAGAACAGGAGGAGGAGTACAAAATGCAAAGGAACCAGAAACAGAGGCAGATAATGCTTTCAGCAGCTGCTAGGCGGCAGATGTGCACTGAGGTGGTCCTGTGGTGCGGGTCCATGCATAGTGCAGAGGTCTATTAGTAACGTGTGTTTGATACTGCAGACGTTTATGGAAGGTCTGTTTGCTCAGGGAGATATCTGCATCTGAGGCAGGGAAGTGGGGATGGGGCAGCATGGGTTTTACCTTACACCACCTGTACATAATGCAAGCTGGTCACCGTCTGTCCTTACTGCTGTATTTGCAGGTGGACATGAGCCATCCCTTATTCCCGCCATCCGCCCACCTCAAATTCCAGTTAGTGCTGCAAATAACACTTGGTGAGACCGGAGACTGAGCAGTCGCGGAAAGTAAGCAAAAACTCCACTATTCATCACATCTTCACTATGAAAAATGGCAAAGAAACAGAGACTATAGCAGCTTTCTCAATAGCATATTGGATCCATACCTCAGACAACTTAGAGGAGTGTTATGGTTATTATATTTTTGTCTGTACTCTCCAGCTCCTTGTGGCAATGATCATCAGCTTCTACGCTCACAGATGGCTTCAATATCACCATTAGATCTAATCACTTGTAATGAAACTTCCCAACTTGAAATAGTTAGTGGAGAACCATAGATTTCAACCCACAGATTTTCTTTTCCATGACTAAAAGGAGGACTTTAAACTTTTATTGGTGGGAGGATTTTTATCACTTTTTCATCATCCTGCATAAATTGTCACAAAGGTCAATTTTACATCTGGGTCACAACTGAACACAATCATTGGATTCTGAGTTAAAACAGACCTTTCAATACGAATCTTTAATCTGAAAATGGGAGTTAGGAGAATTAGCTCCTACACTTTGTGTATCCTACTGTACACCACTACTGCACTTACTGTAACTATTATATTACTTTTACTTTCATGTTAAAATTTCAGAATGTGTTCAATGGCATCTGGCAGATTACATTACAGAATTCAGTAAGCGAACACCAAAACATTAGTTGCAAAAATACAATTTATAAATCCAAACACTTTATTCATTTCACAACGTTCATATCCAATTTTACTTTCACCACATTTTGTTTGAAGGAATTATAGTAATAGGCTCTAAAAGAACGTGGTACTTTGTTTAAAGAATACTAATGCCAGTGAAAATGTTTGGAAAAGAAACCATATGGAAAATGTACCAATTCATTAACCACTTTATAAATAATAAAAAAAAAAAAAAATCAAATCGCACTAACCTTATCTTGCTGTTATGATTGAAACGGGAGACTATGATAAAATTGCCGGTTCGCACAGGCGCTCAGAGACCACTGGTTTCCTTGGCTTGAAGATGACCTCTTTAGAACCACTGGCGTGTACATTACATCAATGTGTATTCCATATAAAACTCTGAACACTGCACAATTTCACCTCTCACCTCCACACAAACACTATTCCAACAAGGCACCCTTCAAGGCCTCAACACAATCACAGTCTTACTCCGGCATGAAAAAAAGAAACCAATTACACTATCTGTTCTCCACCATTCGAGACGGGAAAAGGCAGCTACTTCATGCGTGCGCACACGTGTGCTGGCTGCTGGGGCACGGCCTGTTACAGTAGCAGGGCCTCTGACAAGGAGTGAGAGGCTGCCTGGCAGAAAGAGGGAACTCAATTGGAAAATAACTGTGGAATAATGTCCAAAACCAAAGCAGCCCGCTAAATAAAACCAAAAAAAAAAAAAAAAAAAAAAACGAGAGGCCCGCAATGCATTCCAAAGCAGAGGTTTTCACTTTCATTACATCATCACCAATGCATTTTATAAAGGCCCTAATATAGCAAACCTACAGACATCGGGCAACTTTCATTATTTTTTTATTACCCAAACTATGAAATTTTCAAGTTTTTCTCAACTTGATTTCATTGTACTACTCAAAAAAACAAAAAAAATCACTATTAAGTAATTTAGTATTAAGTATTAAGTAACCTACACTTTGAAAGGCAAAAAGTCTTAAATCATACAAACTATCATTAATCAAACAGTTTATTATGAAGTCACTGAGGATGGTCTCATAAACAGTTAAAACTTATCTCCTGGTGTGAAGAAATACAGAATGAGTCATGGTTTCAGAACTGAGTCAAAGAAGACCATTTGCATTCCCCAAACCTTTAACATCCCTCTTGGTTCTGCTAAGACATTTCATGCTGCATTTACAGCTTATTGTGGAAATGGAACATAAATATTGTGTTTAATATTCTTAATTTTACAGTAAAAAGGGCAGCCTTCGTTTAAGCCTAAACCTTTAGGTAAACCAATATAAACCGTGCGTTATAAGGCACACAAGGAGAGATCTAGTGGACACAAACCCTCCAGAGATTAGAATGCGGTTATGTAAATTCCTTCTCTCTTATTAAATTTTTGGAAGAAAGGAGCAGAACTCAAAATAAAGGATTGCCTTTGGTGCTTTTTCGGACTGGAAGCCTGTTTATATGCTTAATGTACTGTAAATGTGCCCAAGAGAAAACACAATAAAAAAAGGGCTAATATACTTTAATGATGGAAAACTTGGAGTCAGTGCAATTTCATCTGAGAACAAAAGCACAATCTAATTGCATTTTTCCTTTTGTGCGACTCTCCATTCCCCCCGCCTCCTTGCCCTCCTTCCACAAATTAACTGACAATATCAGTTTTCCTGACATCAACAGGTACCCGCCTCTACGGTCTCTACGCCTACTTGTGGAGGTGGGTCGGTGAATCAAATACAGACAGCCCTCCACCCACAACCCCAGACCCTTCCTTCCAGACACCTCTGAATGCTCCTCAGGGGCCACATATCAGGCCGGACAGCTGGCTCTGCATCAGCCCAGCCAGACTGAGCTGCTGTTCAGCACCAGGGACCACTTCTCGGACCCACGACAAATCCACAGTTTCAGAAGCTTTATTTTAAAGAAACCAAGGGGTGTATGGATTTTATGTCAAACCAGAGAGAAGGCAGAAGAATAATTACAATCACATGGCAGACCATGCTTCCACTTTGAAGGGGGTTGGGACAGCTGAGGGGGGATGCTTCCCTGACAGGGAGATAAGCACTGTCATTTTTTACTCCAAAATGTCAGCATTTATGAGGTAACAAAATGTTACATCTAAAGAGAACACCCCCATCACTTTCACATGTTGAATGGAAGAGGTCATTTAATGAAATGGCGCCTGATTCGTATAAATTGCCTGCTACCAGAGATGTTACAGACTGATGTTGGATCAGTGTACATGAAGGTCTATTTCATATTTTAAAAAAAGCCAAATATTTTATAGCCAGAGTTTTGGCAATTTAAATGTTTAGGATCATTTAGGATCAAGAACACAACAGTCTTTGTTCATACATAAAACGGACATTCTGACAACGTTTCTGATAAACATACATATGTGAGAGTGGCACTGTGATTCTCTTCTGCAGACATTTACATATACAGGCACTCAGAATTAAAATATCATTCATATTCATATTTTTAAAGAAGTGTTCTTTGTATTTACCGATGACAAACTTGCCATAAACATGTCAGTCATTAAAACAAACTGACCAACAGAGCAGCTATGCTGGATCCAGTGAAATGTCAGCGAAATGCAAATGCCAATACACAAATATTAGTAAATTATCCTTTGAAATGATGCAAAATAAGTTTATGAATTTTAACATGTTGACTTTGGTATAAAGGTCATAGATACTGGTTGTAATGCTGTTGAACTTCATTGTAACACCATACACACTGCAGCCAGGCTTCATGTGGTTTTTCATGGGTATGGCCACCGGAACTTTTGTTTGCTGCGAAATACTGAAATTATCCATCTTATGATGCATTTTTTTATCATTTATTTTTATTCTAATAATTTTAATACTAACAAATAGTTTGTCATTCATTTAATACTTGTTGCGTATGGTGAATAGTAAAATGTTACACTCTTGCATTTCTAGCTCTAAATCTAGAACTTCCCTTAACCACTATGGATGCTGCTTATTTAATATTAGTGTATTCAACTATGATGTGGCAAACACCAATAAATATCACAAAACCACCCAAGTTAAAGCCACTCCTTGTTAAACCTCGATTAGGGAAGATGTCACAAATATGACTAGAGGTCACAAAGAGCCAGAAATATGAAATATGGAAATATGAGAGACCTCCATGTATATAAAATACAAGCACATTGAATAATGGATGGTCGATATTTCTGCATTACAGCAAATTGATACCTTAGCTCTGCAAAGAACTCTGTATTGGTGGCAACTGCAAAAGTAATTCCATCCAGAAATTGGTTTCACAGGGAAACCAAAGGTCAAAAACCTTCAGGTTTTTGTCGAGTAAATTAAAAAAAGGAACATCCTTCATAAGGAACGAGATAATCTGACATATTTCTGCATGAGGAAAATGTAATCTTGTATTTAAATAAAAAAATACAAATTGATCGACTACTTTATGCAACATCCCTTTAATCCAAATGTGTAATTCACAATTTAAGGATCCAACCAAAAAATCTATTTCAGCTCCACCTCAGTACATTCATGAAGCAGAACGTCCCAAATTAATGTGGTCTAAAGAAACAGCATAAAGATGGCTTGCAAAATGTGAAATGATCTGCTCCACATGGGAAATGATTGTAGTACAAAGTTGAAAATTCACCTCAACAAACAAATAAAAACGCGAGCAAGCTCTTCCCATTTCTCAAACGAAGAACTAAAATTTGACGATAGGTGAACGCAAATAGGCACAAAATGACAAAAGTACACCGAAAAAGAAGCTGTGATAAGGAACACATTAATACATAAACCAGAAATTCACCAGTGTATCCCTTTTTGTTACTTTTATCTGCCAAAATATGATGCATCCCAGCTAACATTCCTCATTACACAGATGATAATTTAATAGGTCCAAAGCCACCTAGAGCTCAACAAAAGCCTAATTTCTGGCTGAATATACCTGAGCTGGCAGACATAGGTCCAAAGAGGACATAATGTTATGTGCATATGCACTGAAAAGCCAGATCAACTCCAAAAAACAACCTTTTGATTAAAGAACTCAAGACTGTGTGCATCAAATGCCCGACAGAAAAGGAATAGAGAACTTCGTCTCTGTGTGGAGTGGATTTATAACATCTCAATTTCAGTCGATTTTTTTTTTACTATTGTCATTAATTGAAGCAGAAGTTGTCATTCATGAATATATGGCAAGAGCAAAAGTCAACCAGACCACATCATTAAATCACTAGATGAGTTTTGAGCTTATATATGAAATATCTAAAAAAGAAACTCTTGGAAAAAAAGAAAAAAGAAAAAAAGGTTAGTCACAAAATATAATTTCATATTTTCCAATGAGACCAGCAAGACTCAAATAAAGTTAACAGCCTCATAATGAAACCAATCATGTCAAAAGGTAAACCCAAAAGATAGTTTGCACTTTTCTATCTACAAATATCCTTTAGTTGTATCTGGACATTTTTGTCTGTGTATTTACAAAAAAACAACAGTTGAAACTGAAGTTAGAACTTCAAAAAACATCCTGAAGACAACATGGCTACAGAAAAATCAAACTATTTTGGGCACCTAACAGCAAGCCAAAATGAATGGGGGTGATAAACCCTGCTTTGGTCTGTTAGAAATACAAGAAAAGTTCAAAGCACAAATATACTGCAATTATTTGTATATATTTTTACAAGAGACACTTGCTTTATGATTATAATTTAAAACCTAAAAAAAATTTAACAACCAAAAAAATATTTTTTGAAAAACGCACAAACGTTTCATGCTGAGGACACTGAGGGGTTACCGCTTAAATAACTGTGAAAAAGAAAGATTACAGCTTTGAACTTGTGACATTTAATCTATGCGGCTTTTACGACATTTTGGGGCGCCTGGGGGTGAGTATGTCCCTGTGAGAGAGTGAAATGGAGTCATGGGTCATATATTGGTAGCTTTTACCAGGAGTTCCTGCTAGGAACAATGCTAAAAAGGTCACAAAACCCAAGCACCCTTCCCATTTCACCCCACACATCCCCAGCACTGCTGCCAGTGCTTACCGGGTTAAAAGGAGCAGCGATAGTAGCAGAACCGATCCACTTGGGTGCAGCCAGTCAGGCAGCCAGTCAGCCAGCCAGTCCTGGGATTTGCATACACCACAAAGGGGGGGTGGAGGAACTGCAGACACTCCCACAGGCTATAAAGCCCAGCCATACTGAAACACTCAGACAGAAATCACACGTGTGTCGGTGCAGCTGGCAGGCCAAACGGCAGCGCAGCAAAGCAAAAGGGACCAAGACGCAGATATCCCAGCCAAGAGCCAGTTGCCAGGTGGGGGGCTTCAACCGAAGGAAAGAGAAGAGCAGGAGCACAGAGACAGGACCATGCGCGACCTATGTGCTCTCCAGTCAAAGGATTAGTTAGTCAAACTTGTATTTTAATAAAAGCTTTACAAGCAGCAATACACATGCGAATAACTAATATATGCATGTGAAAAAGGAGGGGTTTTCTGCTACTACTAAAACAGAAACAAAAAAGATAAATACAAGCAAAGATGTCATTTGCGATGGTCCGCCCAGCCCCCAGCAGGTTCCTCTACTCCGACATCAGCATGCTATCTGAAGATGAGGAGAACGGCAGCGAGAGCTCGGGTTCCGATGAGAAGTCCTTCCGCCTGGATGGCTCTGGGTATGAAGTAAAGGTGGGCCGGAAGCGGAAACCCGGAAGCCGCGTGTCTCTACCACAGATGGTTGATGGACGGCAGCGAAACGCTGCCAATGCCCGCGAACGAGATCGCACCAACAGCGTCAACACAGCCTTCACTGCCTTGCGCACGCTCATCCCAACCGAGCCAGCTGATCGCAAGCTTTCCAAGATTGAGACCCTGCGTCTGGCTTCCAGCTATATCTCTCACCTGGGCAACGTGCTGCTGGTGGGTGAGGCCTGTGGAGATGGTCAGCCCTGCCACACCTCCTCCACCTACTACCACCATAGCTCGCCTGGCAGGGACTCTGAGAACTCCCAGCCTAAGCAGATCTGCACCTTCTGCCTCAGCAACCAGAGGAAGATGGTGAGTACCAACCAGCTGGAATGACTGTTATTGCATAGCACTGACAGTCTCCTTTAGTGACTTAATGCAGCTGTCATTATAGAGTCATGGCCATATTTCTCTTTCGTATGCCTTCCACTGTCAACACTTGTCTCATTTAACAAACCCATTCCGTTTACGTTGTAAAGTACCATGGCATTTTGTACCATGAGCTGAGGAGAGAAAATACTGCTTTTTCTGCAAACGCCCTGGAAAATAGTACAGAAACAATAATATGCTTTTTTAAATTTAAAAATACTACAAAAACTGTATAATGAAGTTTTCATTCTGTGTTCCAAAAAACATTTTCAATCAAAGTAATTACTAGGATTTCAACTCAAAGCTGAAAATGACTAGAGCACAAATAAAAACTAAGTATGAGCGGTTTTTCGTGGACAAGCCTAAATGCAGAGGTGTTAACCAATATAGCCTGTACCACATGAAACCCTAACATGAGGAAATTTTAAGCCCAACTCAAGGAATTAGAAATAGATAGCTGGCATTGCACAGCAAGGCATGGCACTGCATGTCAACTCCTGGGCACAGCCAGGACCAGACAGCCTTGCAGGCACCCTGAGTGATGGTGTGCTGCAGTTCTTAACAGTCCATCTTGTGCTTCATGTAAAAATACACAATTTCACAAACAAAAATATTTCTTATGCTTTACTGGAACAATAAATCTCTACATTAAAAATACAGCATGTCACACTACTTTTTTTCAGGGGCTGAGAAAAGACTGCTAAAACGTCTGAATTTGTAAACTCTTGGCCGAACAAAGTTTGCATTCTACACACTATGTAGAATTCAAATCAATACCACAAATAATGATTAGGCAAGAATGGCGAGGGAGAGGGGTATACAAAAATACAGGTAGTGCAGAAAAGACAGGACTGTAGTTCACATTTTTTTCAAACCTGAAGTGCACCATATGTGACATGATGGGCATCATGATGCGTACACTTCTATCGTTTTATAACCATCATACCCTTTTCCACTAAACTTAAAATAATTTCAGAAAGCATTCATATAAACAAAAATCTTTTCTTTTTCATTTATTCAGAACAGTCAATCAGAAAACAAATCTGAAACTCTTTGCTTGACTATGTGATTTTTTGCAAATTAATGATAGGGTTGAAATATGTACTATATGCACCTTAAATACACAATTTCAATTAGACCAAAAAAAAAAAAAAATTAAATTAAATGGTAAAAGAATCACCCTTTCTTAAATATTATGTACTCAGGGAATACTGCATACAAACAAGGATTTTATGTCTGGTCATTAGCACACTTTCTTCCATTGACCAAAAGTTTCTCTTAGCAGCGCTATTAATACCAGGATCAGCCAGGATCCCTACATATAATAAATACATTATTTCTGATTTATAAACTATATCATATAATCTCTGAAAGTATGTAGGCTTAAAATGTAAATTATAAATAAATAAATAAATAACATACAGGAGCTCCTGAAGAGAAACTTTTTTCTTTATATAAATGGGCACATAAAGTTATGGCATAGAATGGCATACTTTATTAATCATTATTTAACCTAGATTTTTTCCAGCAAACACCTTATTTTCACAGCTTAGAAGCAAGATGACTTTTACTTTATGATATTTGTTGAATTAGGTATATTTGAAATAGATTAAATTTTAATTTCTCTAACATTTTATAAATAATTAATATCAATATTAAAGGTAAAATACCAAATCGACACAATAAAATTAAATACTTAGAAATTTTACATTCTCCAGAAAAACGAAAATAAAGGTGAAAAGTACTGATCATATTAATATGCGTTCAGGAAATACCACATGTATTAAATACCTAAACCCTGCTACATGATTAAAATATCCCAATCATAAAAGAATCCGTTTTAATACTAAATGTTGGGCTGATTGTGTAACATCAAATCTTTGCGTCTGCCCTGGGAAATGACTTGACTTGAGAAATCTGTTTTTGACCAAGCCAAGCAGATCTATGAGGATTCCTGTAGTTACAACCCCCATCAGCACATGACAACATCAACTACTGGAAACAAATCAATAACTTCATTCACCATGATCCGCAGGCAAGACATCTGTATAGCTATCTTACCACAAAGCATTTTAACTGCTGAGTCTTCTTTATGTTTTAACAAGTCTGACATCAGATTATACTTATCATATATATGCTTTCCCTGTCTTATTTAAATTGTTCAGTAATCTATTTGATATCTTAAGATAAAAACTCCAAGAAGCACCGTATGAGAAACTGGTAAATTCCATTACGTGCATTGAAACTTTGTTAAAATAAGACTAACACACTGTCCATCACTTTAATAAACACAACTCTTGCACTTTAGCCACATCACATTTCATACACATACTGAACAATTATTTAAAATTAAACTCTGGGGATGTCAGTACCACAACAACGGTTCCTTAGAGGAATTGAGGCACTTTTGTCGCCCATGAATGTCTCATTAAAGACACATGAAGACCTGGCAAGTAGGTCACATGATTAAAAGTAACCAATCATAACACAGAACAGACCCATGGCTGGAAGCAATCCGTGCGCTTGCCCCTCTCAAACAGAATAAACCAGCAAATGAGATAATGGCATTTTAAACGTTTTATCCAGTATTAAAGCCTTGTCTATACAATTTTTGCTCAGATGATATTTGAAACAGACTGGGCTTTCCCTTTGAAGTTAGATTTAAGAGCCAAAAACCACTCGCTTTAAACCACATTCACTCCTTACCCCTATTTAACGCTCATTACGCCATGAAAAGTACCAGTCAGCCAAGTCTTGTATCTTTATTGTTTCCTTAGGAAAAAAGTAAAAGGAGGAGTTTAAAGTTGAAATATAAGGATTTGCCAAATATAGGACGGTGAGTAAAACCACACAACCACAGACATCGACTCACTGCAACTAGTGTTGCCCAGCCGAAAGCACTGTTTAAAAAAAAATCTTAAGTGTTAAGATGACATCCTCAGCAGACCTGGGAAAGGGAGACATACAGAAGTACCTCTTTTGTGCCACAACTGTAACCTGAGGAGCTTTTCCACTATTCCAGCCTTCACCTATCAGGTATTTTACCAGCAACATATACTACATAACCCTCAAGAGTCAAACTTTGTAGCATGTAGTACAAATATGCATCGTGTTGATTTGAATTTCTATAGAATAACAAGTTCTAGCATGCCATCTTTTACTGCTTCAAAATGTACATTTACTCTTTTTGCCGCATCAGAAAAGAAGCAGCACTGCTTGAATAAATCTAGAGAAGAGCAGAAACAAAACCTAGAACTGTCCCTGAGAAGATGACTAATTTCAGCCCCCAAATATACAGGCTTTAACAGACTTGTGTCTCTACATAGGAAGCATTGCAAACACCTCTGCCGCCGACATATGGACATTATTACATAGACACGGAAAGAAATGAATCATTGCAATTCTGAAAAATTCATTACAAAACAAGAATTATAGGGATAAACCCAATTGCTCAAGAAAGAGCTAATAAAAACCCATTGAAGACATAAAAATAGAGGTATCCCTGTGTAGCTAATCTTACAGAAATTTCCTCCACATTCATTTATAATTCAGCATATCCAAACTTGACTACTATATCAATTTTATAAAAGCACAGATGCTTACCAAAGTACATATTAACATTGTTTTATCAAAACTAATGCGTCAGCATTTTAATGCAAGTTTTTCTCAACCCTCTATCGAGCCACATATTTAATACAGGGCTGTGAACGGTTGGTGAAAAAACCAAAGCTGGACGACAAACACTACATAACCATTGATGAGGATTAAAACAGTGAGCATTACTAAAAGAAGGGAACACACAGACGTGTGAAAAGATGTGATTGATGTGAGTTTGCCAGTCAGCACGCTGGCGTGAAGAACTGCTTCTAATAATCATAGTTACAGGTCTGTGGGCCAACACTGGGGAGACAGCTGACAGATCCCCTCGCAGCAACCATTTAACAAAGTGCCAACCTGTCAGGTTAGACTGAAGCTAAATATTTGGGCTAAAAGTCAAGACTTAGGTGACAACCGAAAGGGAGGGGAATGGAAAAAAACCCCTGCATTTGCAGATGGCAATTCAACACCTTTTGAGAAGAGCAAAGGTGCAAAAAATTTCCAATGTATTTATGAAAATCAGCTACAACTTGAGTTAAAACAAGACACCTCTAAAAGGAACTGACAAAAGTGCGAGGACTATTTCTGAAAGCGGATGGTTTTAACTACAATTGTGGGCCGACATCAAAATGCTATAGCTGTAGAAATAATGACATTCCAGCGAGCTGGGCACTCACCAGAGTGAATGAAATGTAATGTAAACCAGGTGTACCACAAAGAGGTTGAAGGTGAGAACAGTAAATATAGGGTCGCTTCCAAGACCCAATTTCAAAACATACAAAGGCAGACATTAATAAAATAAAAATAAATTCCAAGAACAAACAGATTCATTCAACTGTCAAGGAACTGCACTTGATAGCAATTTGATGTGAAGCAGCTTCACAAGATGGGGAGGAGGGAATCTCAGTTCATTCAAAATCGTTTTACTGTATGCAATGAGAAAAATGACATGTCCAAAAAGCAGTGATGGGATGTAATTCATAGCATCACACAGAATGAGGTACAATTTGCTGTGCTGTTACATAATTTGATTACTTGAATCTCATTTTTCCTCTCTTTCAGAGCAAAGACAGAGACAGAAAAACAGCTCTAAGAAGTTAATACAGACAAGTTGAGGAAAGGACTTTTATAAGATTGATTATCAACAGACATCATTGGTTGTATATATGCAAATATAAAAGTATATATATTTAAATATCTAAAAATTCCAGAACACAATGCTTTAATAGGATAATGGACTTCCTGGGCTTCACCAATGGGTGTGACAAACCAGGTACAGACTTTTTGATTTGTATTGTCATACATTATTCTTTTTTGCCTCTAAATGTGTTTGGGGGAAAAAAATGTGAAATAATTAAACTGAAGCAGTCATTTGTACCAGAAAAATCTACGAAGATCCTTTCTACAAACTGCAAGTATATCTAGTTTTTAAGAAAACTTTGACCACTTCTGCAAACCATATGGACACTTTGGATCTGGTGGGAAAGGGGGAATTTAACAAAAAAAAAAAAAAAAAAAAACTTGGGGTGGAAGGACCAAGGGATCGAGGCTGAATGAGAGCTTGGACAGTGTCAGCCAAACTGGACCAGAAATCTTTGTGTCTGTCCCTTCATGCAGCTCATGGGAAAATTTTGCCAGCTAAGATGAGAACGCTGGTCCAGTGTCAACTGGGCTTCTGTTCTACACAATCCTGATGCTTTATAGCGAACAGATCTGCTTATGATTGTTTGATGTGGGATGTGGACGGTGGTGCAGTGTCTTAAGCGGTAAATACCTTGTTGAAGAAAGCATTAATGCAGGTTAAAATAAATACACTTACGAACATATGTATGTTTTCCCACTATTCAAAGTAATTTTCTTTTGCTTTATGGATCGCTTAAAGAAACATTTATATTTAAACCACTGTAAAGCCTTCCTTCTGAACCAATTTGTTCTCTTCTATTTAAAGAGATTTAAGGTGACAAAATGCTCTCTCGGCTTTGGCAGAACCCTACGTTTTTTACCTTTCTTCAACAATAGCGCTTGGTCTAACACATGCTGCTGTGATGCGACCCAAGGGACCAGAGTAACACGTCTTCCCTGTTCTTCAAATGAGAAACAGAACCGTGACAGACTGGGATCCAAGTCTGAACCCGACAATAACTCTGCACTGTTTTATTTCCATTACAGCTCAATACTCATGGTCACAAGTTGTTTCTCTGACATATTTATTGTCTTATGCAGCAATATCTAAATAAAAGCAATCGTATGTTATTACTTGACAACTGGAAACTTGTTTAAATGCAGATGTCATTCATAATTTATAAAATTCTACAAAATGAAGTGATACCACAAAACTGCAGAAATAGTACTCAATGGATATTCAGATCTGGATAAAGACCATGCAGAACAGCCAGTTTCTGAGCATCTGCAGTAGTTAGAATCCTGATGCCCTGACCTAGCTGGTCCCCAAGGGAGAACATGTTGTACCTTTGATTGAAATGCTCCTTCTGGATATTCCAATTACAAACGCAGCTGTATAAAAAGATCACCACACACACACACACACACACACACACACACACACACACACACACACACACACACACACACACACACACACAGCTTCAAATGCCTGTAACCATTATTACACAAATACCACAAAAGGGCAGGTTCAGTGACCGAATAACTCATCTTATTTGCCTTTCAAAGCTGCTCTGGCTGAACACAGCACCATTTGGTCATTAAAATTTGCATAACCAAAAACAGAGGTCCACGAACATGTGTACATGGTCTTTAACGCAGTCAACCGAGAATGAAAACTTACAAAAATGTGTGTAAAGCTGGGTTACGCACACAGACCACTTCGGTACTTAGTAAAATACCCAACCACCTGTACCACCCTGTATAAAGTTCAGACATGTGCTCAAGTGTTGAGAATTATTTACTCATCTACCTTCAATATTTTGTTAACTTGTAATACTTGCAATGCTTTTTAAGGGATTAAGATTACATGAGGGAGTATAGGGTAACATACGGTAAGAAAACACCTTGAAACAGTTATTATACAGCAACACACAACCTTAGAAAAGGTTACATGTTAAAAAAAAAAAAATCAGGATAAACAAATGGCAATGTGCACAGAAATGAGATAGTAAGAAGAAAATATAAAAGCTAATTTTGAAAAACTGCCATTTAATGAAAGTGACATCCTTGCAAATTGTGATCTTGTGTGGAGGAAGGTGGTCAGAATTAACAGATCAGCTCATCCAGGAAGGGGCAGCATGGTGCGCCATGGCTCCGTCCAGTAAGGACTCTCAAACAGCCAACTCTGTGCTGCAAAGGGTCACGCTGGATCTGCAAGTAGGGTCTCTGGTGGAATGTCCACCTCTGTACTACTCATGTGGCTGCAAAAGAAGCCTAGGCACCTCTGGTGTACCCTCCTCACCTACTCTTAGGGATGGAGGTCAATGTCGGGGTTGGCTGGCTATAGCCAGGTCACTGGCAGTCCACCGCTCACACATTCTCGACCACAGCACAATCCTCTCTGAATCCCATCCATCAGCTGTCCTGACCTTGCTGACCAATGTATACATGTTTTGTAGTAGATATCATATTCCAGCAGGACACACATTACTTATCTTCTTTGCAGTTTTTTTTTTAAAATAACCAGTCAAAATTCTTGATGCTCATATTAAGAAGTTAAAGCATTTAAAGTGAAACATATCAACAAGATCTGCTTTGGGAAGAACAATGATACTCCAGAAAATGCATTCCCAGGCCTCGTTGCGAGTACTGACAACTGCTCAAACATTTCGAGAGCGTGAAGATCGCAAGCTCTGAGAACAAGCATCTGTTTTTACCTCGGTGTGCAACATTCAATCAAAACACACAACTTGCTTCCTCCATGACATCTGGTTTCAGTTGGCAATATCTTGCCCAATATATGTTCTGTGAATTGTGAACAAAATAATTTGACCGTTAAAACCACTTTTCCTCTCGCTGGATCCCACATCATGTTTCAAGAAAAGATGTGTTTCAATTAGTCACCTTCTCAAACCAGACCCCTAAGTGGTTAGAACGGGTATGACCAGGTGGTGTTTACTTTTACATTTTCCTTTTTTATGCTCAAACTTCTATTCCACAATCTATACGATGACCTCTACTGTACAGGGTATAAGGAAACCATCCAGACTCTATTCACATTTTGAACAAAGGAGCCTGCCTGTACACAACTTCCACGTTTCTTTGCCAATGAATATTTGTACCTATTTGCCAAACATGTAGCAATGATAAGCAGCTCTTTAAAACTGTCTCTAATTTGGTGTAAAGTTGTGTTTTCCAAACAGTGACCCTAATTTAGGAATTTGCTTAAAAACAGGCAAAGAACACTTTAACCTGAAAATCTGAAGAAGGTAGAAAAAATTAGGCATGAAACTAAGCGAAGACTTACATAATCTTGCCCATTCATTCTGAAAGACCCTGAAGTTTCTCTTTTTATATTTACTGATGAAAATGTAAGATAGTTCTGCTCAAGTAAGAAATTACAGTAAGTGATTATATTTTAGAAACACAGAAGTACATGCACCTTGTAGCCAAGAATTAAGTTTTTAAAAATGTATAGCACAATTCAGACAGCTGTACCTTTAGACTACAGTTATGTGCAACACCAAGCACAGTAACCTTATGGTCACTTTATTTTTAGTCTGGAACCAAGTTTCCAAAAGACAAACTTCTTAGGAAATGATTATTCACTTGGACTTTGTAAGTCTTGCTGGTTAGGGCCCGGTAACATACCGTCTTCCTCTCAAAGGAGTGCTGGTCACAGCTTTGACCGGCTATGCAAAAACCACGGCCCCACACCAACTGCAAATGACCTCTGTTTTGCTTTCAATTATTTGTTAAGAAACAACATAAAGAAGACAGCAATACAGATTCTGTGTGTATGCAACTCTGACTAAAACAGCGCAAACCTGCATCCGTGTACTGAATTTGGTGGTTATTAAATGTCAAAGAACATAAAAATAGCATAGCTAAAATTTGACTAATGGAGATTAAGACATTTGATTATAAAAGCCATGGAAATCAAAGTTACTTCTGAGAACAGTGACTGGATTTGGCCAAACACATGCAAATAACATTGCAGAGAGAATTTGACTAAAGAAAGCAAAACATGACTAAGCTACAGGACCACAAGCAAAAACCAAAAGGACTGGATTCATAAACTAACCACACACAGTATTCTGAAGCTACAGTATTTTGATGTTAATGACATAAAAGGGAATTTGTACTAATGCACAAGTTCAAACGCAACTTTTCCATTATTCAAACCATGAGCATATATTTTTTTAAAAAGTTTCCAGGCCCATTGTTATGGTTTTAATGACTCAGCCCAGAGCCAAATAAAAAGTTACAGGAAAACCTGCAATCCTCCATTTCTCCTGTCGAGAAGGAAGGTCGACTCATTCCTCTCAAAAGTTCAATGGCAGAATCTGGGGTTTTGTGGTCCTCACCCTGCAAAAATTAACGATCTATATTCCAAGAAAAATGCGACTGCGATGAATTTTTTTTTTATTTCGCTCCCCAATCGCACTTTGAGAAAGAGTGAAGTGCAGTTGACTGTTGTGCCATTCTGCACCTGTCTACCCTCGCTGGTCATCACCAACGGTGCAAACTGTCTAACCACCAGCCCTATCTCTGTGCGCATGGGGCTGGGCTGGGCAAGGTGGGAACAGCATTGTGTATGGGCAAAGGGCCCAAACAGAGGCAGCTGGGATGAGGCACATGGGGGCAAACCGCCAACTTGCATCACAGAGAAGTAAGGCAAAACCCAGGAGCGCACAGCTCGCAAACTGGTCCCTGGACCGGTCTGAGGCAGGCCGCACTGCAGGAGACCCCAGCGTCTCCTTATCTGAGGCATGATGGCTATAATATGGCCACCAGCAGTAGTGGATTTAGGGCTACAAACCTATCTACCCTCAGCCTTATCTGACCATGTGCTAGTTTCCTGTCCGGTAAGCCCCCCGTTTAGTAGCGGTGGCTGTAAAAAGGAGATAGATGGACAGTTCAGAGTAGCCTTGGCACCGTCAGCTACAGACCACCAGCCAGCAACAGCTGCTTCACATGGGCGGCCTACCACTCATACCACAGTCCTCACCTGACAATGTAGTTAGTGGCTCACAGCTGGATACCAGAAGGGCTTTTGTTTTCAATGTTCTTTATATTAATTTTATTTTCTATCATCTTATCCTGCGACAAAGTTCCAGGGCTCATAAAAATAAATCTGTTCATTATTTTCAGAATAGAAAAACCACAATTCTGTAAAAAGGTCATTTACTGGTCAAGAAACCCAGTTTTAATACTGAAACTCAGTTCAGGTTGTCATCGGTTTTTGTCTCTGGAGCATACGGTTCTGATAAATAAATAGTTTCGGAAAGCCCATATCTGGGCCTTCAGCGTACATAGCTTGTGGAAAGCTCCCTCCTGGCCGTTCAGGTCTGAGTGATTTCCCACCTGGCCGAGGATCCGGTACATCATTCAGAAAAGTCATTAGTTATTGAAAATGAAATGTCTAACAATGCCCCACTGCTTCCCTTGGCAGAGTTCTATACTGTGAGAGAACAACAAGCCCATAACTCCAGCTTCTCCCTCTGTTCTTAGATGAACATCTTGATGAGAATGGTGCTTGTTTGCAAAAAGGATTCATCTGCTGCAGGCCACCGACAAGCCTTGTTTTCACCACAACGTCGTGTGGTTTACCAGTTAGCGGGATCACGACCAGGAACCAAGGAGGAATGGGAGGAGTCAAGAGAGGCTGTGTCGGAAAAACTCCTCCCACAAGCGTTTCAGACACATAAATTTTTTCCTGGGAAAGCTGTCACCAGTGACAAACGGAAGTGTTGGGGGGTTGGGAGTGGGGATAAGAATCGGATGAGACTGTATATGCCAGACTGGACTGCACACACAGAGCCCTCTGCGCCCACCCCCCTCTGAGGGCCTCCCTCCCAGGTCTCGCTTAGAGAGCCGCCTCCATCTCTGAGCAGCCCCCGCCGGCAGTTGGTTTCAATCAGGCCTTCTGGCAAGACACATGCTGGGCCAACTGGGAGCAGTGCTGAAGACCGGATGAAAGGAAGTCCTAAAATCTACGGAACGACAGGTGGCTGCTTTGGCAGCCCTGTGCTCCCCTCCGCCACCCCCTCCCCCACGCACCTGTGAGGGTTCCTAGCACCGCAGCCCAGGCCCTGTTTGCACAGTCAAACCAGCACGCGATTCATCCAGCCAGGCCCCAGACACTGCCAGCAAAGCCCCCCTACCGCCCCTTCCAACGAGTCCTCTGTGTCAACATTCGCTGGCTAAGAAAAACACAGCTTCGCCATCCTTAAATAGACTATTAAAAAGAGATTTCCTGCTGACAGCAGAGTGACAGGCTGAAATCCCACATAATTTACAACTGATCTGTCCATTTTATCAGCGCATTGATTTCGGCAGACCCGAGCACCTTAAAGGTCCTGAATAGGGACCATTGTTTTTCGAGAAAGGAACATTAGAGAAGCGTTCACAGAAGTTTAACATAAGCTAAAAGGCCAAAAAAATAAACGTTATACCCAAAGGTTTCTCAGCTGTTGGGCAGAGATCCATTTATTAAACAAAAAAAAGATGACTGATTAAGGTGGCGGTTCTACGCGCTCTTTCCGGATCCACAGACAGCGAGCAAACCTGCGTCACCCGGGAGGCAGTTCACGCTCATTACTGTGCTGCCGTGTCAACAAGGAAACACAGTTAAGTGGAGTGGTGCTGAAGAAGCCAGGCTAAACAAAGCAAAGGCCCTGCTTTCAGCGCACACGGCGTTAATGTGCGGCCGCTTCAAAAGCAGAGCGGTGTCGGCGATGGCGGCAGACGTCCCTCGGGGTTTCGAGCTGGTTTTGCGTCAGCTGGAACCGGGGGATGAGGAGCAGCCTCTCCAGGGCTGGCAGGCAGGAGCGATTGGATCATTACCACCACTTCTCCTCCAAAAAGGAACTCAAGCACATCGCAGCGGCATTGCACCCGTCGCAAAGAAATATTAATGTACATGCCCCCAAAAATTTTGATTTCAAATATGTTGGCAGCGGCATGTCATTTATCTCTGGCTAATTTTCCAGTGCTTTCAATACTGCTAGCAGCATGCCATCCTCTCCTTCTTGGTTACATTTGACAAATCTAGAGCAGATTTGATACTGTTCATTTTTTTAAAATCACATAAATCGCATACCTTTTGCTCCTTGTGAAAACCAATTTAAGTCTAATAGCTTGTAGGAAAAAGGGACTGCTTGCTGAAAATAGCAATAAGAGAGTGACGGGTTGAATCTAAATCAGAAGCAGACAGTGGAAAACATTGTTGACTTTTGGAAAGGTGCAACCAATTCGCTTCCTGAATTTGCAGTTGCTGCACTGACTTTGACAGAGGAAGTTTTAGTGGCCACCGAAGCCCGCCAGTGGCCAGGATCTTTCAGCTGGATAGCAAATCCTCTTCCTCCATTACTGATGTACCTGGCACTCACTGTCCCGCTCTAATCCCTCACTTGAGTTTTCCTGTGTGTGTGTGTGTGTGTGTGTGTGTGTGTGTGTGTGTATATATATATATATATATATATATATATATATATATATATATATATTTACCAGCAGAAAAGACAGTATTTCTGGGTGAGGAGGAAAACACCAGACCTGCAGAGACAAGACGCAGCAGTTTACAGTCTTGAGTTATGTGTGTTCATACAGAAAATGCCAGTTGCTCTTCCTTCTTGGTCACTGGCTGAGTATCTGGTTTCCAGTATTCTTCCGAAGGAGCGCCAGAAGATGATGGGGTTGCATTCAGGACACCAACTGAAGTCAGCTCAGCCCCAGTCCTGCCACCACTATCCCCAGCAGCCAGGGTAGGCTTTTTAAACAGGTCTCAATTACACTGGGTACCTTCAATGCGGTGGTGAAAGGCCTTCGGTTTCCCCACTTGCTAGCATCTCTTTTCATCTATGCTTTCTGGCCCTGAGATACTTAAAGTCAGGGTGAAAACAGCCCCCCTGGTCCACGTTTCCCCTAATTAATTCAATTTCACACTTGGATGAGAGCGACACCTGCTGGGTGGAAACAGGATCTCCCATGTTGCCCATCTAATGGGCTGAACCGTGGCGTGAGCTGCTTGCAGCTGAAAACGCTTCGCCATTTTACAGGCACACCACTGAAAGGGTGTGGGGGCACTTTAACGGCCCTCCGAGCTGACGTGCATGGCCCTGACTCTGGCGCACGTGGGACGAATTTGGGCCCATCTCACCAAGAGGCCACTGGGTCTATTTTTGCCCTTGGACAGCGGCTAGCCACAGAGGCAGAGTGCGAGCGAGCGAGTGAGCATCAGAAAAGCAAGCAGGAGTGAGAGAGTTTCCCCAGAGCCCTACACTGCAGCCAGCGGCTGGAAGCCCGAGCCCAGTTCACTCTGCCCCCCTCAGTCAGGCCTGGATTTTAATGCTGGAAAAATCCTACACTGCTGTCAATCTCTGGCTTTAATAAAAACATAAAGTATAACGTTGCGGTCCCACTCGCTCTCATTACCCTCCGAGAGCCTGAGCACGAGGGTGTCTGCGGAACTGTGAAAATCCCGGCTTTTATTGCCCTCAGCCCGCGTTGGAAAATTGGGATCGCTTGCCGATCCCATCTGGAGCACATTAGGCCGACACCTGGAGCCCTCCCAATCATGAAATTAAACTTTGGGATTACCAGTTCCTCAAAAAACACACACACTTCCAGACATGTGTGCCACTTTTTGCAATTTGTTTCATCAGATAGCCCAAGGGGAAGGGGCAGGGGCAGTGGTGGGGGTGCTTACCTCACTGCGAATGGGAACCTGTCCGCGTCACGTTACAGACTCTGTTTGTTTTGGTTCCTAATGAAAAGTCAATATCTGGAGGCCCACGAGTTGAGCTGGCTTCTGAGCAGCAAGCAGTGAAAACCAGAGAAGAAACGGGAGCAAAGCAAAACTTGAAAGAGTGTGCTTGTGAAAAGAATTCAAACCAATTTTTACGTTTATTTCTGGAAAATCATTAATGTCACCAGTCAACAAAACTAGTGCCAGTTTAACAGATTATGTAATTATGACAGCTGTACAGCTCCATAGCTCAAACCGAAAGACAAATTTGATAGAGAAAAATAGGAAATTTAATGACACACACGATAAATAAATAAATAAATTTCAGTCAGTGCCTTATATTATTTCTGCAGGGACTAGTGGAAGTATATCCGTTACTGTTAATGGGGTAAAGGGTTTAACAGTGTCAGGCGCATACTCCCAGTGCCGGGGTTAGTGACCTAAGGGTTTGATATTCCCCACAGAAGACGGTCTGTATAAGTGTAACCTGGCAACAAACAGTGCTACCAGGAATTAGTGGACTGTGTAGCACGAGGGAGGGGACAAAGCCCAGTGACCTGGCAAAGGCCATGCTAAGTGTCACCAAAGCGCTGTGACCCCACTGTAAGTTGCTCTTGCTCAGAGGTGATTTAAATTACAGCCCTTCTCACATTTCACACCTCCGTACACTTCATCAGCAGGACTCATTTTAAGTTGGGCGTAGGATTTCACTCACTGTACCGGAAGATAAGTTTTCATTTTAATCACACTTCCCGCTTTCCTGCAGCTTAGATCATAAATCAGCTGTCTTCTTTGTACACGGTCTACAACTTTGGATTTCAGTGGCTACAATGTTTTCTTGAGCTGGAGTGCAAGGAATGACAGGGAAGAGACAAATCTGCATGGAAGACGGAGTGTGAGAGTGGTGTGTGCACACATGCCTCCTTGTACAAAAAAAGTGAGATCTGGAAAAGAAATCTGCGCTGCTTCGCACAATTTGCACCAGCCCGATTTGCGCTGCTGAGCCCGCGGGGTCATCCAGGGTTCTTGGGTTCAGCTGCCAGAGAAGTTACCAGACTGCATCCGCTGAGCAGCCACACCGGACGCCCCGCACAGTCAGACAGGACACGCGATCAAATCCACAGGGGCTATCAATCCAAGACATCACCCACGTTCACCTAACCTCTTTGGTACAGGAAAAAAAAACGGAAACGCTCAGACACAACCTGGCTGTGGCTACATGATTACGCTGGTTCCTTTCTCGCCAAAAGACAGACGTTCTTTACATCTTGGTTGTTTTGTCCTCAGTTATTTCATTTGATTACATTTATTGCTATACAAACAGTGCCCTCTAAAGGTAGTTGTGTTACTATACAACAAAAAAGCAAATAAGGGGGGTGTGAATTAACACTACTGTTATAAACAGGACCTGAAACCCATCCGTTATCACTAAAACTTAAACTAATTACTGACATGGCAAAGTAAGGCAGCTTGTTGTGTCCCCTCCAGAACAGGTGCTGGGTTTGCATCACCAGGAATTATGGCGAAAAACCCAGAAAGAGAAGAGATTTGGGATGACTTTGACTTGGGATGGGAGATGGCAGAAGCCAAACATTATGCATTCTCAGTCTGCCATGTAGCAAATGTTCCAGGCTTGCTGGTGGTCCTTCACCTGAATGAGTGAGCTACTAACTAGACTAATCAATTCCCCCTGCTGCTCCCCTCCCTGCATCCAAACACCCAGGACAAGGAGTCCACTCTCCCTTCAGCTTGTTATAAATTTTGGCTGCTGGGACCCAACACCCCACCCCCACCCCCCACCGGACTGAATTCCCACACCTCTCCGTGTGTGCCGCTACTGAATTGAACTCCTCAAACCCCACCGCCCCAACAGAGCCTTGATGCAGCAACAGCACAGGCCAGGAAGCCCATTTCCAGCAGGGACGACTCTTTCTTATTCCACAATGTGTCTTCATTCAGCTCGCGCACCACATGGAAAAGCCATCGTGAAGACAGTGCTTTTCCTCCCAGCGAGGCCTTGGAAAGACACCGCCGGCTTACTTATTCCCTCTCCATCGGCAAGCAGGAAGCAACTCTTTATGACAGCAAGGAGGGTGGAGGGAACTGCTTTCCAACTCTGCAAAATTTTGTTTGTAGACAACTTTTACCAAAGGTCGCAGGAGGCTCGGAAGCAACTCTATCTGCCATCAGCTAGCAGGGAGCTAATTTAATAGGAGTCAAATGGCCCAGGGCCACCGCCATCCTGCCAGAGTATAGCGTGACCACACATGCATGCAGAAGCTCTAAAGTTTCAAATAAGCATAGTTCCTGAATGAAAATATAATGCTAGCGAACAAAAATAATTCCCAACAAGGGTGACAAAAGTGATGACAAATGATTCTGGTTTCCTCTCATCTACAGCAGTTCACCTCAAAACATTTCCTGCAACAAGAGCAAAAATAAACTGCACAATACGAATACAAGAAGGCTGTACAAAATCAACCTTTCTACAAGGTCTGCAATGAAACACACCACGAGTTTGCGTGTGCGCCCGTGCGAGGCAGCTGGCACTCTTCAGAGGTTTTCCGACAGAAGGGTTTTGAGAGCAGTGCGATTTTTTTCCAAGTCAGGATCCCTTGTGCATGTTGAGAGGAGGTCTTTCTGTTTTAACTCGGTGGGGGCACAGTATGGTGCGGGGCCCAGAGCCTTGGGCCCTTGTTTCCAGGCACGCAGACAGAATGAAAGTAAAACAGGGAGACAAAGCCAGCGTTGCATCACAACGTCACCAGTATGGAATGAAATAACTTGAGTTTAAATACTATTTATTGACAACCGGTGGGTATCACAAATTAGAGGCCCTGCTCAACATGATACACAGCCCGTAATTTACAGCATGTGTACATTGTGTTGGATTTTATTTCTGCTGTGTCCCATATGTCACAGCACATTTCACCCCACCCCAAAAAGAATTACTCAAAAAAAGCAATACTGATATTGCAACATATTCCACTTCCAAAGTAAATTGCCAGAAACAGACGCATAAGGCTGACATTTCACATTTTATATTACCGAGCAAATTATTTAAACCACAGTAAAGTAGGGGTCAGCAGGTTTCAATGGACCCTGTAAATTAAACTGCAGAAGGCAGTCTTTAATAGTCTCACGCGTGAGTAGGAAAACTGACCATCTAGCAATGGCTGCACTGCAGCTTCAGTAACCATCCATGGGGCTCCAAACTCACAAAAATGACTCAACTGATATGCCTGCGTGCTGTAAATTCAGCAAACGCACTATCATTGTCATATGAATTAGACACATCTGTGCCATTGTTTCATAAGCTAGAGTTGTGCAGTAAATTTGAATAACAGTTCTACCCATGTGATTGTGCATGCTGTATTGAACTTTACCTTTAGTTTACTCTGTTTTTTCTCCCATGTTCTTCAAAGGCATGAGAAGGCATAGGCCAAAGGGGTTTGCTCATCCAGGGGCGCACTTTGCAATCACAGTCACGCACATTTTTATGTTTCTGACTTTCATCGTGTACTTTTAATATCTCTTTTTGAAATGGTTAGCAGGCAAAACAGACAAAGATGCAATTTCCTGTCCCGCTTTAGAGCAAAAGTCACAATACGTTGTTTGGCTGTCTCTGTCATATCTCAGCCAGGCAAATTCCTCAAACTTGGTGTTCATGTGGTAGGGATGTAACTGTGAAATGGTTGTCAGGATTCATTCTCATCGACATCTTCTTCCGACCCACTGACACTAATCGATTGCGAATTCAGTGCCAATGAGGACACAAAGCTCAGCACAGTAGGAGACCATTGAAAGAAGTGTGAAACTCTCCACTTTGCCATTATTTGTGCATTGTAAAGCAAGCCACAGGTTTAGGTGTGGGCGGGGAGGAATGCGAATTTTACAGTATTGTAAATGGACATGCCATTTTAGAACACTAAAATAAAGCACACGTTATACTTTTTACCACATTGTAAAAAGATGGCACTGTACAGCAAACATGAAGCAAAATGAAAAGAAAAAAAAAACACTTTATAAACACACTAATGGGAAAGTAGCAGCCACACTTTTTATTTTTGGTGACATTTCTGACCATTTTAGTCAGTCTGGGGCCCTGCACTACCATAAGTGACTGCAGAGAAAACTGAGGGGGAAGGCATTGATATTCCTTGCACATAACCTTTTCCTATACATATCTCTTTCGGAGGCACTAAAGAGAAACCAAACTCATTTGTCATACGAATTCAAATGTTTAAAACTCACTGATATCTACTCCTTAAGGAAGATTTTTACTTTGAGCCTTTAGGGCCCGACAGTCAGCAGGAACCCCAAGCGTTTTCCCCATTAAACCTCTCCTTACCTCTTCATCCGAAGTGTCATGTTCATATTCATCCACCTGAGGAGGCGTGGCCTGTCCCTTTGCCTCCTCACCCTGGACTGTCCCATTGTTCTTGACTCCCCCTCTTGAAGCACCAGCTTTCCCGACTGCAGTCTTCTTCTTAACAGGTAACTTCTCTCCCTGCTGGAGGGAAAAATTAAAGAATATATAACCATGGTGCTCATCTTTGTGCTTTTGGTTGCTTTAACCAGTAATGAATAATTACATGAACAGTCCAAAAATCTTTCGGTCATTTTAAAGAAACATTAAGACCTTCCGTTTCTTTTATTTATGTAGCCTTGCAGACATGATTTACATGCAAAGATAAACACAATTCACTATAGACCTGACATCGCCTGATCGCATGTGTGCGCAAACAGGCAAAGATGAAAGGGTGCAGAGCAAGACATTATTTACTGTGAACCATTAGTCATGTACAGCAAGCCATCAGACTCTTTTAACAGAGGAGCAAGGAGGAGTCGGGAAGAGACAGTCTTTTCTGACAGGTGAGGCAACCCGCTTTGATTTATTAATCCACTGTGACAAAGTTTTTTAGGACTTCAATGCTGACCAAAACACTTCCTCCCCAATGTCTACTTAAACCAACATTGAGGCGGCCACATATTTTACTATGCCGTTAAATCCTGAAAGCACACTTATTCAATAAAGGCCCTGTGCCATCTAGAAACATTGCCACCAGAACAAGCAGGGTGTGAACACATCCCCAAGATGGGTGTGAACAGTGAAGATCTGGCACATTTATCCTGAAAGCCCAAGGATTCTCCGACAACAACCAGGCTTCAATGAATGGGCAAGGCCGCAGCAGCAGGCCACTGCATGCTAACACGCTCAATCTGTTTACAAGAAAGAGAGGAGGGAGCAGATGACTTGTCCAGATGATGTGCAACTGGCCAAAAGCAGAAGACTTACAGAGCAGCTTTAAAAGACCTCCTGTTGAGACTGGCCTCTTGCCCACCAGCCCCCAGCCACCGGGAAGGACATTTTAGGATCCAAGCAGCCGGACACATTGAACACCAAATTAAAAAATAATCAACTAACAGATTTACTGACAGTTTGTGTTACTATAGGACACATTCTATAACTACTATTATCCATTCAACAGATGTTTCTATCCAAAGAGATGTGTAACTATGGGTATACTAGGATAAAGCTGTCCACAGAGTTTAAGTCAGAGTAAATTAAAAAGATTGTGATAGATGGTGTGATTCAAATTTACACAAATTCATGTAGCTAGAGGGGAGAGAGTCAAAAAGAGATGTTTACAGACCCTTTTAAAATGCTGTTGGGAAATATACTTGCCTATACTGTACTTACCTCAAGAGGCTTCAATTTAGCTTAACACACACACACACACACACACACACACACACACACACACACACACACACACACACACACACACACACACACAAAGTGAGGCACTAACTAAAACAAAAATCCCTTCCTGGATCCCTCTGCCAAATGCAGCTAGACTTTACTGATACCTTTCTCATGGCCACTGCCTGCTTTTCACATCCTCTTAGAAAGGACAGCAGGTGGGCTCAGGTCACCCATCAGCATGCACCGCCTGCTGAGATCACGACTCAGCCCTCAGTGGAAAATTTCAAGATGCATCTGTGCATGGAAATCTAACATAGAAGTGCTGAACTTTCAGCACCGAACAACGTGCCAGGGAGGGGGAGTTGATGCCTGCTGCCCCCTCCCCACTACTCCTCACTTCCCCAAACAATGGCGGGCTCCTGTGTCACCAGTGGAAGTTGACCAGACACTGTCTGCAGGACGGCCTTAATGCGTGGGTGCCTGTGTGTCCTAAACGTAGCCTTCCTGGAAAGTCGAGACACTTGCTCCCCTGCTTCTGCCCACTCGCACCCCCACCTCCCCATCTCACAGGAGCTATAAATCCCATAACCGGCTACATTAACCCGGGTCTGCTGTGTAACAGGCCCAAGTACCTAATTCCAAAGGGCCCATAGACAACAATGAGGGGCTGAATGGATTAAAAGATGCAAGGGAACAAGGTGTCCAGCTGAACGTGTTAAACTCCACAGAGAGCAGAATTCTGGGAGCTTCAACAGCATAAACATCTGACAGGCCTGGTTCCCAATGACCTTTGTAATAGGACGATTTTTTTGCTATCTCACCCACTAACTATGTGAGATCAGTGAATAATTGGGGGGGGGGGGGGGGGGAACTGAAACCAGAGGGGGGACACAAGGATGTTAATAACTATGTTCAGAGTCTTACTTCTACACCATTTCCATGGTAGCTCTATATTCATGCATGAGGCTAAAAAATGAAGATACCAACCACAAATCCACTCGCTTGCTGCCCCAACACAGGAAATATCTATGGCTGCCCAGAAGGCTATCACACCTCATTCTGTGCATGGTCAGTTGTCTGAAAGCTGCACATGAGAACAGCAAAGTGGGGGCGTAGGTGGGTGTTTCACAAAAGAACCAAACTGCCTTAAGCCCCCACTGCGCCCATTTAGTGAACTCCAACACTTCAGCTGAAGTTATCATTCTTCTCCTTTAAGAATACAGGACATGCCTACAGCACAATCCTCACATTAAATTTCCATGTTAGAACACAGCTGCATTCCTAATCTAAAAGGATTTGAAAACAATCATGGAAATATAAAAATGTTTAGTATAACTCATTCCAAGCAACAGTGAAAGCCAAAAATAATCTTTAAACTGCTAAACTAAGTGAAGAAAGAGGCAGTGTAAAACAGACAAGGTAAAGTTTCAAAATGCTGAGCACAGACAAAATGTCTACATACATCACTTTAAAAAACTCTTGCAAGTCACATCTACATCCCACACACTGACAAGAAGCAAGGAAACTGTTCAATAAAATTATTTTGCAAAGTATCTAAAGCATCTTGGACCCTGTGTTGGGATTCATACTAAATGTTCCTGTATGCAAGTCCGGCCACTGGAGGGCAACAGTGGTCACAAAGAGCTACTGAAAGACACAGTGATAGAAATACACCTAAACCCCGGTGTCCAAGTGTACTTAATTCCTAGAGATTACTCAAATATTACAAAATAGAACATCAGGAAGCTATTTACATTATTTCTTGCCACAATTTAACTGGAAGCAAAGAAGACTTGAAACATCTGCTCATCAGGATCAAAGAAGAGTCTCAAAAAATCGGATTGTATCGTAAGGTGAAGAAGATATAGATCCTGACAACAGTGGACAATTTCCTTCTTGATGGAGAAGAAAGAAATAATTGACAGCTTCAGTCATCTTGGCTCAATAGTTAATAAGATGACAAGCAGCCAAGACATCCATTGATGAATCAGTATTGGCAGAACAGCCATGAAGAACCTAGATGAGCAAAAAGAAGTAACTTTGCGTATAAAAATTCAACTCATTCAGGCAAAAGTTGGACAATGAAGAAATAGGACAGGAAGAAAAATCGATGCCTTTGAAGTATGTTGCTGACAAAGAATACTGCAAATACTGTGGACTGCCTGCAAAGCAAATGGATCAGTACCGGAAGAGATCATACCAATTACCCTTCGAGACACATCATGTGGAGGGAAAGATCACTGGAAAAAGACATCATGCCTGGAAAAGTCAAGGGTTGATGTAAAAGATGAAGAAATGCAATATGGGTCAATGCAGTTGATAAAAAGTGTAGTAATGGATGTTCCTCTGTCAAAGATTAGCTGCCTGGATGAAGACTGCACGCATTTCAGGAAAACTAGCCATAGTCACAATGAGCTGACTTCAGCTCGCCAGGACTTAAACAAGCATCTTCTGCATGAGTACTACAGGAGGTGTGGGATTCAAACTGGAAACCTTCCAATTGAAAAAAACACCCCTAAATATTACATATCATTACTTTCTCTGTTATATACATAATGTAATATCAGTAACCAACCAAATTGAAAGCAGGGTCACAGCAGTTTGGAGTCTATCTCAGAACAATGTGGAAAGCTAGGTTCACACACACACACACACACACACACACAGAGAGAGAGAAAACAGGCAATTTAAACTTGCTAATGTACATGAATTACATGTCTTTGAGCTAAAACAAAAATGGAGAAAACAACAGCTCTGATTTATTACTCTACTAGTCCACAGACTAACATACGAATACCGCGCAGGCTGAACCAGACTCAAAATAAGAACCAAACCCAAAGTCCATGAGTTCTGAGGCTCCAACTACTGCATGACCAAGCTGCCCTACTGTGAAATAACCTTAAATTAATATAGCTAAAATGCTTTGACAACATCTTCTGTGTCTGCTTTCTTAATATGCACAAATATTAAAGGAAAAGTGAATCCTGTGGATTTCATTTTCATCACAGTACCAAATATAGATGCATATATAAACATAACAAAGATAAATTTGTTGCCATTATACTTTCAGCATCTTTGCAAGAACCCAAAGCTGTTCATCTTACAAGCATCTTAATGAGGTTTTAAAAATACAGAGCTGGAAGGAAATAAACCCATTTCAACTGAAGAGATTGTCCATTCACCTGAGGTTTGCTCCTGTTCTTATTAGAGGGCTGTTCTTCTTTTGTTTCAAGACCAGAACTTCCATCCTCATTTTCACCTCCACTGGAGGCTTCCTCCTCAAAGTCCTCTTCAACCTCTACATCATCATCGTCATCAACATCACTGTCACTGCCGGAGTCTTCTAACCCCGAAAAAACACTCTCTTCACTGTCAGATTCATCACTTTCTTCAACTTCTTCCTCTTCCACTTTTTGGGGGGCTTCATCTTTATTTTCTTTGAAAATTTCGAGCTGGAAAACAGAAGTTCTCTTAAAATGAGCTCACATGCTACAACAAACTTTGCAAAACCATGTGTCCCTATTTTTAGAAAACCCTGAGGTAAATTTAATAGAACCCTTGGATAAAAGTATAACTATGTATAAAAATACGTTATTACGTTATTACACCTCTGATCGCTATTTAGAAGGGTAACTAATAAGAGATTGACACTATGTTGTACATATATGATGAAAATGCTAGCTAAGCAGTTAACTAAGACGAATAAACTAAGAGTCTTTCGGGAAAAAGTTTAGAGATATTCGCATGCTATACCTGATCGTCGTCATCATCAGCAGCTCGTTTTTTCGCACTTTTTCTTGCAGTTGTACTCATTTTGTCGGCCTTCTGTAGCTCACATACACATGCAGCTCAGAGCAAGAGCACGTGGCCACCTCCTGCAGGCTAAAGTGTACAGGTCAAAGGTCAATTTGTTTTCTCGTTGTATATTTTTGTTTTTTTTATTATTCAATAATAACAATGAACTCAATTTCTTAAAAACAAATCCTGCATTAGCAATAATCGCGTCTCATATTATGAATTCAATATTCGATTTAACTTTTATGTCGAGGAGCATAGGTCAAAGTTGAAAATAGAAAAGTTGTTGCATTTATGTTTTTTTGTAAATTATTAACACTCTTAGCATTAGCCACAGAACTTGAGGCATTAGTTGACGAGAAACTCCTTTCCGTATTTATTTTTATGCATTTTCAAACGTGTTTGGTTCGCGTAGCTCAGAGCCGAGCGTCCAGTGACGTCACAAGATGGCGGCCGCCACGCGCCCGTGCAGTGTTGCGTCTCTACGCACTTCGTAAGACGGTCGTTTTGACGGAAAATTCCACTGTTTACACCTCGGTCAGGGGAAGGTGTTAAATCGATCGGCCTCGGGGCATTTCGTGAAGGCGTGGGCGAGTGTCAGATTTGGAAGTAAGATCGCGTTATTGGAAACTCGATAGGTTTGTTCGAAACAGGGCTAACAGATGTCGGACCGTGTTCGTGCTGCACTGATCCCCATCGCGCTCGTCGGTCTGTGAGGTAGTCTGGTGTGATCTGCCGCCTTACAGTGTGATCCGGTGCGAGCAGGAGTGGGTTGTCCCGGTGTGGACATGGAGTACCACCACGGCGGCGGTGGGTCGGGAGCGGTGCTAGTCGGAGGCACCAACGTCCCCGCTTTTCTCACCAAGCTGTGGACTCTGGTGGAGGATCCGGAGACGGACCCGCTTATCTGCTGGAGCCCGGTGAGACACAAGTTAAAGATCGAGACAGGGGGTTGAGTACGTGTGAGACGCACAGAGTGATAGAAAGTGTGTGCGAGAGACAGACAGACAAAAACTTTATTCACGACTAAATGAATGTACGTTAACCGCTCACAAAGTTGTTTCTGTCTGTCTGTCCTGTCTCACCACACACACACAGCCCCCTTTGGGTTGGTTGCTGCCATGTACCATGGTCCACAGTGAATGTCTGTCCCATACAAATGATACTCCCTGTTCTAAGTTCTGATAATGTGTAAAAATGCATATTCATTGGGCATAAAACGCTGCCATTTAGGACTGTAGTATTAGTTGTGCTGAAAACAGGGAGTGTCAGCTTCATACCAGCCTTTGCAGTGGAAAAAGGGGCAATTTTTACAGCAGATATTACTTTGCCCCCATCTTCTGCCAAACTAATACGTCCATACAAATGATGGTGAGGGTTGAACCAACAAACTAAAGGCATCGACTTCATACACATAATTGACTTTGTTTTCTAAGGGGATGTGCTGTGTCCAAACTATTTATAACGCTATGTATTAAACAGGGTAAGTAAGGACGAGCACCTTTCTTTAAAGGTGGCCTGGACCACCGCAGCCAACATTTAATAAAATAAATTTTCAGTCATGATAAATGTGCAAAATCAAAACAATTATTGATTTCATTTCTTGCTCCTCTTTCTATACAGCAATGTAGGTTGTCAGGAAACTTTTCACCTAATTCGTAATGTAGGTGTCAAAATCTGTAACTGTGATTTTGTTTTTCACTTTCAAAATAATTCTTTTGATCTTTAAACCATTTCATGAAGTTTTTACCCCTTGATTTAGTCAGCATGTTCTGTACAAACTGCTTAATATATTTAATAAAGTTGTAAGACTTTCCAAATGTAATTTTTTTTTTTACTGTTTCTGAATAACATTAAAATTAGAACTAATTTAAAATGAATTAAAATAATGCTTTGTTCAATCCCTGCCACATGTATAACATTCCCTGCCATATTTTGACAGATTTGACCCCCACTTCCCTGGGTTTTCTGTTTATGTGTGCGTATAATCGCACCCGTCTTCTGTTAATGTCACATACAAAGTTACAATAGCAGCCAGGCATTTTAGAAAATTTATGAGTAAAGAAAAATCTGGAAAATACCTGTGTATTCCACATTTGAACATTTGACTACTAATATTATGGTAGGGGTTTGGATGGCAGCCCTAGATATTGCACTAACCACTAACAAATGCTGTCAATACATGTTGACACCCTGACAAAACCTGGATGAGTATTGTGAGTGCTACCTTCAGTAGGTCTAGCTTATTGTATAAATATTCACTTTTTAATGTTTTTACTGTCTACATTTTATTTCTCCCCTATTTCTATAGAGTGGGAACAGCTTCCATGTGTTTGACCAGGGAAGATTCTCCAAGGAGGTCCTTCCTAAGTACTTCAAGCACAATAACATGGCCAGCTTTGTGCGTCAACTTAATATGTGTGAGTGGATATTTTTTCATTTTATCCATGTTAGATTTTCAGTTGTTGCTTTGGTTTATAAGCGCAAGACTAAACGTTTGTCAGTCTTGCAGTACAGGCTAGAATAAATAATTTATTTTTATGGTAACATATTAGTGCTTCATTTTGACGGTTCGCAACCAGGTAAGGAACAGACAACTAATTGTGTATTATTCAACAGATGGTTTCCGCAAAGTGGTCCACATCGAGCAGGGGGGCCTGGTGAAGCCAGAGAAGGATGACACGGAGTTTCAGCATCCCTACTTTATCAGGGGCCAAGAGCACTTATTGGAGAACATCAAACGGAAAGTCACCAATGTGAGTACAGAGCCTCTGGAGCCGGCTTTTCAAAACACACCGACGATTTGGATTGTCTGTGGGTGTCCTTGCACCATTCTGCTAATAGCAAGCCAAAGAAAAGCAGAAGAACGGGAACACAACTTAAAAGGAGAATGTGCATATGCATCACATGTGAGCAGTGTGACCTTTGTTGAAACTGGCTAGTTTCTTGTTCCCTCAGACTGGTGGGAATTTTTGTGATTCCCTGGTCACAGATTCATGGCTGCCTTAATTCTGTGTCGTACAGGTGAACACACCGTGTGTTACTCATGCTACAGTTTTATAGTTCCACTAATTTCATGTTCTTTTTTCTTTTCTTTTTTTTGCAATAATTGTATACCGAAATGAACTTTTTTCCCCATTGTCCATCAACCTTTTGTCAACTGCAGGGTTACAAGTATCTACAAATGCATGTTCACACATTTCACAAAGACATAGTGAAGGATCTTGATAGGGGCTTAAATTAATTGCTCTTCTGTCATTTTCAAGTCTACTGAAGCATTGATCCAACCATTAACATTAACTGCTTCATCCTTGCCAGGAGCCAGTCTCAGAATGGTGTAATTTATGCTTTACTATTAATTTTTACATTAGATGGTTTGGTCTGGGTGTCTGTAAGTCATGTTCATGCTATATTTTCTTTTATATAAGTTGTACATAATTTAAAAAGTTTGAAGCTCAAACATGAAGTACAAATTCAAACAAATTGCAATGTAAAAGGTTAAAAATTGCAAACTTCACAAAAAACTGATGTCATTTATTTATATTTTAATGCCTTCAGGAAAATAAAATGTTTACTTAGTTATCTTGTTTTTTTTTCTTAAGTTTGATATTGGTTTGGGATGGTGTTGGAGATTTAAAAATGTGTTCAGTGTGACTGCAGTTCATTGT
Source organism: Heterotis niloticus (assembly GCA_018136845.1). Taxonomy (NCBI): domain Eukaryota; kingdom Metazoa; phylum Chordata; class Actinopteri; order Osteoglossiformes; family Osteoglossidae; genus Heterotis; species Heterotis niloticus. The sequence continues at coordinate 28,607,793 of CM030892.1, read as the reverse complement.
GATTAAAGACAAAAAGTAAATTACAAAAATCTTAGTTACTCTGCTCTAGTAAGAAGCAACAATAAGGTGTTGGGTAAGATGTAACCACCACCACAAGTCTGCTTTTAATGCTGCTGCCTAACCTGTTAAACCAGAAAAGAATGACATAATCTTGTGGTTCCTTGGTTTCTGTCTTTGAGGTGTCGGTAGATTGGAGGCAGCAGATCAGAAGAGTGAAATCTGGTTGCCCCTTAACCCCCACTGTCAGCTTTGCTGATTTATACTTTTTATCTGGCCCTGACCCACTGGCCAGACCTGACTGCATGAAAGTATCAAATGCTCAATGTCCACATTGTTTCCTGGCTCTGGCACAGGCTGAGACTAACTTAGTACAAGTTTAACCACTTCATCCTGTGTGCCCTCAGGTTTCAAGTATTAAACATGAGGACCTTAAGATCAACCAAGATGATGTCTCCAAAATTCTGACTGATGTTCAGCTTATGAGAGGAAAGCAGGAAAGCATGGATTCCAAGATCATCGCAATGAAACAGTAAGTCAGAAGGCTGAGAATGTTGTGGTGACACTCTGCACAGTCAACAGAAAATTATCTGATTTTCCTCACTTTTTTGGCTATGATCTCTTGTTTCTCAATAGATTTTGCGGAGGTATTGAAAGTAAGCGAAAGGAAATCTGGACATGTTTTCAAATATTGCATCATGTCCTCCATTGACAGCCTGAAAATAGTTAATGAAAAATAAAATTGTGTAAGATAAGAACCTAATTTCTTTTATAGTTTTATAGTCAGTCTTTGGTCATGTTACAAAAATAGATGTAATAAGAATGTGCACACTTCTCTGGGGAAAGTTTTTTGTGTGTGTGTGTGTGTGTGTGTGTGTGTGTGTGTGTGTGTGTGTGTGTGTGTGTGTGTACGCGCACACGCACTGTGTAAGCCAGTTTATTTTAAGCCCAGCAAAAAGTCCCAGAATTCCCACAACATGACTGGTAACAGATATACTGCCAGGAGACCATTACCCACAAATGGAACTGCTGTTTGGAGGTCTTCCTAATTATTTTACAAATGTAGAAAAAAGCTGGCAGGCAGGCAGGCAGGCTGGATGTAACTGTGACATTTTTTTTTAACTTTTTTTTTTTAGAAAGGAGCATTATTTAAAGTAAGTGCATGGTTATAAGAGCTCTTTAATGGGATGTGGTATTTTTCTAGTTTATCTGTGCTTTAGGTTTATTAATCAGTGTGGAAATTATGCAGTATTTTCTTCTGTTGTCTTTGTCCCTTCCACCATCTTAAATGAATGTAGTCAGACTTTATTTAATAGAGTTTGTCCTAGTCTATAAAGCAGTGCCTGTTTCATACATTCGCTGGGTGGCTGTCCAGCTGCTCCTGGACTGTCAGCATGTGTGTCACTTCCCCCCCCCCATCATGAGTTTCCCTCGTCTTCCTCGCTGTTATGAGCGCCTTTTGGAAGTCAGGACCAGCTGTGCAGACAAGCAAGAGGAGGCCTGTGCTGGGCAAATGATCTCATTCCTGTGTAACAGCCGGGACGCATGGGTTTCTTCGTTTATTGGTTGGTTGTGAAACTCATTCAGCTTAAGCCCAGGCTGATCAGTGTGGAGCTTTGTTGTTTGGGTGATGGAGGTGCTACAGGCTTTAGCTTTGGGTTTCTTCTTGCTTGTCAGATGTTGCTTTTGTTATTCGTAGTAGCTTTTGGTTGGTTGGAGCGACATATTGCCGTGAGTTTAATTTTTCTGCGTATTTGGTTTTGGTCAGTGGGGTTTAACTTAATATACCAGCACAGGATCACTGATTTTGGGTAAAATGGCCATAAAATATCAATACCAAGAACTATCACATCTGTTTCACTGTGCTGAGGATAGTGGGAATGTAATCTTTGTGAGTGGAGGAGGAGCACCTCTGGTCTTGTGGATGGGGAGCCCATAGACATCTTGCTTTGGAATCCACACCTGTCCCTATAAACCCACCCGGGCCCCCAGTCCAACAGGACCGACCTGACTCGCCCCAGTGCATGAGGCCCCTTCCTGGACAACGTCCTTCACAAGGCTTCAAAAGCTTTTTTTAAAAAATTTTTAACAGAAAGGGGCTGTCTCTTTTTTTTTCTTTTTTAATAAGACATAGGGGGCGAGCAGATCAGGTTCATTTAAAAAGATAAAGAAGATCATTCACTAATGAGGCACAGTTGAAACCTGCAAAGTTTCGTCGAGTTATGCCCCAAAGCTCCTCGGGTTTCTTTGGACACCCTTCTTCATCTTTTGTCATACTTGAAAAAAATTACCCTTTTGTTTGTTGGTTAACTTTGTTAGCAGTTCTCCCCCTAACAAAGGCAAGGAGAATCATCACAATAACACTTTCATCTGCCTGCAAGTGCTGTCTGTCGGGTGAATTACTGCAATAAAAAGAAGTTTAAGTACCTTAGCTACAGTAGTCATGGCAAACAGTTTCACTGGAGAGCTAAGAAATACATGTTTGAATGCATCTTAATTAAAGAAACCCTGGGGCTAAGAGTGTGAAAGGGATTTAAAGTTACTTTTAGCATTTCAAAGAACTCTCAGGTTATTTTGTGCAATTTTATGTCAAATATTACAAATGGACAAATACAGTAATCTACCCCCAGTTACGAAACCCCAGTTGTCATAACAGAGGCTTAGCACAATACACAAATTAAACAGCACAAGATGATGGGGAAAGGTCTGCCGTCTCAATTGGAGCTTTTAATGTTCTGGCACCCTGTAATGCTTCTGTTTTTTGCCTGAAATAGAGTGACTTGCATACATACATAACACATGCTGCTATGCTTGGAATACTGTAATTATTTTCCATTTATTTAGTTGTATTTACATACATGTTTAATGCATATATTAATAGTAATAATAATATTTGTATTCATTTATGAGCTCCGTGTTGCCGCTGCTGTTTGTTGCCGTGTTCTTATTCTCGGCAGTTTTAATTTGTTGCCTTCCTTTTGCAATACAAATGTACAGATTGTGATGCAAATAAAACACCAAAATAGATTCAGAGAATGCATCTAAAAGCACATTTCTTACATCTCCATCTCTGTGCACTTTGTGTCACCACCCTAGGGGTTGTCGGAAATGCACTTGTTCGCTACATGTACCAAATAGCTGTGGCTCGGTATCAATTGAAGGTATCAGTTGTCAAACATGCTGTGTAAAGTTTGTGTTTCCACTGTCTTATTTCCTGGGTCACTAAAACACATAAATATAACCTTTGAATATAATGGCTTTTGTATTTATGATTAATAAATTTTCACCTTTTGAACAGTTTCTTAGGAGCACATTACATTTGTAGATTGAGGGACTGCTGTATTTGTTGTTGAGCAAACATGTTTACATTCTGAGCCAATAGGTGACAGTAAATTGAGTGTTGCTCATTTTAATAATGGCAGGAAGGAGTGGTGTTGCCATAGAGACAAAAGTGGAAGTTAAATGGAAACAGGCAGGAAGCTGGTGAACACCGCACATCCTTCTGGAATGTATTGTTAACAAATGAGGTTTAGTAGGAGTCTGTAGAGATGACATAGTTATTCAGTCATTTTAAGGTAGTTTTAGGTCAAATGACAAAACAAAAAAAAAAACTTACAAACAAGTCCCAAATGTGTGTAAGTTGGGGGGAGGTGTGTTATTATGTAATGGTGCCTACATAACAGTAATAATTGGATTGTGTTGTAGCTTGGTTTTTATTTCCGGACTGCCCTACATGCGCGTGCACACACACACTTTTTTGTTTTACTGTTCACCGCATTCGAGAATTAGCTATAGGTGTCATCTTGCCAATTGCTGTTCAATACTTTTGTTTCCACAGCTGTGGCTGTTGGGAGCTAATGTTTAGCAACTGCACTGCTTAGAACTTTGATCCATTCATCAGAAGGAGCTCTATAGCCATAAACACTTCTTTTCGCCCTGAGCGCGCATACCTCAGTAGTTAGATCACAGCATCACTCATAGGCTCAACCTGTAATGAGAGGCAGAGAGGCAGCACCATGTCTATTGCATCTATTCTGAAGAAGCTCTTTTACTGCAGTTATGTGAATTGAGTATTTCAGTATTTTAGGGTCTGTGTATTTGTTGTCTTAGGTGTTGTGTCTGAGAATGAAACAGGGGCAGAATCACACAGAAAAGTATCAAAGTAAGAATTAATGAGTAAATAACAGCTTGTTACTTCGGATAAAGCTGACAGCTAAATAATACATAGAACAGGCCGCTTTAGAAGATCCCAGCAGCGAGTTTCACAAGAACCAGGTGGAAGAGAAGACTTTACGGGTTACGCTCCAAAACTTGACTAAATAAAGATTGGTTACATCTTTTGATCGCTGTCAACTTGACACAGTAAGCACTCACAAGTGTCTCTCAGACCTTTATCTAGCGCTGTTTTATTGTACTATAAAAGATGGAGACTCTTTATCATCCTTGCTGGCATCCATCACAGTGAGGAAAGTAAAGGATGGCCAGGGGTCTATTGCTCAGAATGCGCCACTCTTGATATTTTCAGCTGCACATCTGGAGGATGCTTTCATGATGCCTCCCATAATGTCTGGGATCTGTCATTTGTGATCCATTTGATATTAGAAATTGCTCATTTGTTGTAGTTTTTCAGGTAGCTCCTTGCAAATATAGATGTGCTGATAGATGTTGCATTTACATTAATTTATTTAGCCGATGAGTTTCTCCAAACTGACTTAATGTTAAGCTATTTACACTGATTTACCCCTTTATACAGCTCGGTAGTTTTTCTTGGAGAAATTTGAGATGAGCAACTTCCTCAATGGTACTGCAGCAGGACACAGGATTCAAACCTGCAGCCTCAGTCCAGAGGCAACAGCACTAACCAGGATGCTACCTGCTGCTACTTAAAAAAGAAAAATAATATATATATATATATATATATATATATATAGAGAGAGAGAGAGAGAGAGAGAGAGAGAGTATACACACACTGTATATATGGCAAAATCCAACAAATGTCACACGCAAAACATTGTGTTACAAGGAGACTATGGATATTTAACACAATAGCCAAAAGAGTTGACAGATGAGGGGCTATTTATTTATGTGTTTATTTATTTATTTTTATTAACCATTTAAGTTCAAAGTTGTTTTAAAAGCACATCTGAAAATTTTGGGTCTTGAGTTCTGTAATCTGCAAATTAAAGCCTGAAGCAGGTTTATGGCTCTCCAGCAAACATTGTTGGCTATCTTAAGCAGAACAGCCTTTAACTAAAGAAATTATTTAAGATTTCTTGTGTTACAGGGGATCGGCGTCTTTAAAGCAGCAGTTTTTAACCTGTTTTTTTTTTCTTTTTTTTTCTCCTCTCCCTAGTGAAAACGAAGCACTTTGGAGGGAGGTGGCCAGTCTTAGGCAGAAACACGCTCAGCAACAGAAGGTTGTCAACAAGGTAAATGCATAGCAAAACACTCATCTGTTATGCATGCCATTACAGCCCAAGTAAAATTAATATAGATGTTGCGTTTCTGTGACACTCGCTGTTTATTTTTCACTCAAACTCCTTATTCGAAAGATACTTTATGTTGAACCTTCACATTTTTTGTGTCTTTTGTGTCCCCAGCTCATTCAGTTCCTGGTTACACTTGTACAGTCCAACAGAGTACTGGGCATGAAGAGAAAAATGTAAGTCTGTTTCCTTTGTCATTTACTGAGGTCTCATTTACCTGCCCCGACTCCCTGATCCACAGCATCCGTGGAGGCACAGAGGATATCTTTTACACTTCCTCAGCTTGTAAACTGAATTTCATTTTATTTTTTACCTTTTCCACGATCTTCCCCTTGGTTTTACCGTCCCCGTTGCCCTTGCTCCGGAGCAGTCCTCTGATGCTGAACGACAGCAGCTCCGCGCACTCGTCACCCAAGTTCAGCTGTCAGTACTCCCTGGAGCACCTGCAGGGGACCTCTGCCTTCTCAGTAAGTGCCTACTGGGGTAGTTCCGTCCACTGCTTTCTGTGTGTGTTTAGTATCTGTTTAGGATGCAGAGATTGCAGTGGCACAGTTTTTTATCTCTTCTTAGGTATTATTACCTTTTGTTCTTTCGGCAGGTGCACTTTTTTATTTAGCTGATTCCCTAAGACTTTTATGAAGAATTTGATTTACTAGAAGGATTTCTTGTGCTTATGTTGATTTACCACTTTTCAAGGAGGAAGTTTCTCTTTTAACTTCTTTACCATCCACCCTCTAGGCATCCTCTCCATACACAGGAGCAAAGATGTACTCTGCCGACTCCCCTGTGAAGTCAGGCCCAATCATCTCTGATGTCACTGATCTGTCCCACTCAAGCCCCTCCGAGGTTGCCGACGAATGGACGGAGGAGAGGTTAGTGACACCTTCATGCCCACATGTGGCTCAGCAGCACGGCCTGCAGAAAACAAGACTGTGCATAATAAATGGTCCGTGGTTCTTCTCTAGAACGAGCCCATCGTCAGTGCACATTAAGGAGGAGCCTGGGAGCCCTGCTCATAGCCCACAGGTGGAACAGGTGGTCGAGGATGTGGCCAGCGCCCCTGCTGACACCCCTTTTTCACCCACCACCTTCATCAACTCCATCCTGCAGGAGAGTGATACGGCCTCCGCCAAGCCACAGACTGAGCAGAAGTGTCTCAGTGTGGTCTGCCTGGACAAGTGAGTAAAACTCCTCTGAGCCTGCTGTCTACTGTATGACCGCTTGTCATATCCCTCATGCTGTTGGGTTGCTTCTGAATTTTTTATGTTCTCTGATCTTCTTCACTGTTTGCCCTCTGGCCTTGGTTTGATTCTATAGAACATATATTCACTTCAAATAAAAATATGTAAAATAAAAATCAGTCAAGCAGTAAGGAAACTAAAATAAAGCAACAGCAAATGATTAATGTTTCTGGGTAGAGTACGGAAGTTAGTCCTAATACATGTTCAGTATTTCTATCGTATTAAATACAATATATATATAATGACATAATGAGTCAAGATGTGTGGGTGGGTGGGTAGTGGAATGGGTAGCTGGTACTTGCAGTTTCCCATTAGCCCTCTGTTTCTCTTGGTTACTCAGAAGCCCACAGCCAGTGAGGAGCATCCATTGGCCTCTTTTATCACAGTTAAACGTGTCCTGCAGGTCACCTAAGGTTTTTTGTGATGAGATAAAACTGTACATGACCCTCTGACCTTCATCAGAAATTAACTAAATGTCACAAGGGAGCCTGGAACTGACCTTTTGGAAAACGCGACTCAATAATCTGATGTTACACCCCAACCCACAGCACATGTTTAGTAGGTCTATTTCGGCCAGAACGGAAGTGACCTCTAGTGTTCATTTTGCAACATGACACCACCGGGGTTTAAGTCCGTACAGAGAGTATAACAAAATTTACAGCACTGGACAGTTATATTTTTATAACTGCTAGAATATTTTTAGCATTAAAGTGGCATAACTGACCAACAAGATGATTCAAGTTTTTTTTTTTTTTTTTTTTTTTTTAAATGCTTTTAACTCAGAAATGCTGTCTGGGTTTTATTCAGGTTAATGGCTTACTGTTCACCTGGAATATATTAACATTTTTCTTTAAAATAGACATTTATCTTTTGATCTGTGTGTGAGTTATATTTATAGCCAGAGCCAGTCAGCCACATGCCCAATTTAGTTTTATTTCTTAAAGTCCAAAGATGAATATGAACTTTTGTCAGAGCTAAGGGCAGTAAAGTTGGTCATGCCTTCAATGCCCAGGCCTGCTGCTAGAACTCTGCTGAGGCTCCTTTAAGAAACTGTCGTGCTCTGTTTTTCTGTTTTTCAGTTCCCCGCAGATGCCGGGGATCTCTTGCGTTTTCCCCAGCACTTCCTCAACCTCTCTTCATCCCAGACCACAGCCAGGGTTAGAATTTCACATTGCCGTGCTGTCCCCGGGGCAGTCACACACAGCGCCCAATAGCCACGTGAAGCCGCTCCTTTAATACAGCTTTGCGGAGGGAACGTCAGCGTTTAGAAATGCACTTGCAAGTGGGCCAGGGAAGTTGTGACAGTTGGACAACGAAGAGCAACTGTCGAGTGGACAGAGCATGTCGAGAGTAGGATATCAGGTGGAGATGGGTACCGGTACCGGAGGCGAAATGCACAGGTTGACTGGCGAATTGAACAAGTAACCATTTGTTAAAAGAACAACACAATATATATAGTCAAGCTCTAAAAGAGAGTTTTCAGGCAAGAAGTTGATGTCTGGGAACTTCAGTGTGGCTTGATTTGGTTAGGAAAAAACAAAAACTCTAGGGGCTCAAACACTTTTCTCCATCTTAATTTCACAGAGCTGATTGAACTTTAGAACATGTCTAAGTCACAGCTTGTAGTCATCTGGGAGCTGGCTTTACTGGGTCTGTGTATGGGTTTCTCTTTAATTTTTTAATCAACACTGATTTAAGAATATTTGTACAAAATGATCAGTTCTCGCTGTAAATGACAAACATGTGATTTTAATTGCAGGAACGAGCTGACAGAACATTTGGAAAACATTGATTCTGGTTTGGAGAACCTTCAGACAATCCTGAATGGACAGTCCATAAATTTTGATACATCGCCTCTTTTTGACGTAAGTGCTGGCATTTTGCCTTTTGGCCATCATCTGTGGTTTTGACCGAGCTTGTGTCGTACAGCTTTGGAGTTTTAAGTTTTGAGTACTTAATATGAATTTTTCCGTAGCTTTAATTTTGCGTTTCTTAATCTTTTCTTATCAGTCAGTGCGTCTCGAAATAGAAAAAACAGGTAATTGTGATCTATTGCAGATATTCAGCCCACCAAGCACAGAGTTCAGTTTGCCAGATCTGGATACAAGTCTTGCAAGTGTAAGTATCCTAGAAATGACTGATGGGATCTGTAACCAGGCATGGGCCTCCTGTGGCCCCTGATGATGTATTTGGGTCCTACATGCTTGAGCCTCAGGTCTGACCTCTCCTTGTAAAGATTCAAGATCTGCTGGCTCAAGATCAGAAAGCAGCTGAAACGAATGAAAGTCCGGCAGACACTGGTAAGTTTTTCTTGCGGCACAGTTTAAATAAAGTGCTTCATCCATTATGTTTCTGGGAGAGGCTCCTCCACAGCCCTGCATAACACAAGTGAATATTGATGATGGATGGATGAGGGGCTGCATCCAGAACCATGCCATTTTTAATGTCTTTAGTTCCTCCAGGTTACACTGTGCTCTCTCAGACTCTTAACTTTAGTGTGTGTCTATCTGGTCCATTAATTATGCTGTTCACTTGGGTAGCTGTGATCCAGAGCAGAAGGTGCTGAGATGGTCTGTGTCCACTATGCACTGCAGGCAAGCAGCTGGTGCAGTACACAGCTCAGCCAGTGCTCCTGACTGACCCGATCAGCACCGAAACGGCTGGAGAGGATTTGCCCATCCTACTGCAGCTGCAAGGAGACAGCTACTTTGGCGGGGACTCCGAAGATCCTACCAGCTCTCTCCTCACTGGCGAATACCAGCCCAGCTCCGACGAGGGAGCCTGCCTGCCTTAGGGGTGCCGTTCTCGCCCAATGTATCAGACAGACCTTTCAGATAAGACGGGGCTGCAGAAGAAGAAACGTTTCATGGCGCCTTGATTTAATTTCACACAATGACTCCTCCCAGTCACCCCCAAGTCTTGTTTGAGAGACCTTTTACAGGAGATTTTTTTTAAAATGTACGTTCTCCTTTTTTTGTTCTCTACATTTTAGGTTCATTAGCAGGTTCAGCAATTGAGTTAATGATAATAGCAGGTTTTTTTGTACAGTTAAGAGTTTATTTAGCATACATGCACTTATGTGTCAATCTCTGTGCTGTACAAAGTTTATGAAGTGTAATATCTGCTTACACGAGGGTGAGGAAGTTTGACTGTGGAAATCATAGGGAACACTGTGGAATATTTCACAAGCAACAGTTCGGTTCTGTTCTTATTTTTGTCTTTTTTTTTTTAATTAAAAAAAAAACTTGGTGGAATAAGAATAGGCTGAACCAAAATAGCTTTACAATTTTAATGGTATGATACAGAGTCATGATGGCCATAATTTGAACAAATTCCCTTGCTAATTCAATTCTACTTCATCACCCTTCTCACATATATGGATACAAAACCGTTTTGAAAAGTTAATAATCATATTTATTTTAGATATTGCATCCCAAATAGAGTGTTGGTTTAAAGAGTACTATTTTTATAAGCTAAACCATGCCTATGGTTTAAAAAGTTTAGAGTGTCAAATGTAAGCTATATATTGTGAGTAATCTTTTTCTACTTGAGTAGCCACCCTGCTGTTCTGGAGCGCTGTCATCCTGCAGGAGATCCAATTGTACAAACCAGATGCTGTACGAAGGAAAAGCACTGTATATATTTATGCCAAGTACCATACATTTATAGACTTCTTTTTTTTTTTTTTAGCATAATAAAAGGTATATTTGATTCTATTCTTTATCCACTAGGTTTCTTTTTGTATTGAACAGATTGTTTTAAAGGCAGAGCCCTTATATATAATCAGTAAGGTGGTTGGCTTAAATCCAGTTTTTCCCTTTCATATTGTTTAACTGAATTTTTTCTTGTCCCAAAATATTTTGTTAGTTTAATTAGAATCCCGGACATTGCGCACTATAGGTGTAAATTCCTAATTGTAAGGCTCCTCTGGATTTTGAACAGATTAAATATGCCTTTTGACCGGTTTTTTGTTATGGTTTTGCTCCCTTAGCATTTATAAGAGGTGTGACTGACTGAGTGTGTTTACGCCCACGAGTGTTTACATGCACACACGAGAGGGTTGTGTTGTATACTGAAGCAATTTTGATATTTTACTTTTAATTTTCCAGTAACAGAATTAATCATATCAATGAATGTCACTGTGTGAAAACACTCGTATATATTTTGTTAAGCATGTGGACAGCAATTTCTTTGATATGTTACAAGTTAACATGGTTGTATTAAAGTAGTTGAAATATAACCTTTAGCAGAAATACGCAGGACTGTGGTTCATGCGTTTTAAATTCTGTTTGTATATTTACGTTGTGTTAATAATATTGTATGTATTTTTGATTTTTGCATAAATATTTGTTTAATATACTTAAGTGTTCCTGTTCAGTTTTATTTTTGTAACTTATTACTGGAATTTAGCTTGTTTTGTTCATTTAAGGCTTTCATCTTGGAGTCTTTTGATTAATCTTTTGAAAAATAATTTCTAAATTATAAAATTACCTTATTGGTGTGTTGTACGTACCTGTACTTGAAATATGAAATACAGCTGCTATAGCAGGGCAGGCGGTGCGCTCCAAAATGCCATGAAGATAACGCTGTTTGGGGTAAGCAGGTTGGAAAGACTGCACTTGAGATGAAGTCTATTTCACATGACCATGTTGGCTGTACTTTTTAGGCTCCAAAATATGAGAAACCATGGAAATCGGCAAGGACGAGCAGTTTCCTTAGTCAAAGCCTTTAGTGAAAACTGCACTTTAGTGAGCACATGAGTGGAAAAATGAGCCCAAAGTCAAACCTGGTTCTGCAAAAGAAATGACATTTGTGATATCTGTTCTTGTTTGGTCAGACGAATAGGTCAATAAAAAACTGACAGGTTAACAACCCAAGGAATCAGGTGGATACCACACTTTCCAGTAAGAGCTCTGCTGACACGGGCAGATTTTACTGCAGGAAAAACAAAAATACGAAATGAGCAAACTTATGAGTAAGACCCTAAGTTCATTTCATTGTTCTTACCCAGTTTTACTCTTTTAGCTGTTTTTTATTTAATGTGCTTGGCAGTAAAAATGTAAAAAAATACGTATATGCCTCCACTTCATTCTGACATCAAACAGACTTATCTCAGTAAACTCGCCACAACGTCATTCTTACATTTACAATCTCACAGGAAGATGTGGAATTTGCTGGATTCTGTAATGCCTTCAGAGGGTGCTCATTTTCATGTTCAAAATGTGCTTTGGCCTTCCAGCATCTAATGTTTATATTTGAGCAAAAATGATATATTTTTGTTAAAATGCTTTTTTCATTTCCCATTGCAAGTTATTTTTACAGCATATTTGCTTCTGTATTCCTCACTTTAGACTGTTGAGGGTGGTGAGAGACCCTGTGTACAAATGTTACTCGGCAATACATCATTATTTCATTGTATATTTACCCACTTACAGTGGCAGCTAAAATAGTAGCAGATGCAGGATTTCTGGGGAAATAGAAATACTTTGGCTATTTTAGAACAATAATGGGCTTAATAAGAACTGTTTGTTGCTATTTATTGGTTAATAAAATGCTAAGATGTAAATTGTGTTTTTTTTTTTTTTTATAACTTCGGAAGTCAGTGTTAGCAGCTGAACAAGATCTAACATGTTATGGAACGATTATTTGGAGAAAAACATTGTTTTAAGCTGCAAACTTGATATTAAATGGTTTGTTTGCACATGAAATGCAAGATAGAGGACACAAATGCAGTTACGCACGTTTACGTTCAAAATAGATGGTAGCTTTAATGTAAAGATTACTTTCAAGTGATAGACATTTGGCAGTTTACAGACTTACAGCGATAATGAATATGGTTTAAATATATAAAAATACAGTACTTGAAGGCACTAAGTTTCAGAATGGTTTTCAGTAACTTTTAACAGTGTTAGATCACATGTATAAATCCAGGAGGTTTTTCCCTCTTTTGCCTTAGGATTACATTATGAAATTGTTGTGTATTTACTGAGAGATGTTGGGAAAGGGATGTTTTTTTATGCTTAAATAGTAAAATGAACACCCAAACATTAACGGGCTGGATCATCGCTCATCCTCCAGGCCGACTGGTCTTTACACTGAAATCTATAACGCAAGATCTTGACTCGAGGCTTGATGTGGAAGTCAGCAGGTGTCCTCCAGTTCCAAGTTTTCTGTACCTTTGGATTGGGAAACAACAGTCATACTCCTGAGGGTAGGCATCTTCCCAAATATTTACCGTCTGCGATGACTATACAGTATTTACTGACGCCTCCTTTTCATTCAGTCTTCACCTGAACGTAGACTAGCTTTCACATCTTTTCAGAGAAGTAGAACTGTCACATTCTGGATGAAAGGGGTATTTAAACTAGATCTTTGATGGAAGTTCAAAAGTGCCATCAAGTCATGTCTGACTCCTGGTGTAGTTTTCAAGGTAAGGAGGAAGGGAAGTGGTTTGCCATTACCTGTTTCCAGCATGTTTTTTCCTTAGAGGGGTGCAAACATAGAGGAGAACCTGCAAACTCCACACACACCCACTAACTGGACTTGAACTCCATATCAGGCAAGCAGCCCAGGAGCTGTGAGGGACCTGTTTACCTCACTGCACCATCAGATCCCAAATCTTTGATACCTGTTAGGAATTTTCAGGTAAGTCTATATGGAATGGCCAACTTTGAGTTTGCCACTGTGACTGTATTGTGTCTTGGATGGTTGTTGCAGCACACCCTTCTATGAAAGGTGTTACAAAGGAAAACCCAAGGCCAGTGAGCTGACTCACCTTCAGGACCCTGACCAGAAGTGATGTACTGTTCCCCTGCGGGAACTGAAAGGAGCAAACAAAACAGAGAAAAGAGAAGAGCTGTTGAGCATCCACCCCCAGAACGCTCTGGGACAACAACAATCAGGGTCTACTTGTGTCAAGTTGCCAGAACCCTGCCGAGTTCCCTGGAATGAATAAGAACTTCTGTTACACTTACCAGCGGACTGTGCTTGTGCTGTGGTGCCTAGGTGACCTACAACACAGACACTGAATGAAGAAGCTGCTACACGCTTTGGTAAAAAGACGTAACACACAGTGTAAACTATTTGTATACATCTAGTTGGTCCCCAACATAACATTTTTGAAGTTATTTAGCTTTTTTCCCCACAAATAATGCTACTAATTCAAATCACATCTCTCACCTAATGTGCTCATAGGCAGGTGGACAGGACAAGTCCTGCATAAGATTTCCATCCTAACTCTGGTCAGGGTGTTTTTTTAATTTATATTCATAAACAGCACTGGGAGGAGGCTCAGAATCTGCAGACATGTGCACGAGGCCTCCTGGTTCACTAGAGGGAATGGCTGTCCGCCAGCCAGGTGTCTCAGTGGGGGGGGGGGGGGGGGCGCCGCTCTCTTCCTATCCAAAAAGCCCCACTGTTCCAGGCCTGTCATGTTGCTGACATTTACCTTACAATTGTTCATCTACCACATGGTTTTCTCCAAAGCGATGCGCATCTCAGAGGAAGCAGCACTGCATTTCATCATCAGATACAGATGGGCTACCCTTGAAGGATGGTCACTTAGTCTAACACCACTGTTTCATTTTCCATATTTGCAGATCTGATAGTAAACTTTTTACCCACACCATACCACACTAGACTTAGAAACTTTTTGAGTCCCAAGCCAACTTTTAGTCCCATTTGGATTCTTAAGTAGGGAACCAACTGTTTGTGTGTGTGTGAAACATGAAAGAATATGTACTTACTATAATATAGACAACATACACCGTAACCTTGATGTTATTGGATACCTGGTGGACCTACGTAAAATCACAAAACTTACTGAACCCATCATGAACTCCTTTTGGATCAGCGGTAACTGCAAGACAACCATAGACAAATCCTTGTTTAGACCTGTGTCCTGCTCTTCTGTTTATCGGGTATTTTTGCGAACAAACACGTGCAGAGGCAGTTCGCACTCACCTGTGTCCACAATGTCCATCTGGGGTGCAGCACTGTGCGGTTCCCGTGTGGCTGAACCAGGTCCAAAGAGTAAAACATACAGTTAGTCACTTTGCTGATGTGTGGTACAGATGCTGTGTACAGGAGTGTTGAGGGTTACGAGGATTGAAGCAAACCCACCTGGCAGTCCCGTATGAAGAAGGGCACCCTGAGACTCTGCCCACCCTATGAAATGGAGACCACAGTGTGGCTAAAGGTGATCAGGTTTATGACCAGCAAAACATGCAACTGGCTTTATTGTTATGTGACAAACACAAAATGTAAGGTATCACAGTAAATCTACAATACATTATGGGGGCCTTTGGGAATTTTTTAAGACACTCCCACCAAGAAATTCCCATGGTGCATTGAAATCAGTTATAAAAACGGTTCACTTTTCCTACATATGCAGAAAGCTGGCCAATAGACACATTACCTGTAGAGCCTGAATCGTGTCCAGCTGCCACAATCAGTTCTGAAATGTATAAATAAAATGTCTGCAGAAGGTACATGTACATTTACTTATCTGTAACCTATGGATGAAGATTATTGACAGAAGATTATGACAATTATTATAACCGCAAAAGTGTGGTCGCATCAGTTAGAAGGCTGCTGGCTAAATGGTGTGAAAACAATGGTAATCCCCATTAAAAATAGAATTATTATATTAACAGCTATTGTTTTGATGTCATAATTTTTGAAGAAATTGACAGCAATTTGATAATACACTTTATGGCCAAAAGTATGTGAACCCCCTTCTAATGACTGAACTGTTTTCACGGCACCCACGCAGCATGCAAACACAATCTAGACAACTGTGTGCTTCTAACTTTGTGGTCACAGTTTGGGTAAAAAGCTCCTTTCCTAATCCAGCATGACTGTGCCCCCCTGTGCACAAAGCAAGCTCCATAAACACATGGTTTGCCGAGGTAAGTGTGGAAGAATCTGAGTGGCTGCACTGGGCCCGGACCTCAACCTCACTGAACACCTTTGGGAAGAACTGGAACACCAACCGCTAGCCAGACCTTCTCGCCCAACCTCACCAACCTCTTACAGCTGAGTACAAATTCCCACAGCCACACTCCAAAATCTGGTAGAAAGCTTTCCCAGAAGGAGGAGACTTCTAGCAGCAAAGGGGGAACAACTCCATATGAATAGCCATGGATTTGGAATGGGCGGTTCAACCAGCACATATGAGTTTAATGCTCAGGTGTGCACATACTTTTGGTCACAGTGTATCTGTGTAGGACATCAGCAATGTGTAGCATGAAAGCTGGTCCTGCCAACTCCACCAACCTGTAGCATTGGTCTGACCGCTGGTCACGGCTGCTTCGCCCAGACCTGTAGATGGAGAATGAAGAGTGAATGGCGAAACTCAGGTCTGGCCCATTTACTCACAACCACCGCATCCAAGGGGAATCCCAAGAGATGTCATCCTACCAATTATTTTTGCATGAGCAAATAAAGTACATTTCCTGCTGATACTGGCTGTGCATACTTTTGTGTTTTTAGGCCTTAAGTTTTAGAGGCAACCATTTTGGGAATGGTGCATTGCAAAAGCAAATTTCAGTTGAAACCAAAGCTGATAAAATGGATGCAAGAAACCAGGCGATCCCTGATTTCCCTTATTTTGCTTCATGCAGGATGAAGACATCCCAAAAGTTTAAAAAAAGACTGCAAAGAAATGTGTGATTAAAAACACATACCCAGAGTATCTGGTGGGCTGGAACTGTAAATGGTCTCTGGAACTTAAATGTCATACATAAAGGCACATTTATTTGCAAATTCATAAATTTAGAAGAAATATGGAAAAAATAATAGTTACTTTACAAGTAGAAGAAGAAACCCAACACTGAGACCAATACAAATTAACCAGAAGCTGTTTCTGCTGGTGGTTGAATAGAGCAGAATAAAAGACCACCACAGTTACTTGCTCTTGATAGACTGTATTTCTTTTTTGATTCCCTGCAGAGGTGTTTCTAAGCTTTTTACTTACCTGTAGAGTCAAGCTGTCTATGTGAGGTGGTTACAGGTTCTCCACTCACACCTGAAGACAGAAAAACACTTATCTTTACCACTTGGCTGACTCCACTTGTTCACTGGTTGTGACTGTGCTGCCAAAAACTATTTTTAAGAAAGACGAAAAGATAAGGTTTATCAAATATAGCAAATGTGTTAATAGCCAAGATCAGGTACACTGTATGGCCAGAAGTGTGTGGACCCCCCTTCTAATGACTGAGCTGAACTGTCCTGGCTGCACCCAGACAGCATACAAACACATTTTAGACAGCTGTGCTTCCAGCTTTGTGGCCACAGTTTGGGGAAGAAGTTCCTTTCTTGCTCCAGCATGACTGTGCCTCCCCCCATGCACAAAGCAAGTTCTACAAATACAGGATTTGCCCAGGGTGGTGTAGAAGAACTTGAGTGGCTGCACGGAGCCCTGACCTCAACCTCACTGAATATCTTTGGGATGAACTGGAACGCCAGCTGCGAGCCAGGCCTTCTCACCCAACATCAGTGCCCAACCTCACTGATGCTCTTGTGGCTGAATGGGCACAAATTCCCAAAATCTGGTGGCTGGCCTTCCCAGAACAGCAGGGGCTATTATAGCAGCAAGGAGGGGGAACTCCAGATTAATGCCCATGGGTTTGGAATGTCAGGTTCCACAAGCATATAAAGGGGTGATACTCAGGTGTCCACATACATTTGCCCATGTACTGTATGTCAGCAGTTAGAGAAGTTTGTAGAAACTGTAAAAGGTGGTGTGGTTTTTAACTGTGGTGCATGCAGACATTGAGAAAGATGCTACCTGCCAGGGCTGTGTGGGAATAGGCACTCTGAGGATCTGCTTCTCCTGCAGCTGGAGCAACTAAGTGAAACACAGCAGATTGGATCAAAACATACATGTAAACTTTACTGACTTTATTATTATTGCTGTTGTTGTACAATAGATATGTGCTTTAGATACCTGGGTGATCCACAGCAAAAGGCATGGTCTGTAACATCAGGCCAGATACAACAGCTGCATCTGAAATGGAAATGAAAAGAAAAACAAAAGTATTAAAAAACAGCCAATGTTTTAATCCAATATCAGAATGCAAGTGAGCATTTCCAAGGATTGGTAATCATGTGACACAGTATATTCTTGTAATAGCAACAAGGCTTTAGAAATTTGATAACTGTGATAACTTCTCAGAAAAGAAGATGGATGTTTATTTACCGGTTGTAATTCTGGGAAAACTTGCGTCAGCAGTGCGATCCTCAGTGCCTTTATTCACAAGAGGGAGACATAAAGAGCGATTTTGTAGATACGGTGGATGTGGTGAAGGAAATGGTATATTTCACCACAAATATTGATGTCGATCATCCCCTTTACCTGTGTGATCAGTGGACTGGGACACATGGCTGGGATCTCCAGCACCTGAGTGGAGAGGGAGAGAGAGAGTTCTGGCTATGAAAACCATCAACCTGCGCAACCAAGCCTGCTGGGACTGGAAAATATAGTAAGAGAAATGCTTTATATCCCATGCTCTGATCAAAGATCATAAAATATGGAAGCTTGTGTCCTAAAAGCAGATTTATTCTGACTGTATTTTTTAGGGAGAACCCAAATAACGATACCAGGGCACTGGGTTTGTTATAACGTTTACATGAACTCCAATATATACAAGAAATCTTCCCACACATGACAATAACTGAGATTCATGTCATAATTTCTACATGCATAAAGCTGTTTTTAAAATATTACTTTGAAAAGCTCCATATTTTTCAGATAAGTCTACAGTAGTTTAGTCATAACTAGACAGGCCGAGTAGAACTCGGAAAATACACTGTATGACCAAAAGTATGTGGACAACTGAGAATCACACCCATATGTGCCTGGTGAACATCCAAACCCATGGGCATTGATATGGAGTTGTTCTCCCCTTTGCTGCGATAACATTATCCATCTTCTGGGAAGCTTGTCCACCAAATTTTGGAAATTTGTGCCCGTTCAACCACAAGAATGTGAGGTTGGGCGAGAAGGCCCAGCTCACAGCTGGGGTTCCAGTTCATCTCAAAGGTGTTCAGTGGGGTTGAGGTCAGGGCTCTGTGCTGGAACTCGAGTTCTTCCACATCATCCTGGGCAAACCATGTATTTATGGAGCTTGCTTTGTGCATGGGGAGGCACAGTCATGCTGGAGCAGGAAAGGAGCTTCTTCCCCAAACTCTGGCCACAAAGCTGTAAGCCCAGAATGTGTTTGTTTGTGATGTGGGTGTGGTTCAAACAGCTCATTAGAAGGGGGGGGTCCACACACTTTTGACCATATGCTGCAGTGTACTAAGGTTCGACACATAGAATTACCAGAGACAGGACTGTTAGTTGCATGCAATAGTAGAAAACTGCAAAACCCAAACCCTTTACTGGAATTCACAATGTAAATAATGACTTCTAGATGTCTGAGTGCAGATAAATTATGGCAAACCTGTGAAATGTATTTGTGGGATTCCTGGATCTCCAGAAAGCCCTAGTATATAAAAACAAAGAGAAAAAGTGATATGGACAGACAAATAGTAAGATGTCAACCCTTATTTCCACGAACCACTGTCAAAAGTTAGACAGTCCAGAAGGTAACCAATAATTTTTATGATCCCTGCCCTGGAAAAATAAAAAAGTACGGTGTTGGAAAACAGTTTTAAATGCCAAAGACCAATTAAGTTCTTTGAGGTACTCATATTTTTAGTTATGTTTCTTGTAGCTCATGATGAAGGTGCATTTTTTCCTGACTTCACCCTTAGGTACTGAACATCTTCACAACAGGGTTGCAGGTTGGATTACTGAATTATTAGAAATTTAGAATTTCATCAGAAGTGATGACTTGGTCTCAGGGTCAAAAGGGTCAGGTCACATCAGCAGGGGAATGTTTGCACAGTCATTCTTGTGCATGACCGGTTCCAAAGATGGCAGTTGACCCAAATTGTGGTCGCTCCCTTCTAGTTTTAATCAAAGGAGTTGGGATGACCATTGATTCAACCCCATCTATAAGGGCAACGCAGTGCAACACGGAGCCACTGGCTGTGTCAACACATTCTTCAGGGTGTGGTAGAGCACAGCCAACCCTAGAGAGCAGACACACATGAGTGAAGGAGGAAGATTTACAGCTCCTGGTGGAGCTCACATTGCCAGTGTTACCTGGGGTGTCTGGCTGAGCGCTGCCACCAGCGGGCTGTCCTGGAGTCACACCAGCGGCTGGAATGAAACACGAGCGAGAGGCAGCAGTTTAGTTAAAACCAGTTTTCCACAAGTAAATTACGCAGAGGAGCCTCAAACAGGAATGGCCTGTGGGCTCTCAGGAAAAACTCAGCCGAGATTAATTTGTTGCTCCTCTTACGGCAGACGTCACAGTAACACCTCCATGAAAATGCTGAGAATAATAACTTAATGCCCAGCTAAATAAATGAATGTGAATGGAAAAGGAAACTTCAGCTATTTGAGTCCGGTTACATGGGAAGATCATGGTTATTAAACGTTCATGCATCATCAGAACAACCTTAGCTCATACATGGACACTGTGACTGTTGCTCGGGTTTAGGATGTTTTCCAGTTTTTACTGGAATGAACTCTGTTGAAAAGTCCAGCCCGTGGTCCCCCATTGCAGAACGTACCTGCTGAAACCGCACCGGGATCCCTGTAGAGGTCTGCAGCGTCTGAAGCACCTGTCAACCATTATGAGAACTTTTGCATTTATTTCACCTCATGGTGTAAACAGAACGCTGGCTGCGAACCCTAGTTGTGTGGAAAAAGAAGACTCTTGACTGTGAGTCATCATTATGGAACTGTTTGGCTTTAGAAATATAAAAAATAAGAAAAATCACACTTTACTATGAACATAATAGTATGCAGTAGTGCTAAATGTATTCCTTAATGTCAACAGTTATATTAACAGCAGTCCATAACTTCACAACTGTTTTGTTCATTGTGTAATTGTTATATTTCTGAATAATTTATTACTTCTGAATCGGTTACCGCCCAGTGTAAGTGGCAGCCAGAGGGTTATACATGTGGAGGGACCTTAGCTTCTTTAAGATGTGGAACTTCCTGCAGAGGCTAATTCCCCAGCAGGGACAATGAGATGTTTCCAGGTGTGACTGTCACACAGTCCTTAGCATAGGGTGAGGCCCTGGCCACGTCCTTACCTGCAGCTCCAGGCAGGAATCCCCCGACAAGCAGCTTCTGTCCGTTCCCTGAAGGAAGAGTAAGGTAGCTTTAAGAGCTGAATACAATCAGCAGCCAGTGAATATTCATCCACAGCCTTGGCCATGTTTTCCACATGCTGCCATACCATTGGACTCTGTCTCAAGCGCTTCCTGGCCATTCATCTCAGAACCTGGACAAACATGGGATGTCAGTCATGTTCATTGATGGAGCTGCTTGCTCAGTGGGATTGGGTCTCTATGGCCAGGATGAACACTAACCCCTATGCAGACTTGTCAACCACCTTACCTGGAAGGGCCACCTGAGGGCTGGAGCTGAAGGTAGAGGCATCACCTTCAAAAAGAAATACAACCTCTTCTAATGTTTCAGTTCTAGTCATGTGGTTTAATTCTATTTCATGCAACCTGAATCATAAAAAAGGGCAGATTTAAATGAAAATTAATTTTTATTAACTTACCATTGAAATATGTTTCAGGCTGTCTTGGCAGAGCTGCTTGATCTGGCGCAGAAAACGGCAAAAACAACAGACGCACATTTACTTACCACTGAAAGCAGCACAAATCAACTGCAAAAGCACAAATTCAGCAGCACTGAATCTTTATTATGCCACAGGCTTGCGTTTAAATTTACATCATTATTTTATTTATTTGCATTAAAATGTATTTTACAGTAGTTGGGATTTCTTGTACCCAGACGTTAACCAAACTTTTTCACGTTAACTGTAAATCTGGGCAATGATGGCCATGTCTATAGCATGACAACGTGTTCCTTTCTGCTGAACAAAAATAAAAAAAGCACTTACTTTCCTTAAATTTCCCATTTTGTTATTCTTTATTAAGTGAAGAAATGTGTCAGTCTAACCAAGACTGAATTATAGTGCATAACAATTTGGAAACGGAAACTTTTTTGTGTTATTTTTGGGCTATTTGAATAACTTTGTTGTATCATCTCTGTTGAGAATGAGCTGAGCTGGATTGCCTTACCTGGATGCCCTGGTTGTACGGCTGCACCGCCAGAGAGGGGCACCCCTCCACTCGCACCTGGAGCCACAGTCATTAACAGCTGTTTGTTTGGCTCAAGCCTATTTTATGATCAATAGTAATTCATGTGGGTGATCAGTTAAATAAAAGATTGGAACCTGGCTCACGGTATGACAGTAGGGCCACTCCTGGAGTTTGATCATGCATGCATGATCAGGGTATTGAGTTCAGTTCCCATTAACTACTGACTTAGAATATGGAAATTAAACTTGACATTGACTTGGCTGGCTAGCTTCTCCCTCTCAGTCTCTAAGGATTTTGAATGAAAGGAAATTTTCACCTGCAGCAGCTGCCTGGCCGCTGGAACCCTCATGTGCTGAAATACTGGATTCTGCCTCAGAGGAAATGAATGAAGAGAGAGCAACAATTATGACACATAGGAGTCTCACAGGACAGACAAGTCACCAGTGGGTGGGGGTCCATACCATGACGGCTGTGGTCTGGGGGTGGGGCCTGTGGCTCTCCTCCATTGCCACCTGTGTCACGGACATGGTGAGAGAAGGGAAACATTAGTGTGGTGTGACACCCATGTTGAGTTTGTGTGTGTGTATGTGTGTGTTTAAGTGACAGAAATATCGAAAAGAAGGAATATGAGAAGCTGGAGAAACACCAGGGATCGAAAGAAGAACTGGAGGGAATGTGGAAGGTGAAAGCAAAAGTAGTCCCATGGGTGATGGATAGATGGATGCACTTGGGGCCATGACCCCTAAGCTGGAAAAGTAGCTCCATCAGATCTTGACAACATTTACAGCATCGGTCTCACAACAAAAATACCTTCAAATTCTCAGGCTTCTGGTACGAGGGGCATGCCTGAGATAAGTTACCACCCACAGGAGAAAACAGGGTGAGAAATTAAATTTATATACATAGTATAACATAGTTAAATGAAAGGGACTCTCATCAAAACGTAAAGTGAACAGTGAGTTTCCAAAGGCGGGGAACATAAGGACTCACTGTCATGGCCACCCCCATGTACTGGTTTAGCACCATTCAGTTTCTGCCCTGTGGCAGAAAGATGGACAAACTTCAAAGATGGAAAAGCTCATATATATTTAAAAAAAAAAAAATCATTAATAATCCTAGCAAATATATTTAATGTGATGGAAATTCATTAAAACTGCTGGATCACTGAATGGATCACCTTCGAATGAAGTTTCAAGCTGACCCGGTGTGCCTTGAAGGAAAGACATAATCTGTTAGGAAACAACTCCATTAGTCTGTAAGGATTATCTTTTTACAACTGAGCGCAATTACAATCTAATCCAGGCAATCATACAGGATCAAAGTTGCTGGATTTACCCGCTGTAACTTCACCAGGGTTTAACCCAACTCGTCATCACCACATTGAAATAAATCTCGTGAAGCCAGACAGGATGAACCCCTCAGAAGAACTGAGAGCGGCACTGTTCTCCACCAGCGATGCTTCCGAGCTGAAAGCAGATTAGTTTCATCTTACCCTGATCTTTGGAAGCTGTGGAGGAAAGTTGTGCTCCAGCTCCTTTAAACAGAGAGAGATATATCACTGATTCCCTTTTATTATGAAATCAGATACAATTATTTCATTTTATTTTTACAGATTTCTCTTTTGTTACCGTCAAACAGTTCACTTTGCTAACAGTCCTGCAGGAAAAAAAGCATCGTTCTGCATGAATATTTGTAATATAGATTTATAATGCTTTCAACATCTTGTTAAAAACTAATAGTCACGCTTTGTTAGCAATTAGACTTCATTTATGTAGCTGTTTCGTTTTAAAATAAAATGTGTTTTGCTCGCATTTTTTGTGTGACAGCATTTTAACTTATTTTCTACCCTTAATTTTAATTTATGTATTCTTTATGCATTGAAATTAATGGTGATCCACGGAGTGCGAAGAAAGGGCAGCACAGCCCTGCGCAAATGTATTTTGAACTCTGTTGGATGGAGGAAACGTTTCCGTTTTGGGCTGCTAAAATACAGGTAGCGTGGTTTTGTGAACGGGCGTGGAAGCCCATTTCTGCCAACGATGAGATCACAGCTAGAACAGACAGCTGGTGGTAAGTTATTAACTTCTCACCCATATTCAAATCCTGACTTTTGGAGTCATCATCATCTGAAAAGAAAAGGAAATTGATACAGTTCATAAACTGCTCAAATGTTTCCTTCTTTTGCCTTGCACAGGCTTTTAGGAACCCCGCATAAAACGACCTCACGAAGTTCTCATGTGATGCCTGGCTGCACTTTTTTTTTCACCATTTCATTTAAAAATGTGAATGGGTGCAAAAGAAGCTTAAAAAGTAGCAGCGATGAAGTTAATTTACATTGCTTGTGTATTCAGTCAGACCCTGAGAACAGTCTTATTTTCAGTAATAAGTTTAAAATTATAAGTTTGGTTTAAAATGAAATGGCAAAGGTATAAATTATAATCTGCATGCTGTAACTTTCTGTAAAAAATTTAAATATTGGATTAATAGCTTTCTTATTTTTTTTTAAGTACAGGAAACTAAGTGAAAAAGGCATCAATTCCAAGTAAGTCACAAATTTTTCAAAGCATCTGCATTTTTATGCTGATGTTATGGAATGTTTTTACACCACACTCTGTCTTTAATATTTGAATTGAAATTTATTTTGTGGGTTTATATGGTAAATCAGTCTTTCTCGAGCTCTAGGAGTTAGCATCACTGATGCTTTTCGCTGGCAACCTCAGTTTATTTCAACGGCCATCATCTTCATTTCACCCACCACGAATGTAACCGCTTTGGTCCTGCCATTACCTTGTTTGGCTAAAAGTTTTATTTCCATAATGAGAACAAAACTAGAAGTAAGGGCCTAGTTCATCCTTCCGCAGTCCCCAGAGCCTGGTGGGGTCACACAGCTCCTACCTTCCTCCTCGGAGAGCTCCTCTTCACCTTCTTCTGGCTCAACCTCAGTTTCTTCCACCTCCTTCTCTGAAAACAAGAAGCCAGTACGGCCAGAAAGTGAAGGTTTCACGTCAGGTTTTCCTAGCTAGCTTACAGCTCAGCTCCTATGTAACTGGTGGCATATCTTTAAACAAAGAATTGTTCTTGAATTTTCTCATAAAGGCCAGTTTCCCCACACCAAGTAAGATGAAGTCGTGACTGATGCTCTGTGAGAGTGACATGGTCATCTGTCCTCTTGGAAGTGCTCCTTCACCTTCCTGTGATAGCCCAAAGCAGGTCTTGCCTAATGCTGCCCAACATATCTTTATTCAAAGTTAATGTAAATTTGACGGAACTTACGACTCAGTAGCTAAACATCTTATGACGAAACTGTGCATTATTTTACAAACTGGTTAAGGCTACATGTCCATACAATACTCAGTTATTGAGTGACACCTTTATGAAAGTATGCTGTTCTTTCTGAATCCCCTCCGTATTTCCTCTAAAAAGAAAATAAAACGTATTTTTGCATCTTGATTTAATTCACTCTTGGCCATCATAAAAAAAGAGTACAAATATTCAATGGACTTATATGTTCTGAGTAATTTTTTATCCGTTTGGTATGATGGTTGTCCGAAATCTACCTTAACAAACACTGACAGGACAGGTCAGTGGCTTTCATTCACTTATTTTATTGTTAAGGGTTTTAGATCCTTGATTTATAAAATGGATCATTTGCCAGGCATATCAGCTTTTAATATGCATTTTAAGTATTTAATGACAACAAAATATGTCTGTCAAAGATACAGAAATGACAGATTATATCTGTATAAAGTACATAGCATAACGCAATGAACACGTTTTAAAGCAGACTGAATAATATTCTCTCATATTTTTATGTACTTTACCAATAAATATTTCCTTTCTAAAAATGTAAGAATTTTATTGATGACTAAAATTATTAAGGATGATCAGTCACTGTCATACCTTCAACTGGAGCAGGTGAAACACTGGTAGCCAAAAACATCGCTGCTGACAATAGCAAAATATTTCTGAAAAAAGAAAAAAAAACAAATCACAGTTAAATCAGATTCATGACATTTATTTTAAAGTAATTTTAGAAAAAGTGACAATGATATTTTCTATATTTGTTGCAAGTTGATGTAAGACAAAGTATTCAAAATGCTGCTGTTTACCATTAATGTTGTAATGATTCAATGTAATATTTCCTGTTAATAATTAAACTTTCTTTATAAAGTGACTTAGAATGTTACTGACCTGTTCATAGAACTGTGCAATTTTTTAACAACAGCAGTTTAAGGTAAAAACCTTATACTACAGCATGAGGTAGGATTCAAACCTACAACCTATGAGTTCAGAGGCATTTTCAATTCAGCTTATCCTTAACAGCAATGCTATTCACAATGTAAATCCTTTGATCAAAAGAACATAAAAAAAATACTGGATCACATAACCGCAACCATAAAAAACATAAACATTCATAGTTATATTATTCATTTTATATATTTGTATTAACTATTCAGTCAAAGTGAGAGTTTTCACTCACATTTTTTGTTGCATAATATAATTAAATTAAATCAAAATGTAATAATAATTCAATCTAAAATTATTAATGAAACTTTGCTGTTTTATTTGTCAGAACAAACTGCATTAAAAGTAATACATTCTAAGAAGCACACACAAATTTATTATTTTATTAAATTATTTGTAACAGTATGGAATATTGGCCTTGGAAGGCCAACGGGTCCTTGTAGCTGTAACAGAGGCTTCTTACTGTGTCAGTCTCGAGGAGGTCACTACCCATCTGAGGAGACCGAGCTATAATACCACACCATTTTAACACCTGTTGTGTTCACTTTAGTAAACTCAAGAAGCTGCTTGCTGAAGTAGTAAAAGCTCACGCACCTTTTACAAATTCTCCCATTGTTTACTTACCGAGACAACATCTTTTTGTTAAGTAGGTAACACAGATGCAGACATATATCAGAGAACAGTCAAGCTTTTCAAATCCTTATGCTTGACTGAGCACCTCTATTAGTTTTATAGTCTTGGACTCCCCATGTTGATTGAGGCGGGGCTTGTTGACAGCTACGCCCTCTGTGCTGAGCATCATCTCTAAGTAGGATTGACAGTGGATGCGGTCCACCAGTGGAGGGCACAGCAACCCTTCTTATGAACTGAACACAGCTTCTCCGGCACAAGATGACTTCTTTCCGCACTCACCTCCTTTCCTGCCTGACAACCATTTTAAAATGTTTTCTAACAGAGTGTTATTGTCACCCTGAATTATTTCATACATTTGCATAGCGATACTGCACAGGTTATTGGCAAGAACTGCTACAATTATTGTTATAATAAAATGTATTATTAATATTTGTTTGTTTGTTTATCCAATGAATATCATAAATATGGATGAAATACACTCAGTATGGAGTGTTAAATATATTGACTTTATTTTTTGGCACAGTTTTCGGTCCAGTTTGCAGAAATCACAGACTTGTTGGATGATTTTTTTTTTCTTCATCAGGAGTGCCAGGTGACCATACAGCTCTGATTATTGGTTTTGTCTTTATTAAATATTGTGATGCTTTGATACAATCCTATGAGACAATATCTTTCATGAGGTCAATAAACTGTGTTTGGCATTAAACTACCAATGTTTTCCACCTTATGTTACCCAGAAATATAACATTCTGATGTAGCGAAGCTTTCGTCATGAGTCACTGAAAGGGCTTGGATGTGGGGGTATTTTCCTTGTCATCCGTTCATTGATAAACAATAGAAATGGTACATCTTTGGCTATTGTTTGTATCGGCCTTTAAATATGTTTTTATGCGTTCGGTTAAATAAAGCAGTCTGTGACATCACAGCATTAATGTAGCACTGCAAAGCAAACTGTAGGCCCTGTCTGAGGGATGAAAATCTCAAAACAACTCCCAAAAATTTGTTGTGCACTTTTAAAAAAGTCTACCGACCACCTTTAATAGTCATTTTAAGGATGTCAGAATGCACCACTTTTGTGCTACCAATACCTTTATTCACCAGTTGTGTTAAATGCGGTGTTTGTTTCAAATTCACAGTAATATAAGTGAACTCACTTCAAGCCATTCTTGTGCATGAGTGCATGAACCTGGTTGAAGCAGTTCAGAGTTCTGTGTCCCTTTTCCGTTTATATCAAAATAACAGAGTTGACACAGAGGACGTATAGAAAGGCAGCATTATTATGGGCTGCAGACCACCCCCGCAGATGTATGTGCCAAGAGTCCTCTTAGCCCAATCCATGCCTCACATCCTTCTGGTTCCTGGGTTTCTGGGTTAAGACAATAGGTTCTTGTTGTAGAGTGAAACCATAGCGGCAGAATCAGCCTTGGGTGACGACATTCGAGTCCCTGTTGACGGTGGGTCTGTCCAGCTCATCCACAGGTTGGTTTCTGGGCCAACATGTTTTGGGATTATTTCTAATGAAAAGTGTCCTCGCTGATCTGCCATACATACTGAGTGGATACAGAAGGCTTGGCTCAGAACCAAGGTTAGATTTCAGCTGCTCAGAATACATGTGACACGTAGCCGGGCTTTATTTGATATCCCAAAAGCGGTTCTTTTGGCAACAATAACATGCACAACGGGAGCAGTGAACAAAATTCTAAAAGTTGAAATGAGCAGAAAAAAGGGAATAAAATCAGATTTTTGCAGTTATTTCCCCGGCATGTTTGTCTCATTCGAGTGGTTAAGATACGGATTTCGGGCAAAGGCAAACCCAAAAGAGCAGATGAAATGGAGACCTTTTTTCCTGCTCCCGATGTGAATTAATCTGTAATCTACTCTGCAGGAGTTAAATTAAGTTAAGCATAACAACTTAATCATATATCGCACCATTAATTTTACCTTCATACACCTTAAAAACATGAGCCTTCGAGCTGTTCGCCAGCGTGTTTGATGCCGGCTCAATGGTGCACGCACGTGTGCCTTAGCTGAGATTTGAAAATTGGGAAATAAGCAGAATAAAGACGGCGGGTTCTTATTTTATCAACACACTACCTGCACACTAATGTCTCTCCTCTAATTCCAGTTCCTCGCTCAGGTTACGGCCCGAGCCTCAGGCCCACCATGCCCATTGTTTCACAGCCACGAACCGCCAGTGATCTTAAACGGCTCATTTTGTTGGGAAACACGATCTTTAAAATTAAAGGTAGATTTATTTCCAGCCCTGTCTATAATTATCTGCTCGAGGGGGGAAACGGACCTGCGGAATAACAGTGCCGCAGATTGAGTAACATTGTCTAAAGCAGGGAAGGGATTTATTTCAACATTAAGGTAACTAACAGGTCTTGCCATATTTCTTATGTCTGAAGAGCGCTCCTCAAGATTCGCGTCAAGTGCTCGCTTTTGTTTCAAGTATGGACTCGCCCTACAAATTGCCATTGCCAGCTGGTAGTCGATAACAAACTTGCGCCAGCGCTCCGCCCGGTGATCCTCCAGTCTTTTGCGAGTCGTCAGACCTCTTCTCAATGACGTCCCCTCGTACCCTTAAATAATTTCTTTGGAGAAATGTCGCCTCGCGTGGTTCATAACTCACTGCCTTGTATTTACAAGAACCAAGATCTGACTTGATACTCTCGCAGCGCTGCTACTCCAGCTCAAGACTCAGAAGAGAGAGCAGTAAAAAGAGATTTACAAGGCATCTTACATTTCTGTGTCCTTCAGACCTCCTTTCAGTCCTTTACAAATTAGTTTAGTGACGTTCGCTTGGTTTTAAGGTCACTCGCAGCAAAAAACCTCATGACCGTTGACATTTGAGGTTTTTTTTTATTTTTAATGAAATATTTTCGCCAAGCTAGTGGTGGTGTAGACCTTCCGAAAAAGCGTCATTCGTAGATGGTGCGTTAATAAATGTTTTGTCGAAGCTGACCCTTGTTTTCTCACAGATATCACGGTTTCAGCTGGAACCCCTGCATCCTGGGTGGAAGTCTTGTATTTCTGCGGCCCTGCTCTCAACATCTTGGTTCTTTCACTGAGTGGATTGGGGTGACTAATGCAGCAGAAGGTCAAGCATCAGTGGCCTTGCATTTGGACGCAGAGCACACCTCTCCATCAGCCCTACTTGGCCCAGTTAAAGATGACCTTCGCACTGCCATAAATAAGACCTTTCTGTTGGCAGGAGCAAGGCCATTGTGTAGAGCTGTTTGGGGTTTTTGTTTGGCGCTCTGCCCCTTCCTCCTCATGCTGGGTCCGGACCACCGGGCTCAGTTTATTTGTAACTTGAGCAGGAGTTCAACTGCAGGCCCGAGAGGCGCATAAAGAAATTTAAGCACCCTTAACAGCTTCTCGGGGTCAAGTGATGTAGTCTGGTAGTCAGCTTCAAAAAAACTGACAAGGACAACTGCAGTTCTTTTAAATTTTTTCATAATTTTCTCCCTTATGACTTTTTAAGAAGAACAACTTTACGTGACAGTAAACTGTGTCCATAATCTGGTGTTCTTTAGTTAAATGTGACTTATAAGATTGGGAAGAGTTGGAGAATGCGGCACAGTTGTCTTCATTTGAAACTTTGGACTCACCTGAGAATATTTATGATGAGGAATATTTATGAGGATGGATGAAATCTTGTCCCAAATAAACCGCAATAAACACAATAAGATGAACTGAGCATCACTGTCACTCAACTGTGGATTTGCTTGTTTTCTCAAAAATGACCGCTGTAGATCATCGTAAGAATACGGTAACCTGGGATTCCCCCCTCTCAAATGCTCTAGAAATCTCCTCTGTGACCAGAGTTCTCCAGTTGGCATTAGATACCCACTCACATGGAAAAGTTCAAAGAGAGGGGGATTTCAAAGGGAAACAAGCTTTCTAAAGGCTGTTTGTGGCCGACGCACAAATCGGCTTTGTGCTCAAGGTGCCGCGTCTCAGCACGACTCTGTAAACAGTGCCCCTACAGGTCTCCATCCTTCCCTCTAGCAGCATACAGCATGTTTTACCACGAGACCTTAAACAAAAAAGTGTGTCGAAGACATTAACTGACATTTTCAAAAAGTGCTCGGCCTCATTATGAATGTCGTGTCAGTGTTACCACAACCCTGTGGTCTGCTGGGAACAGATAATACAACCGGACAACGTTCTCTGCTTTCACGTTGCTTATTTAAGCTGTTGATGTTCTCAGCGCTCTTTAAGAGGTGTTGCTAAACTTGAGTGGCAGCGTGCCTCAGTGAGCGCTACTGCTGCCCCATAGTATCTGCACATTGGTGTGGGTTCAAACCCTGCTCAATCTGTGTAGCATTTTCAAGCTGTTCCTGTCTCTGTGTGTGTTTCCTCCCACAGCCTTCAGACATGTGTTGCAGATTGATTGGTCACTTTAAACTGCCCATAGTGTGTTAGTGTGGGTACCCTATGATGGAGTAGTATCCCATCCGGGGGATAGTTTTATAGTCTAGTGTCTTAAGACTCCATGGCTCTGAATTACCTTGACCAGGATAAAGCAGTAAATAATAATGCAGCATCCTTACTCAACCTTTCTGATCAACCAAATAGTACATAACCACCTATTGACTTTAAAGCCACTCCAAAGTACTTTTAACTTTTTGAGTGTAGTCTTACTGGTCCGAATAACATCCTGATGGAAAAACAAACCGAGCGTATTCAGTGAATTGTGTCACACCATTAAGGCAAAGACTAAATATTGTGTGAAACAGAAAATATTTATGATTCTCAGTTTCCTAGTGCTATAGATATAAATTTGCTAAAGTCGACTCACAGCACTGACATGTGCTTTGTTGAGGTATCGGCTGTTTCTGCGTTCTAGCTAGAAATGACAATTGTCGCCAGTAATAGGACTCCAAAAAAATATTTGAAGGATTTTCGCACATGAACATGGTGATGGCACTTGAGCCAACAGAGCACTTCACGAATGAAGCAACATGGGGAATCTTGGATGAAGAACGCAAGCTGGCAGGAGATGTACCAGCAGACTCTTTCCCAGAGATGCTGCCATTTGTGAATCCCAGAAGACTTGAAGAGGTGCAGACAAGGCTCTGTCATCATAGGATCAAGTTCATTTTCTTGTTCTAAAAGCCTTTTTTCCAACACCTTCTGCAGACCTTGTGCCACTTTTATGCCCAAACTTTCTTGGAAGAACAATGTCACACATATTTCTTGTTCCATGATAAATGATGTACTGCATGTCACAGTTTTTAGCCTCCAGCAAAAATCCGGATTTTCCCAGATTCCACAAACGCTTGAGTGACTGTTGTCATGAAAATGGTAAACACTGCCCTCTGCTTAAAGCATCGTAGGTGAACCCCATCTGTCACCAAAGCTGGGTGCTCCCCCTGCAACACATATTATGTCAAAAAAGCACTTTGCAAGCCATACTTTTAACATCGCAAAATGCAGAAAAGTAGGTAATATATTTACATGTTTGTCTACAATTTTCATTTGTGTTCAGGACCAGGACAAAGTGCTTAATAATAATGGATGGGTGGATGGATGGATGGATGGATGGATTTGCGTTCAGGGCAGCAGAGTGGCTCACAGCATCTGGGCTGCTTGGACATGAGTTGGAATCCAAGTTATTCTCTGTGTAGTTTGCACGTTCTCCCCATGTCTGAGCGGGTTTCCTCCGGTTTCCTCCGAAAGTGAAATATATTTCTGCTTATGCGGTCACTGGAAATTGTCTAGCGTATATGTGTGGCCACCCAGTGACGGACTGGCATCTCAGCTAGGGTGTGGTGCCCTAGCCTAGCACCCTGACCAGGGTAGATGGTGAAGGATAATGGATGAGCTTTTGTTCACACTTCTGGCAGCTATATTTAATATAAACTGCTGGATAAAAGAAAGTAAGCAATTAAAAGAACCATTTAAGCATTTTCACATGTGTTTACAGTGAAAGCATACAGCATCTGGAGACAGGATCACCATATGGTGGATGGATGGTTACTGGATGGTTTCCTATCACATCGTAGCAGCAGCCATACTAGTGGCATCTTAACGCATATGTTCTCAAAGCTGCAGAACCTGTCACAGCCTGGAACCTGGACTTACAGCCCCTCCTGAATACCTGGACAGGTTAGACTACAGTTATAATAAATTTCATCCCAATGTGAGAAGGAGACTGATGAGGGCCTGGTGCTGGATTCAACAAGCCTGGGAATGACTCAAGAACAAGATGAACCCAGCGGCATTTGTTCATATCTTCTCAGAGTCAGAACTGCAAGGCATGGCGTTAAGTTCAGACTTTATTCTAGGGGGTTTCTTCATCTTAAAAACCAGAGCACACTTCTGCAAAGAAATAGTCCAGTAATTTGCTGGAACATTTTTCCAATATTTATGGGTTTGTTTTGTTCCTTATTGCAAGTTTGTCCCTTAATGGATAGGAACCTGTTTGCTTTTTATAAGACAATGCATCTTATTAAATATCTCCATAAAGTGTGGAAGGCTTAACCACCCCCCATCCCAAAGAGACACACACAGTCTGCCTGCGAAATATCAGAGCTGGTCTGATATCTAATCTTTATTTATTTCTTTAGCATACATTTCAGAGAGGACATTACTGTTTATCTGTTCAACAATATTTATCATGTGGACCTCATCATATCATCTTATTTTTCAGTGGTTTAACAGTGATATAGAGCATATCTGACACTTTGAAATTGAACAGAAACCATTCTGATCGACAGAAAAATGGAAACACCTTTAGCGGGTGTGTATATGACTTTGTGGCCATTCGCGTTCATAACTAAAGCACAGATTTTAAAAAAGAAGACAAAAAAACATTTTCATAATTTTGCATGAGTGGCAGGTAACGTTATGTGTTTATAGCAGCAGGGTACTTGTCAGAAGAACAAAGCTCCAGTTGTACCTCATGTCCAAGACTGAAGATGTAATGCTTTAAAGAAATACTGTTCTACACACAGACAGCAGAATCCCAAAGCCCACAGAAAATACCGGTCACACAACCCCGTTTTATCAAGGAAATATCAGCGCTAACTGAGCGGTTTGCATGAAAAGATTATTGCTGTTTGTGTAGACAGTGGGAACTGTTTTTTTCGTGCATGTAAATGATGTTTTAGTCTTGTTTGTTGGCTGTTTTTAATCATTCGAGGGAGCTCATGAAAAGCATGACCTGGGTGAAGATGGAAGAACTTCCCGATAGTTGGTTAGTCGTCAAACGCTAAGACCTTAGCTAAAAGTGCAGATAAAAAAGAAGTAATGTACATTAACTGTAGAATAATTTAATATTTCCCCATAAACCTAGAGAGACACATTCACCACATTTTGATAGGAAAAGGCCGAGGAGCACAAAGCAGATTGTCTGCATTCCTCTGGTTCCAGCATCAAGGCATTCCGACTGCTTCAGGATCTGGTGGTTTTCTTGCAACCCTTGTCATGGTCCTGTGGATAAGAATCGCCAAGCAGGTTACCCCCCAAGTGCTGTGCTGTGAAGAATGGATCGCGTCCGGATCTTATTGCTGGCTTATTAGCGCTATGGTACCTGTAAATGGATCAGAATCCGCAGCATCCTGTGGCTTCGCGCCACGTCGCTAGGACACCTGTCCTGAGCTGGTGTGAGCAGGGTGAGACACTAAACATAAAAAAAGTACATTTATGCTCAAAAGAGTGAAGAAATGTGTTCATTTTTCCAAACCATTTGGGCAGAACCTTTGTTTCACACTCTGGATTTCCCAATTTCGGCCACATTTTTGCCCGCCTCCTTCGATCTGTTGCACTTTGAATTTTCCAGAATGCACAGGAATTCAACCCTTGGCAAAACTCTCTAAAGGGCACTGCAGCAAAGTGAATTAAACTGAAAAAGAAAACATGCTAATCTGCAGAGGGATGCAGAGCCACGCTGGTCTGAGCAGATTAGTGAGGGATTGCGGGACTGGAGCAAGGCACCGCTTTACCTTGCATGGTGCCATGTGTGGTCTGGCCAAATTTCTCAGGTTTTTTGGGGGGTGGTGGCGGGGGTGAGAATCAGAGTTTATGTCTGGCAAAGTGATCAGCAAAACAGTTCTACTTCCAAATCTTGCCCATCCATCAAACATCAACCAAGTTTCTTTGTCTTCATTAACTCCACAACGGTTGTCACTGAAATGTGTCTGAGGGCTAAAACATTTCTCAGGATGTCAAAAAAGTGAATGAATGTCTGCTGAGCAGCCAGCCAAGTGTGACCACGAATGCTGTGGAGAATCATTCCTGCTTCCCCTGATGTCAGGTTGCTGTAATTCAACTCGCATGATTTTCTCTACCGAATGCAACGGCGCATCTTTTCTCTCTGTCCTTTTTTTTTTACATACAAAATGGGCAACTTAACGCACGAGACCTCGTCCTTTCACAGACACATACCGATTCATATCTTTGGCCAAAGATTTAGGACACAACCCACATGCAACAAAGACCAGTATGTGTCAAATAATTATTAATGTAATTCGGGTTATGGCCAAATCTTATAGGTGAGCTTTTCTCCTTGCTGTATTTTTTTAAAGAAGAGAATTGGCCCACCTCTGTGGATTAGTGGGTTAATATGCTTTTTTTGTTACTTTTTGACTTTTGAAGTCGACGTAAGAAGACTCACCGCTGTCATCTGTGGTTAACTCAGAGGTCTCCTCATCTTGGGAATCTGTGCAGATGGGACAACCACAGCAAATTAGCTTACAGCCAAGGAACAGCACCGTGCAACGCGTCCCTGAGCCAAATGGAAATTCATTCGAATCCGTATTAATAGTTAAGAATTGGCGGATTTCGAAGCAGCGCGGCGTGCTTTTCCAGCGAGAAAAAAACATACCAGAGGATTTGTTCTCCATACTGCTGCTGCTGTCGGAGGAAGAATCTGTGGCAAAGGGAAGAATTTGTTTAAGAAGCATCAGGAAACCCTGCTAATCTCCTCTGTTAGCTCAGAAAAAGTTTAACAAGAGATTTCATGACTCGGCTGTTTACACACACAGTTTTTCTTATTATTTGGTCTAAAAAAGCAATATCAGTTCTGTCTGGCAGGATATTGTTTTTATATTTGTTATGAATTCCATAATAGGTGATGTAAGTGGACGTTTGATGTACAGGAGGGAGCCATACCCTTGTCCTTGCTGTTGTCCTGACTCTTGTCATCCTCTTGTCCTTGTGGAGTTCTGGACTCCTGACTGTCCTCTTTACTGTCTTTGTCTCTGTCCTTGCTGTCAGACCCATTGCTGTCACTCTCTTTGTCTGGCTTGCTGTCATTGGGCTCATCCTCCTTACTGCTTTTGTCCTGTTTGCTGTCACTGTCACTGTCACTGTCGCTGTCACTATCGCTGTTGCTGTCGCTGTCCTTGTCTTCCTTGCTGCTTTCGTCATTCTGGCTGTCGCTGTCACTGTCCTCCTTACTGCTTTTGTCTGGTTTACTCTTGCTGTCACTGTCGCTGTCACTCTCTTTGTCTTCTTTGCTGCTTTTTTCCTGTTTGCTGTCACTGTCACTGTGGCTGTCACCCTTCTTGTCTTCTTTACTATCCTTGTCCTGTTCGCTGTCGCTATCACTGTCACTGTCCTTGTCTTCTTTGCTGCTCTTTTCCTCTTTGCTGTCACTGTCACTATCGCTGTCACTGTCCTTGTCTTCTTTTCTGCTTTTTTCCTGTTTGCTATCGCTGTCACTGTCACTCTCCTTGTGTTCTTTACTATCTTTGTCCTCTTTGCTATCGCTGTCACTATCGGTATCACTGTGACTGTCACTGTCATTCTCCTTGTCATCTTTACTGGCTTTTTCCTGTTTACTGTCGCTGTCATTTTCACTGTCGCTGTCACTCTCCTTGTCTTCTTTACTGTCTTTGTCCTGTTTGCTGTCACTGTGACTGTCACTGTCACTCTCCTTGTCTTCTTTACTGTCTTTGTCCTGTTTGCTGTCGCTGTGACTGTCACTGTCACTCTCCTTGTCTTCTTTACTGTCTTTGTCCTGTTTGCTGTCACTGTCACTCTCCTTGTCTACCTTACTGCTTTTTCCCTGCTTGCTGTCACTGTCCTCACTGCTTTTGTCCTGTTGGCTCTCACTGTCACTGTCACTGTCACTATCGTCACTGTCACTGTTTTTGTCCTCTTTACTGCCTTTTTTGTGTTTGCTGCCACTATCTTCTTTGCTATGTTTGTCCTGTTTGCTGTTACTGCCACTGTTGCTGTCACCATCACTGTCATTGTCACTGTCACTATCATTGTCACTATCATTGTCATTCTTAACATTCTTGCCTTTGTGCTGTTTGCTGTCACTGTCGCTGTCCTCACTGCTTTTGTCCTGCTTGCTGTCACTGTCACTTTCATTTTCACTATCCTTTTCTTCTTTGCTGCTTTTGTCTTGTTTGCTGTCACTGTCACTGTCACTATCCTGGCTGTCCTTGTCAGAATCTGAGAGATAAATAGACAAATGATGAGGCGCCATGCTGTGAATGAACATTGTTGGCATTCTGAGCAGTTAGCTGGGCATCACACTCACAAACCATTGGAAAGGCACACGTTCAGCCAAGGGGTCAGAAGCAAAATCAGTAACTGAAGAAAGTCTCCAATACTCTCATTTACAACCTCATCCCATGTGAAGTGCATCCTACTAGAGTGTGTGTGTGTGTGTGTGTGTGTGTGTGTGTGTGTGTGTGTGTGTGTGTGTGTGTGTGTGTGTCAGGGGGGTGATCAGGCCTGGCAGGTAATAAATGAAGATATCCACACCTTCCAGAGGTTTCAGCAGGGTTTTTATCCTCTGCTGTATCATCCTTTGTGTTGTAAGAAATGGCACACAGGAATGACATCTCAGTGAAGCGGTGCTGAGTTTATTAGGAAACCTGGCCAATGCGGAACGACTTATATGAGTTTTAGGGTTTGTTGTTGGTGAAAAAGATCTGGACAGACAATGCTGTGTCTGTAGGTGTTATTCAGGAAATAGGCATACGTTTAGGAAGCACTACTGATTTGGAATATAGTCAAAGATGAATAAGTAGAACTAATATAATATATAAAATATATAAAAGTTTAGTATAATAGCATAATTTGCGTGTAACAGCAGTCCATTTGTTTATTCTGTCCATCTTCAAGATGATGGACAACAGTTCAGTATACACTTTGTCATTGTCATCTGACTCTGAGAACAACTTTATGAACCTGCTGACCTCACCAAAAAGACTGAAAGCTACAGAATTTCCTTCTCTTTTATCTGACTCTGTTTTTCCTCTTTTCTATTTTTCTGCCTATTCACAATGCCATTGAAATTCTCTCTTGCTCTAAGCATTTGCACATTTGTGTTTGTGTGCATGTAGATGTTTGGACAGCTTTGCGGGAGCCTTTCTGCGGGACTCGACAACCTTCCTCAGCAAAGCCGGTGTTCTTTGCTCTGTACCTTTGGAATGATTTTCACCAGAGTCTTCCTCATCAGTATCTATAGGAACAAAGCAATGCAAATTTGTGTTTATTCTGCATTTGGCCCCGATGAAGTATTTTCACTGAAACAAATGGAAGATGGAAGTCTATCGCAGCTTAGGTTTTAGGAAATATACGTGCATTCATTAGTAAAGATATTTACATTTGCCACGGAGTTTGATTTATTAAAGTCTTTTGCTAGAACAGTTGGAGGTACAGCTTTACCTTTTGTTTCTTCCATTGATGACTTATCAGGTTCATCCGTCTCTATGGAATAGCAAGAAGTCAATGTTATTTTCATCATTTTTCAGATGCAGCATCACTGCAGGTCTCTTGAGGAACCAAGTAGCAGGTTTAGCAGCACCACATAATTTGTAAAAGACTGCAGTATTTTTCATTCTGGCCCAGGGAGCCTGACCTTTCATGTGCATAGTGTGGACATCCATGGTAACAAGTGGAGTATCTGGAAAACAACAGTCACCAGACAAAATGTAAGCAGTGGAATGGGCCTAGTGGACATTTATGCAGCAATCCGGATGCAGGGTTCAGTTCCTCTTAACTTTCTGCTGTTAACTGAAGCACACAAACTGTTTTCTTACATTAGACTTAGTACTTTCTTACATTTCCACAGCCATAATAAATGTGGAAATGTAAGAAAGCACCTTTGACTACATTTCCACACATTTCCACACCTCATGGACACATAAGGACTGAACATTGACAGCAATATCTCAGCTTAAATATTATGAACTGATGTGGAATTTAGTACTTTGCTCAGAATTTCACTGTAGGCGTAGACTGCAGTCACATGTGAGAAATGTTTTATTAACCATGGCAATATTTGTTATTGTTTATGATGATGATGATGATGATGATAATAATACTAATACTAGTAATAATAATTGTTATTGTTATTATTATTATCATGCCTTTCCATATACTGCTGATGTGTTTTTGCATTGTGATGCTCGTTTTTTACAGTTATTTACTCTTCACTGGCAAATTTTAGTAAAAAAAGTTTTAATGCATCAGTAAATGGGTAGTGTTATATCTTAAAAGGGATTTGACAACAGTATTATTAATGTGGTGAATGTACATTACCTTGAAAATGTTGCGAAAAATATTGCATTTAACTGAAGGGAAACCTCCCCGTACTCATGCATACGTACACTGACCTGGCGCATCAGGGGTGTCAGCAGAGGTATCGGCTGATTCTAAAACAACAAAGACAGAGGAGCTGATGAATTTTGGCTTCCAAAACTACGATTTCCTAGCTCATACTTTAACTTAACATAAACTGATGGCCATTACAAGGATAAAACAGACTGTATTTCCCATGTGGCTGCTTTTGTAGCTGCTTCAGCTAAATACTGAAGTTTCTCGATACGCATGTGCTCAGGCCTTTACTGTATGTCACTGTGAAGATGTGGTGCAGTCTTTGTGTTTCATGTGGTGTGCGACTGTTACAGCAGTACTGACCAGTGGGGGCAGCGCCGCCAGGGGGCATCTCAGCACCTACAGCAACACAGTCACACAAGTTACTATAAGACAATACACGCAGCCGATCCATCGCAAAATCCTACGTACTGAGTGATGCTGCTGCGTTGTTTACGTGTTGCCAAGCAACAACAAAGCACTCAAGACAAACAGGAGTGATTTGTCTCATTTGGGGAAATACATGAGACCATGCGTAAGTCATTAAGGACTCCATATAGTGTTATGGAAGCTACCAAGTGACCCATAAAGGTTTCTTTGTCATTGTACACCTTTTAGGGGCATTGAGATATTAAGCCTACCACTAATATTTAGATAAGATAAATATTAGATAAATCCTATTTAGACAATACTACAAAAATTTATTTGAACTAGCCTATTCTGCATTGCTGTTATAAATGACAGATGCGAGGTGCAGTTTTTTCACCCACCATTTAAAAAGACCAGCAGGGTTGTACCCTTGTCTAAAACACAGAAAACATCTTATTAATGCATGTTTTATGACCACTTTAAAGCAATAATCAAAAATGTCTAGATATTTTTAAATAAAATGCACACACTGTTGTACTTTGCAATAATTGAATTTTTACACATACAGATGTTGGTAGTTTCCTGGCGCGGTTCATCTGTAGAAATAAGGGAAACATAAGAGTAAGGTAAATACATGTAAGAGATTTTATGCTGTGGTATGAAACAGAACTGAGGAGACTGCAAACAGTATAAAGGGCCCTCTCTTGTCAGAAAGTCTTACTCTTCCCCAAAAGGTAAAAGTTTACAAAAAGCCATTGAGTGCCGAGGACAGGCATGAGCTCCAGTTACAACCTGGTCTCAGACAGAGAAACTATGCTGTCCTGTTAACTGACATAGCGAATTGCAATGAATCAGTTGTATTTTTCTGGACAAAACTGCTGCCTTTGCCTGGCCATTATATGATTGTTCTGCTGTGGCGAATGAAATAGAAAAGGTTGAAATAAATATGTCTCATGCTTCGGTTGAGGAATAAAAAACTTGGAGAGCATTAAAACAGACCCTGCATAGTGAATGGGTATTGAAGGGTTTGCAAGAAGAAGAAAAGGAGAAAGATTTTTTTTTGTTGGTCGCCTTACCATGGAGCGGTGCCGAAAGAACGGAAGCAACCAAAGACAGCAAGCAGAGAGCAAACATAGTTCTGGAACAAAGAGAAGAAGTTTTATCATTCTGAAAAAAAATGAACCTGTCTACCCACTAGTTTACCTTGAATAAAAACCCTGACCAAACCAGTGGAAGGAACATAAAATTACTGCATTGTAAACTCTGTCCTGGCACAATTCTTCAAAGCCATGTAAAATAAAACCAATATTTTGTTAGACTATTTCAAACAAGAGAATAAAAACTATTCTCCAAAATACAATTAGAAAATATTTACGTCTTGTGTACAAGAATTTGACAGCTCTACAGTCCCAAATAGAGAAATTAATTTGAGTCAGGAACTGAATTATTGTCAATAGGTCTGGCATCAC
The DNA here is from genome assembly GCA_018136845.1 of Heterotis niloticus. Taxonomy (NCBI): domain Eukaryota; kingdom Metazoa; phylum Chordata; class Actinopteri; order Osteoglossiformes; family Osteoglossidae; genus Heterotis; species Heterotis niloticus. The sequence continues at coordinate 28,566,603 of CM030892.1, read as the reverse complement.
AAAAAAACAATAATGTGAATAAAAGCAGCCTTAATGGCAGGAAAACAGACATGGACCAGCCTGTGACGGTGAATTGATTAGAAAAAATTATAATCGCAATCGGCTGTCATTTAAAATGACTGACAGGAGCTTTGGCCCGGAAACAAGGAACTCAGCCACTTGACCGTGCGGGATGAAGTTCCCTGTCCACTGCAGTCTCAAACTCAAATCAGATTGAATCGACAACAGCAAATCCTAATATTAATTATTAGACTTTATATAACTTCATTCTGGATCTTTTTTACCATTCACAAAAGCACATTTCTGCTATTAGCGTTGGAATAATCTCGACAGTGAGTTATTCCTCCTGAAGGTTATTTTATCCATTTAGCTATTGGGATGAATTACTTCCCATTCTTGTCTGAGTTAGTGGCTCATAATACAAGAAAAAAAATCTATTGCCAACGCACCGAAGACTTAAACCTCTTATCTCAAGCAGTGAGGCTTTGCGGTCGATCTGTTTTCTCTGTGAGAAGTTCAGCCTTTGACTGCAGTCTGTGTCCCCGCTGACCCCACCATGGGGGGCAAACAAAGGGAAACCAGCTGAACCCCATGCAGTCAGAGCACACAGTTCACCAAAGTGGGTCCCGGGGAAAGCCTGTCGGTCACTTACCGCGGTCGCATGGTTAAGGCAGCGGTGGTGGTGTCCGAGACGGGAGCACGCATAGGTGTCTTTAAGTCTCCTGGAACTCCGAAGCCTCACTGGACAGAGCCCAAGGGCTTTTTATACATTTGCAAGTCCCCTTGGCTGAAAGGGGCTGAACCAGCTGCGACAGAGGCGTTGCAAGGAGCCTTCTAAGATTACGTTCATTAAAACGGGGTTAAGAGCGGGGCTTTACCGCCTTTGTTTGTGTTTTCAAACAGCCCCTGTAAGCAAGAGCCTTAACCACACCCCTGGTTCGAGCCCACTGACGCAACTCAATATCAGGCTAACAGCTGTATTCCCAACACCTTTCGTCCGAGGCGTTTTGTCCCTCAGAGCAACAAAAAAAAAAAGACTTCATTGTGACCCTCTCGCTTCCACCGATGCGGTTGGACCAGCTGAGATTTTCTTGGAACTCTAACAATGTGCCAGGGTCGGGACACGGATACCGTGTGGAGGATGTATGTGCCATAGTCGCCTGCAAACAACAGAAATAAGTTAAACAAAAGACACATTTCACAACGCCTTATCAAAGAACCTGCTTCGTAAAGGCGAATTGTATAGCCACACAAAACACTACCCCTTTATTTAGCACTGAGACTGCAAGTTAATTCATCTGCAAACAAAGACCTCAAAGACCCTAAAGGATGCTTTAAAATGCTATCTGTTGCAATTATATGGCTGTGCGGCTCCTTCCAGTTTACTTGCCAGGGAGTTTTCTGCCCTACGTTGCGAAAGCAAGTGTTTCTTCTTTTTCATCCATCCCCATTTTTAGCTGCGGCTAATGGACTGTTTCGTGTTTGGGTCCGGCTGGATTTTTTGATACCCCGTTTTACACTATTTGCTTTGGGAGCCTTGTGTGAGACACGAAAGCATGAAAGTCCACCTTACCTCTTTGTTATTATTACTATCATTTTTTTCAGTTTATACATCCTTCCAGCTTTTTAAGCTGTGCATGTATTTGATACTAAAAGTAAGGTTTTCAGTTCAAAATGTTTTAATAAAAGTTTTACAAGGATGTTATGATGGTGATGAATGGTAATGGAAATAATCGTGTCCTGGGCAGTTAAAACAAACTTTAAAATGAAACTTTAAAATTCCTTTAAATTCTGAATATACCAACAGTACATACAAACTGTTGACATATTACACAGTGCATGGCTAAAACAAGTGAGAGATAAATATCTATTTACTATATTTTATATGCTGATATTTATTCACTACTTTACTATATTATTCAAAAATGTATTTTTTTATGTATTTATTATGGGGTTAGCAGATGCTAAAGGCTTAGAGTTGCTGCTTTCCACTTGAAGGACGCATGCTTGAAGTCCACCCCCTGCCATGCTACCCTTGAGCACAAGTGTTTATTCTGAATTGCTCAAGTGAATTGCTCCAGCTGTATAAAACTGTAAATCAATGGAATTTGCTTTGGAGAAAAATAAATGTTAACATTTGGTTGGAAAGAGTGCACGCTATAGAATAGAAGCGTATTTCTTAGTTCTGTCTTGAAAGCCTGCTGACCACATCATAAGAATGAATCTTTCTAAGGGCTTTTACACACCTACTTGGGCTTTGATCCTTGAACAAATAGCGCTCAGCTTCTGTCAGTTATGTTTATATTTCTAAACCTAAGCAAGAGTTCAACATAGGGACTCAGGTAAAGCATTGTCATTTCCACTTTCTGTAGAGCCGGCTGGTCAGTCCAATTCTTTTAAGACTGCACTGTAAGAAAATCATTTCTTAAATCCAGTCCTCATTGCTTCTTTAAAAAAACAATTTGAATCGTGGGTCACCTCACCTGGTGTATTTTGACACGTAAACTGAGTTCTGACTGTAATGTTTTCCCAATAATCCCACTTCTTTGCAACCCTGTTCCATTGGGGCCTCTCTGCTGGGGAGAACACTGGCATAGATGAGTTTGAGAAAACAAAGGACAAAGGTCCTGAGGTGTGGTGAGGGAAGGCACCACTTTCAGGTGACAAATATGTCACATTCTGTACTTTGTCAGGGCTCAGTTACTTCATTAAGATGCACTGTTTGGCCAAAAGTGTGTGGAGCCCCTTTTAATGACTGAGTTGAGTTGTTTTAGCCGCACCCACACGGCATACGAACACATTCTAGACAACTGTGTGCTTCAAACTTTGTGGCCACAGTTTGGGGAAGAAACTTCTTTCCTACTCCAGCATGACTGCACCCCCCATGCACAAAACAACCTCCATAAACACATGGTTTGCCCAGGTTGGTGTGGAAGAACTTGAGCGCCTGCACAAAACTCTGACCTCAACCCCTCCAAACACCTTTGGGATGAATCGGAATGCTGACCCCAATCCAAGCCTTCTTGCCCATCCTAACTGATGATCTTCGTGGCCAAATAAATACAAATTCCTAAAAATCTGGTGGAAAACCTTCGCAGAAGGAGGAAGCTATTCTAGCAGCAAAGGGGGAACAAATCCATTTTAATGCCCATGGGTTTGGAATGGGAGCTTCAACCAACACATACGTATGAGTGTGCTGCTCAGAGGTCCACATACTTTAGGCTATATAGTCTGCCCATCAATGTTGCCAATGAAAGCTGTTGTGTTGCCTTTAAAATGTGGCACTGGGTCACAACTAAGACCAAATTGCCTGGACACAAAGCAGCTGCACTAATAATTATTAGTTTGCTCGCAAGAAAACTCAAACATAAAAGAGTTTTACTGGTGTTTCCCCTGTAAAAATCAGGTATTTTACAACAGTACACAGCCCATGAAGTCAGGCTGGTGAAACTAAATGGGCTCAGTGCACTGAATTTGGGTCAACTGATTGTTGATCTCTAGTCAAGGTTGTTTTTAACCAGTCATGGAAGAATGGTTGTTTTAACACTAGGCTCATGTTTCTTTGTTGGAAAGTGGGTTATTTCTGTGTAAACTATATATCATTCTGCAGTTATGGTCCTTCAAAAATTACCAAAACATTACAAACAATATGCAAACAGAGAAGAACCTCAGCTGTCGACGATACCTCCTACATAAATGGTGCCCTTTGGGAAAGCCCAGGGTGTGAGCTCCAAGGCTGGGTTCCAGCCCAGGGCAGATTCTGGCTGGAGCAGCGCAGTCTTATCAGAAGCCTGCTTCTTGACCTTAAGCTTTGTCATCCTTGTAAAAGTTCTCAGATGACTACCTCCCACCAAGGTTAACACTGAAAAATTCAAGAATGCATTGCCAGTTGCATGACCTTTCTCAGTTGGTCTTTGGCAAGGCTACTTATTTCTGTTTTACCTGTTGAGAAAGGAATGCAAATAAAGGAACAGAGGCGGCAGTCTTTTATCCATCGCTCCCCCAAGCCCTTGCTGTCCAACATGAACACGCTTCTTCTGTATCATGCACATGACGGGGTGTGTGTCAGCACTGCTGCCCAAATGCCCTTGGCAGCTCCGTCTGAGAAACACAACCGAGGGAATTTTGGTAATTGGCCTATTTTAATCCTCCTTAAGGAGCCAGAAATGTTATTATTAAGCAGGCTTTTCTTTTGCTTGAGCCACTTTTTCATTCCTGCCATCAGGGAATACTGTTGCCACAAAAGGGTGTACATGATCTTCAACAGTGTTTAGGTAGGTGGTATGTGGCAAAGTAACATCCATATGAATGCCAAGGACACAAGGTTTCCTGACAGAACTTTGCCCAGAGCATCACACTGCCTTCTTCCCATAGTGCATTCTGCTGCCATCTCTTCCCCAGGTAAATGATGCACATGCACCCAGCCATCCACATGATCTAAGGCCACCTTCTTCCTTTGCCCCATGGTCAAATGCTTATGCTCACGTGCCCATTGCAAGTGCTTTTTGGCAGTGAACAGGGGTCAACATGGGCACTCTGACCGGAACACATTTATTTCAACCTGAGGAATGAAAAAGTGGCTCAGGATGCCTTGGAAGGTCAGAGCTATAGGGGAACCTACACAACGTTAGGCAGATGGTTGTGTTGTGGCTAATCACTGCATATGTATAATAGACACTGCCCAGCCAAAAAGAAAGTCGCCACTTGGATTTAACTTAGTGTTATGATCTGGGGTTGCTTCAGTTGGTCAGGTCTGGGTTCAGCAACATTATGTGCCCAAAAAATGAGCTCAGCCAAGTACCTGAATATGCTCAATGAGCAGATTTTTATCTGATCGATGGATTTTTTCTTCCCTGATGTCATGGGCATATTTCAAGATGACAATGCCAGGATTCATCAGGCTCAAATTGTGAAAGGGAGCATGAGAGAGACATCATTTTCACACATGGATTAGCCACCACAGAGTCCAGACCTTAACCCCACTGAGAATCTTTGGTGTGTGCTGGAGAAGACTTTATGCAGCGGTCCGACTCTCCCATCATCGATACAAGATCTTGGCGAAAAATGAATGCAACTCTGGATGGAAATAAATGCTGTGACATCGCACAAGCTTATCGAAACGATGCCACGATGAATGCATGCTGTAATCGAAGCTAAAGGCGGTCCACCGAAATATTAGAGTATGTGACTTTTTTTTTGGCCAGGCAGTGGAGATATAATAAATATGTACTACAGGAAGTATTCCTCTGCCTGAGCTGTCAGCCTCGGTGGGATGTAATTCCTCCTGACATATAGAGATGTCTGCTTGCGATGCCTCTCCCATGCAAATCCGGGAAGACGCGGCAGCCCTCGGACTCCTCTTGCCTGTTGTCCAAATGCTCGCTGACACTGAAACACACCTTTCATCGGAAGCCTGGGTAGTCGCAGAGAGAATCAAAACAACCCGGGAAAGCAGAGCGCAGCACAAAATAAGGCCTATTGTTTAGTAAGGGAAACAGTTACGTAAAATGTTTTTTATAGTGCTTCTGCCAGCATCGTGACAAAAATTTTGATCCTGTTTAGAACAGCTGAGTAAATGTTTTCCTTTTAAACTGACTGTAATTCCTTAGAGTTTTGGCCTGGGTTTAATAATTTAATTAGTTGAAATTAGAGAAAATCACCCATAATCTGGAATGTACTGTTTTTCAAATGAAAATGTGCCATACGTGCTGGCCTCAAGTTACACTGTGTGAGTTTACGCACTATGCTTTGCCACGATCGTGATGGACGGAGAGGGATGAAATCATTCCCCAGTCTCGCAGCAACGGGTCCCCCGCGTTCAGACTCCGTCGCTAGGCACAGCTCACCCTTCTCCTGCTGACAAGGGTGTTTGTGAGTCCAGTCGGGCTCCCACGCCGGTGCACTGCAGACCAGGCCAGCTTCTCCCTGCCTCAATGCCAGCAGGTTGCCTCTGCCAGGGGACCCTCTCTGCCAGCAGGTTGGCTGGGTTCACCAACCTTTTGTGAGAAGTCAATAGCGGTAGTGTTTGAGCAACAAAGGGGCTTCCTGACACAGTGAAAGAGGTTAGCATCGTGTTCTCTGACAGATCCCTCCAAGGCACGGACTGTGCTCCAGCGTTTGTGCCTAATGATGTTGAAGTCACATGAAGAAGAATTTATCCCTTCTGTTTCAGATGTACGATTCGAGACACAAACTGCACTTGTCAACCAAACCAGTGAAAATGGAAAACATCTCCGTAAACAGAACTCAGCTGCTGTCCACCATGGTGGACAAACAAAAACCAAATCACTATACTTTTCCAGGTTCATGTATTTGTATGACATATCAACTTGAGAACAGGAACATTCATTAATGTAAAATTGGGCATTGAATTCAACCACGACTGCTGGAGACTCACTGATGCAACCATGTATTACACCATTTTCAAGGTAAAAGGTGGTACCTGTGAGATATGGATAAGACCTGAATAATGTCTGGTTATAAGGAGCAGAAAACACGGTAGGCAACAGTGGACCACACACATTTCTTTTCATTAGGGCCTTTGACCACATTTTGACTCCACTTTCCATAAATACACACATCAGCACATGTTGTTTGAACACAACAGCACCAAGAAGAATAATTTGGATTTAGTGCTGCTAAAAAAAACAATTACATTTTGTAAGACACTAAAGTCAAAAACTAACATGACGTCTGGTTTAATGAAGACCAAATTCCCCAGCAGAAACCTCTGGCAAATGTGGTAACTACAATACGCAGGTGGTCCGAAGGTTGTGGTCTTTGTGGAGCGCATTTGAGGGAGCAAGACTCCACGCCCTGTGTATATAAATGTGCTTGCATTTGTTGATTTTTGTATTTGTTGGCTTGCTTTAAAAGGGGGCCAGAGTCCATTTTTCGTTCATATTATGTTCAGATACTCATGAGACCCACAGCTACAGAAGTTTGCACCTGCAGCCTCTGGTGATATGAAAGCCAGCGTGCTGGGATCGGGGCGGCCTGCTGAGCCAAAGTACTGTACATGACCACAGAAAATATTTGTTACTCTTATATGCATTTTGCATAGCACCTGGGGAATAAGAGAAAGTGAAAGAGCCAGATTGTAGGGTTTCACAAATTCAGGCCTAGATGAGTCTGTATTTGACTGGGGAAGGCCTTGTCTTATCTAAAATGTGGGTAGCAGTTTATTGCCACCACTAACCCCGACTGTGACCCAGACACCTGCCCCAGTTCCACCAGTGGTTGGCTGCCAGACATTGTCACACAATCCAGTTGTCCCTGCGAGTGTCAGACATCCCCGGTGCTTTCAGGTGTCCTGGCACATTGCCACATGCTGCTCTTCAGAAGGGCTGTCAGTCACCGCAACAGACTTGTGCTGATCGGTGCTGTCACCAGACATTACGCTCCGCTTCTCTGACCCAGCAGGAATGAGTAATGGTGTTACTGTCTCCCACCCCAGAGCTATTCTGCCATTCCACGCAGATCTGCTCTGCTCATCCAGGTAGGCTGACAAGCAAACACCAACAAGTTCAACACCACCTCCCATGATGGAGAAAATGGTAGATCTTTTCTTTGGTCTTAAAAGATGACTGACCAGCTGATCCCAGCTGCTCCTAATGTGCCCTCGCATGATGCTTGCTCAAGATCATACTAACCTCCTAAGACATTTCCTTACCTTTGACCTTGGAAGCAACTTGAGACTTTCCAAGTGTCCCGCAAACCTTTCTTTGGTATTATTAGCATACAAAGGAGATGGCAGGGGGTTTCAGGGGAAAATATGTCCTTTGGGCAAATTCAGGGATGCCGCTTTAGTGCCTTGAATAAATAATGATCTTCTGCGAGATGGTCGAGGCATTAATTGGTTACTAACACAATGATTTTTGGAGGTGTGTGGGGGGTACGATAGTTTTTGACGTGTTTTCTGGTTTTGGTCGTCTAGCACGTAGCTAACAGATTAATGCCGTGGACTTAGAATCAAAACACTGCTTGTTTATACCCTGCTTCCAAACTGCTTTAATACTCTGAGTTGCCCCAACAAAAATTCCAAGTTGTATAAATAGGTCAAATGCTGTAAATAACTTACCGGATAAGCACTGTGAACTAAACAACTAGTAATACCTGGCTTAGTCTCCAACTGTTTATTTCAACATATATGGCGCAAATATTTTTTCCTTATGTTTTTGAAAATATGTCAGGCTCCTGCAAAAAAAAAAAAAAAAAAAAAAAAAAGAATATGTTGAATCGTGGAATCCTGTAAATTCAGGTTCAGTTTATGGCGTGGTGGTGGTTAGTAATACAGATTTTACTCACATTTGCATTTGCACACCGGGGAGACGCATCATTCGTGAGATTTTTAGTCCATCTCACCACAGACGAAAGGTGTAGACACACGACATAACTGGGGGAACCAGGTCTTGAAATTGTAAATGTTGTGATTTTTTTTTTTAACGCCGGAAAATGTTCGACAGGAAGATTTAAACGTAAATTTAATTTGGCGTGTGACATCTTAAATATCAATACATTGAATATTTATTTACAGATCACACTGGGTGATGAGGTCTAAAATTTTTTATCGCTTTTGCACGAATGTTCTGAATTAAAAAGTTTTGGGTGCGGTGTAATTATTGCAGTTGGAATTATTGTTGAAACCTATACATTAAGGATGTACACGTCTGATTCGTGTCTCATGTAACCAACCCTCCAGCTCCCAAAAAGGTTCTTAGAGAAACAGATATTAAAGGAGCCTCCCTGTGACAATAGGAGCAACAGAGCAGCATTGTGCACAGAAGCCTCAGGAGAAAAAAGTAACTGGTGCGTCACTCTTGGAGACGTCGGTTGCCCAAAATCGCCTTTAAATGACTGTTTTCAGTGTCCAGATGGACAGCACAGCCCTGCGGCAACCTGAGCTCCTGCCGTGCCATGAATGCCGACTGAAATGGTGGATAAATGGACTGGAAAATGGAAAATCTCATCTTTGGGGTCACTATCATTCATCAGTTATTCTACATGTACAAAGAATTTGTTTTCTGTATTTTTGGGTTTGTACTCTAAATTATGTTGGGTAATATGTATGTTTCTTGTTAATATTATTTACATTCATATTTAAAGTGGAGCTCTGCAGAGTATTCAGTTAGCTGCGGTTGTGTTTCATGGGCTAGAATTACCAGCTAAAACAGAACAATGGAAATACGCAGAGTCATTTGAATGTGTTAAGTATTACTTATTTTTTATTATTTATGCACGGTACTGTATTAATAATGTGCCTCTATTAGTCCTCAGAAAATCAGAATGGCTTACAATTGGCTATTTCCTTTTAAAATGGTTTGTCATGCAGTGTCTAAGTTCAACCACCGCCTTGTTTTGAAATATGTTTAAATGTTCAAAGGAGGTGCAGCCACTGGCCTCCATAAAATGAAGCAGGTGCTCCACTGTCTGTAGGGAAGGAGGAGGACAGAATTAGTGTTTTGTGGGCTCACTACTGGCCACAGCGTCTGGGGTGAAGCAGTAAACCAGCAACATGCAGCGGGGTCAGCAGAAGCTGATGATGTGTGTGCTCCATGATGTCTCTGTGGATGGTGCGGCAGCAGATATAGTCCATCTGCTGAATAAAAGTCACGCTGGTACTGCTGTGCCAGTTCAATTGATTTCTGATTTCCCAAAGTATCAAATGTGACATATACACTTAACCTATTTCACTAATGAACATGGGCTACAGGGCTAGAATATTTTATCCATATTTAAATATTTTATTTAAATGATCCGCTTATCAGTTGTCCAGTTAAGCAGACTCAACTGAATTTATTTTAAATGATTTGAATTAATACATTTTTTTTTAAAAAAGAAACATAAAATTCTTAAGGACTCAATGCATGATCAACAAAAATAAACTTTACTATTAGAACAGAGCAAAGTTAACATAAAGAAATAATCAGAAAGATAAGCTGTACGTAAACTACAACATCAGTGCTTCCTCTAAAAAAATTTGTCCTAGCATGGAAACAAAGACAGAAACACAAACATACTTCTAAGTATGAACTTATTTTGGAGAGAAGGAAGGTTCTTCAATTATGTGGAGGTTGTATATGTCAGAACCACTCGATTTATACACCCAACCGTGGCACGTAAGGAACACTTGGAATGCGATTACCATGGTATGTTCAAATTTTTTCTTAAATATATCTTTCAGGTGTTAGTTCATAATGATGTTCTTGATATCAGAGAACACTTCAAACAGCTGCAAAAGTTTGTGTGGTTTGCAAATGATAGCAGCTTGAGGCACCGCTAGCAGATCTGTGATAGATTTAAGACACTAGAAGATCTTTAAAGTTGCTGTACATTTCAATGTGAGACCTTCTTGACAACAGCAGCAATAGTTGAAGCACACAAAGCCCTTGCAGTAGTCCAGGTGCAGACTGGAGATGACAGAGGATACCTGGGCCACCTCAAAAGGCTTGTAGGTCTGGTCCAGCTGCCTTCCAGCTGTTTTGCGTTAGTGTGTCGTAGGTCAGCACTCCAGACTGGAGAAGAAGGGCTGCAAGGTGACGGCAAATTGTGTTGCCTTTGATTTTCAAATCTGCTATAGAATTGTCACAGTCTGTTGGGCAGAGTTGGGTATGTAGTCGCAGGAAAATTTCTTTTCCATCCTTCCATCGATCCTTTTTTGTGAACCGCTTCATCCTGGTCAGAATCATAGCAGTCTGGTGTCTTGGAATCTTAGCACGTGAGGCTGTGGAACAACTGGATGATGGCCACACATGCACACACATTATTTCTGGGAAACGGTAAGAATCCGAAGGCCCCTACAAAGTCGTTTTACTCTATAAAAGGTGAAATGATGACTAGTCGGCATTCTGTCATTCATTACTGATATCTGCTTATCCGGGGTGTGGTTAGGGGGTCCGCAGTTTATTTTTGAATAGAGCTGGTACACACATTCATTCTGAGCTACCGCACACTAAGCTGAATTTAGAGTCACTGAAACACTCATCTTTGGACAGTGGGAGGGAGCCGGAAGAGCTGAAGTGAACACAAGAACGTCGAAATTCTGCGCAGACTGAGTTAGACACTTGGGGAAGCTCGTGCAGAAATTTTGCTTACATTTTGTAGCACAGCAATACCTTGGTCTGGGTTATCTCCCACTCTACAGTGAGAACCAAGGTGTCTTCTTTAGGCTCCATTTATGTAATGATGTGCCAGTGAACAACATGGTGGGTCGCAACACTGTCAACGTAGTCAAGAAAATTTTCGCCCTTGTGAGGGACTGAGTCAGTAGGCACAAGGAATTGCAGGTTAATTGTTAGAAAAGAATCATTTATTCCAAAAAAGGTAATTATGTCAGCAAAGAATAAAATTGGGCCCATAAAAAGATCAACTGAACATAACACCCAAACTAACAGCACAAATCAACTAGACATATAACTCTCCCACCCCAAACACACAATAGGGCTTAAATAATGGCTGATCAGACCATTCACATACAACTACATACAATAGGGGAACACCAGAACTATACAAACAAACAACAAAACGCTACACACCGACTGGTTAACCAAATCATATACATAACAAAATCCAGCAGAATGAAAACACTACTAATAAAAACACAAATCAGGAAATCCAAACCAAATGAATGTCTACACCGATATTCTCTCCCCCCTATGCTGCAGCAGGTTTATTGACCCTGGATCCACTTCCCGCTTTCCAAGGCCCGATTTCCTTCCTCCAATCCTCCGTCCGGACTGGTACCTGGATAAGCCAATCCCCTGAGACCACCAACCAAACCAGCAACCCAAAAAAATTTCCATTCAAACCCCAAACAAATTCAAGCCAAACATCTCACCACCCAAAACTCTCCAAAGCGAATCAACACAAATAAAAATTCAAACAAAAATATACTTAAACTATCCACTCATCTGTGTGGGTGCCGGAGCGGCCATCACAGACCTGAAGAATGAAACGATCGTGTTTCTTGTCGTACAAAAGGAAATGTGATAATTTGCGAAAATACAATAAAAACAAGGAAGGAGCAACAGTGGCCAACAGGGACCGGGCTTTAAAGAAGAGGCCGTCATAACAGAAGGAGCCGAGTGCCAGGCAACTGGGATGGGGTTCACTTGGGTCCTCTGGAATTGTGGGATTTCATGAGAACAGGAAATAGCTCAATGTGGCTGAAACATCTGATAAGAGCCGAGCATGAAGTTTAAAGTTATTTGCTGACGTCAAAGCAAGACAAGAGTGTCAAGTTGCTGCAGGAGGGTATTGGTTTCAGAGCCAGAGAATGGGCTGACCTTTCAGAATGCCTGCATAAAGCGCCGTTATGATGGCACATAGGTTTCATGATGTATTGAATAGGGTATAGAGTTTTGCTTATTCCAGATGATCTGGTTCCCAACACCTAAGAGGGATCTATTCAGTCAAAGTACATTGTGTGCATTCACATCAGCACTGGATTAGTAGCTTGAAAACATCGTGGCTCTCAGATAGCAAAACACAAAACAGGCCAGATCGGGGACTTGGGCGCTAATAAATAAATCAACAGAAGATTCGGGACATAATAGGCATCATAATTGTTTTCAATTCATTTAAATTCTGTCTGGAAATACATGTGTGAGCACCAGCTGAACTGCCAAAAAGCTGTCTTTTTAGAAGATTATTTTTTTCACAATTAAAGCTGTTGAATAAATAGGTTCAGTTGCCGGGCCCATGTATTTAGCCATCAAAATATGCTAAAATCCAAGCTAAATAATGTCATTTTTTTCCCACTAATCAATAATTTAATGCAGAATTGTAAATGTTTTGAATAGCATGGATCATGGATGTAGAGGCAGCAGCGAATATTTGTGCACAACATCTTTCTGTGTCTTTGGACATAAAATTGTGGGAGGAAAGGCAGTTGTTCAACAGTGTTCTCTTTCTTTGTGTTTCAGCAAAACCAGCAATATTTTTGGAGCTTTTAACCTTTGAACAAAATGTTTTCATGCACGTTTTTACATTAACTGCACCAATTTTTGCACAAGTCTATAAAGCACACACATAGCCATAGAGCAAATAATCCACACAGATTAAATTGCATGCAAGCCACTTATTAAAAACATTTAGTTCAGCATTCTGTATTTAAAAAAAAAAAACCTTTCGGAGAAAATGTCTTGGCATAAAATTATGCTTTTACTTACTTTACAATCATATCCTAATGCAAAGGGATGATTTTTGAATGGAAATTTCCTTTTTGCTTTTATTATCTATCAGATAAATTTATTATGTGCTAACAAAAAGACAGAGGCATTAAAATCTTTGTGAAATATAATGTTAAGCAACAAGTAGTTCTCGCACAACTATAAACATATATTAGTGACTTTAAAACAATGAAAAAATTACAGGAACTGCTGGTGGGAAAACAAAATATTAATGCAATAATTTCAGAGGCCAAACTAAGAAAAAATCAGATGGTTTCTTTGCCTTGAGAAGTTTATTAAGGGCTGATGTAGTCGTGAATACATTTCTTTTGGTTTGATTTAGTTTAAAAAAGTACTGAATACTGAATACATACAAATTTACTGAAAACAGGGCAGGGCAAACATTTGATTGGAACACTGACTTTGTGTTGAGAGTAGATTTTCAAAAAGTCTACAGCCTAAGTTCTACACTAAAGCTTTGGGTATAAATGTGTTCAGGTAGACACAGCACCAGTGAAAAGCAGCTCCCTCTGAGCTCCGATCATGGTTTGGCTGCAGAGAAAAAAAAACACACAAAATCATATTTGCACACAAAAATGGACTGCTGATAAGAAGACTGGTGCATTTCTCCAAAATCTGACTGAAAATCATTTTCACTCTGACTCCCATTCTGCAGCTGATGCTGCCACCGCAAGGCAAAGTGCAGTGCTGCTTGCGAACTCCATTACATCAAGAATCATTCATATCATTTAAAAATATAGACAGGTTGCAAAGTAATAAACTTAAATTATGTATTTTGAACAGTGTGTTTAACCTCTAACCCTTCGTATCATATGTAATAAATTATATATTAAATATTTAGCCACATTTAGTTGGCACTAGACTTGAACAAATGAGATTTTACAAACCTTCCTTTGAGTTTGGACTGTGGTCCTCTGAAAAACACAAATTGAAAGTTTTTTTAAAAATAATTTTTACCTTCATTTAATCTATTTTTGTGATCTTTAAGGTTGCCTAAGCAGCTTTATGGTAATTTGCCAGTTAATATAATTGGGTATTTTTACTGCATCGGTTCAGGGTTCTACAGAAGCAGTGGAATTTCAATGGAGAACTTTAAGATTGTAAGGTCAGTATTTTAAACAACTTTAGCTGCATTACATGAACCATACGTTACAAATTATTAAATGTAATTGAATATACACATTAAATTAAATGTAGGGCACTGTTTGCAAACAGACAGACTGCAATGGGAAGTGTGGATTTCTTACCATCCTGATCCTCATTGCTGGATTTGCTACCATCTGCAGGAGAGCAACATAACAACTTGAGATTAAAACATCTAAGAAGCTAAGAAGCTCAGAGACAGAAACGATATTTTTAAGCAGACTGCACCTCATTCACCAGAAAACCATGCTACACTTTTGGTGGTTTGTGCAAATGTCCAAAACTGAACATAATAAATTGTTTATGCTGTTTCACATAAAGAATGAATTATTTAAGGATTAAGGATGACTGTATTTTAGTAATGAGGTCTTGAAGAAGGTTTTGCCCATTGAGATTGTATTATAATAACCTCACTATTGTAAAAAATGACATACCAGCAGCTCCAGTTAGACTGTTGCTAAGACTGTGTCCTTCAGAGAAAAAAAAAGATAGATCGTGAGCAGTGTACTGTGCAGGTGGTTAGTAAACACGTGGTATCCAGTCATTTATTTTGCTGACGTGTCTCGTGTTACACCTCCTCATAAAATACTCACCATCATTAGCCGCTTCTGAGCTTGTGCTGCTTGCGCCTGCATGCAAAAACATGGTGCATGCTCGTGTTTTTCATGTCACTTTTATACCAGTGCCTGCTTAACTGCACAATTTCCAAAGGTCGAGACACTGCATTACAACAGTGCAAAAAATGTTCTAAAAGAAACGTAAGTATGTAATTAAACATTTACTACGTTACACTAACTACTGTTTGAAACATTGTTAAAAAATTAAATTTAATTTCATTAATTTCAGTGTTTAAAGTAATGGTCTCACCTCCTGCACCTCCAAAATAATACTGTGGTTCATCTGTGTAGAAAGAAAGATATAAAGCTTAAATATTTTATTTTAATGTAAACTATGTTCACTGCAGCATTATTATTATTATTATTATTATTATTATTATTATTATTATTATTATTATTATTATAGCTACCACCATCTTTTTCGTTATATTTAACACCACCACCAGGGGGCAGTAAATGATTTGATAAAGGTGACACTGCTTGCAACGATGTATTGAAGTACCGGCCCATATTTTCATTACTGTATTTCTAAAAATTGATTTATAATGAATATGCAGCCATCTTCATTCAAATGTAAATGTTTTACTTAATGTGTGAGATGGTCCTTTGTGTTTTATGTACTACGGGGCAAACAATCTTAAAAAGGAGCCAATAAAATAAATGTGCTTATTGCTGCTTCTTAATAGGTATTGTTTGCCACCCATTGAAATGTAAGTAGAGTTTCTCGAGCTTACAGCACAGTACAGTGCAAAATAATGAGACTCATTTGTCTTTTTTCGGATACCATGCATGAGCTGGCAAAGCAAATCGGAACCATTTTCATTTTTGACTGCGGATCCTGCATTCTGTGCCATATTCTCTTACCATTGGGCTGGTCAGACGAAATAGAATTCATGCTCTCTGCAAAGATAAAACTAGTCAGTTAACTAGTTAAAAAAGCTACTAGTTACAGCAGCCACATGCCACAATAAGGAGATTACAGGGTTAGCGACTGTCTTTACCTGTTGGAGCTTCATCTGAAGTTGAGTCATGGTCTGTGGGTTGGAGAAAAGATGGATACTGTGACTAGGAATGTGTTCTCACTGCTCAGTTTTACATATCATTAAATGTGTTTATTACACATTAATGTCACATGTTTTCAACATGAAATTGAAGGTCATTTGAAAATATTTATATATGAACCTGGACAATAGATTCCTCACCTGTGGACATGGCTTGGGTGTCCCCATCTGAAACACAGAGACACACACAGCACCATATGAACATGTGAAACTGTGTGTTTGTTGCTGCTCACAGCTAAAAATCAGGTGGAGGCTGATGTTCTGGAAACTGCTGTGAGGCACAGTGAGCCCTGAGTGAGGGAGGGGACACACTATCCCCAGGGTGGGGTGGCCTCTGCTCCGCAGGGGGGTTTAATTACTGACTGCAGTCCAGTGGTTCTTTGGGCCCTGCTTGATCTGAGGTGTCCCACTGGGTCTGGGGTTTCACCGCACACCTTTACGTGCATGTTTCCTGATACCCGGCTGGTCCCCCCCCATCAGACACCCACCTTGATCGAGATCAGCTTGCACACAGAGGATAGCCAAGGAAAGGAGGAGAATATTCCTGGGAAAAAATCCGAACAGACAGCGGAAACTGTAAAATGTGTATGTTGTACAGAAACACTTTAGATTACTACTGTCTAGAGCAAAAACATGATGTGCAATTAAATATAAAATTATATGACACAATGGTAGACTTTAAAAGCTGTACAGAGGTTGGCACACGTACTGTTGCAAGCCACACATTAAAATGCACATATAAAGAAATGATTGTATAATAATACAAGCCAAAAAAACCTTCAGAACTTCAGAACTTCCAAACTTTTTCCATTCATTGTTATGCTTCTTTAGACGATGAATTCCAGCATTAAGCCTCTGATATAACCAGAAATTTTGCTCCTCACTAAAAATAAAATTATTGTGCGCTGTCTTAAATGTTTTACTGAAATAGAAATTTTTTAGAAAATTTTTGGATAAGAACATCAATGAGGGGTTGCTTATGCTGTAGGACCGTGTGTGTGACAGAAATATCCTACAGACCATGAAGAGGTTTCCAGCATAAACAAAATATACTGCACATGCAGCGCAGCATATAAAAACATGGGAGTTATTTATGCAATGTATGCACATTTCATTTATTCCAGATTCCTCATCCCACCTTGGTACCTGTAACATTCATTTGAATGGCATTATAAATCTGGCCAAGGGATTAGTGGCCAAAAGTGTGGTGCCAGGAGACCTGGGACAGCCCATCAGATGCCCATTATTGCCACACGCTGAAATGGCATCACCTGAAGGTTCACACCAGCATCTGCCACATCTGTTTTGGCTGCTGTTTTAAACTGAAAGGCTACACGTATCATAGTAAATATAAGAGTGTCATCTGGAAAAAAAAAAAAAAAACTACTATTTTCCTGCCTTTCTTTTTAAATCAACAGTTTCAGATATGTTTTCTTACTTATGTTAGCAGCATAAAATGATTTTCAAAAGAACATCAATGTAACACCCTAGTGAACCCTTGTAACCTTTTTAAGGAATTTGCTGAAAGGCCATTCATGGTATAAAGTCGTGCTGAGTTAGACCATCATTACTCATCAATTCAAAATTCTGTTTTTCCTGAAAAATATATCTGCATTTCTGTGATTTTAAGGAATACCTGTTTGTACAACTCAGTTTTTGTTAAAAAGCATTGCTGATTTACTTAACCGGTCTGACATACATGTACCTTAACATTAAGGCAAAACTCAGTTTGAGCTTAATGTTACACTTAAATCTGCTTTATGGAACTGATTTAAAAAGTTAAATAATATAGGAAAACAATATTCTCTTTTTTTTAAAAAAATCCCTTATTGACACGTGTGAGAGTCAAGCAGACAAACTGAAGGCAAAACTCAAACTACAACTGAAAAATATGAGAAATTACCATCGAACACATAGAACAGCATCACTTCAGAAACACAAGAAAGGTACGCACAAAAAGGTGAAAATAAGACAAATATCTGCTAATCTCAATGTAAAAAAAGAATAAAAAATGAAATATGTGCATCATTAGTCTGATCACGTACCTGCACAGCATCTTTGAGGATAAGTTGAGAGGTTCCTTGCTCATACAGTACAAAGCAGAATATTGCACGTCTAACAGTGTTGCAAGAACGGGAAGATGTTGGGGCTTTTATATCTCTTCAAATGCCATCAGGGATAAGGAGGCTGCCCCGCCTTTGTAGCAGAACTGTGAAAGAGGAGGGAAAAAAGGCACCATCTTGGATTTCATTAATTGCGTCCTTAATGTAAGGATTCGTGTGTCCCCTTACGTAGACTTTGTCAAAAGAGCCCCTTATCCCAACCGGCACATCTTACACATCACAGAAAACCTTTTGTTGCTGAGACCGTTCTTCACATTATATGTGTTTTTTTTCCTCTCCCCCCCAAAAGTCCCTTGACTTTCCTGAGGAAAAGTAGAAGCCAAAGTTGCTCCAAAGTTCAGATTCTCCGGTACAGTAGCTCAAGCAGTGTTAAAAGCAGGTGCCGGGTAACAAGGTCATTGGCCACGTCGGGCTGGTAGTCTTCACCGATGACGGCAAACCTTGAATGCTGAAATCCAACCAAGTGGCTGAATGTGGCTGCATGGCATCTTCCGGAAAATAAACATTGATTCTTGTGCTTTTGCACTATGGCTTTCAAAAGGGGGAATCCCTGAACTGGAGCTAGGAAGTTCTGAAATGAAATCTTAAGCAGTCATCACAAGGCCCAGCAAACATGGATAGCATTAGCCATTCAGTCTTCTCTCCGAGCTCCAAGTTAGTTCATCAGACTATTAAACTATTTAGAGGTTTTTAGCACTTTACACTTTGTTTGGTTCTGTCAAACTAAAGCAAGAGCATATTTTTGGACCAGCGTTTATTCACAAACGGTGTGAACATCAGCATCCTCTTTTGAAGCACAAAGGGTAAAAATGGATTTGTTCAACATTTGGGAGCGGCACCTCATGACTACATGACAGGTTCTTCCAAAATTTCAACTCTGAGAGTAAAAAAAATCTCATAAATCAACTGGGTCCGTGTTCTGGGCCCAGAAAAGGGTCAGACGATGGTCTTGGATGTGGCAACAAAGCGATGATCTAAACAAGCCGGCTGTGTTTCAGCAAAGTCATGGGTGTTACAGTAATACCTCGGTTAGCCTCAGTTGACAACCTCACTACCTTCCAGTTGGGTTCTTGAGATATGAAGCAGTTAATGAAACAGAGCTATCAGGGATTGGCCTATTTTTTGGATAACAAACATCCATTCATCCATCCATCCATTATCATTAACTGCTTAATCCTGAGCAAGGTCACTGTCCCAGAATCATGCCACACTTTTACAATACAGTATGGCATATCTCCTAAATTGCTCAAAGGGGTACCGTAAAAGATTACAGCACTGCAGGAGGTAGTGCTAGCCAAGGTGTTACTGTGTTTTATGACAACGATTTGGAGCGCAAATGTGTGCGTCAATATTACATTCCCTTTGCATGCTTTCAGAACAAATCCAGGGCTCGCTATCGAGAGGCATGGCTGATTTCACAGACCAGTGCTTCTGTGCCTAATGCCCTTGTAAGTCCCTCAGAATCCTGCCCACCGTCGTCATTTGATCTGTTGGTTTGTTTTTATCAGACTGAACAAAAGCCGAGGGGAAACGAATGAATTGTGCTTAGACAAGACAGGAAGTCAACCCATCTCTTGGTTTTGCATTTCTCGTATTTGTATGGAGGCCTACGGTAAAAGGGATGAGTTCCTCTGTGTGCGAGGAAGGTTTCGAACTATAATAAAGATGTAAGTAGCCCACGGTAGTAGAGTTACACCTCATACTTTTCTAGCTATTTAGGAATAATCCAGCACCTTATCAAAGGAGGCCTATGTCGCTTTAGCGAAAAGGATTCTTCTCTTAAAGTGTAGAGGATAATTACCAGCCAAGGATTCTGCACTCTCCCTTTTAGGAACGGCACTTCAAGCATTTTAGCTCTCTTTCAAGGAAGCCATTTGAATGCTAAATTCTGAAAGCTGGTAAGGTCACATTCGGATGCTGTTTGTTCCCGAGTGCCTGTACAGCTTCTTCTTATACACCACCTCACGGAAGGAGTGAGAATGTTAATGCGGGCCCTTCATTTTTTGTAAAGGTGCAGTATCACAAAATGCAAAAAATGGCAACACTATATGTAGTGCAAATACTTTATAATACCTGGTAAAACCGAAATAATCTGTTTTTGAAAGAGGGCCTAGCTCTGAATTGAACAAAACCATTAAAAACTTCCTACGGCAAGTGATAAATATTTCAAATATATAAATAACTTTTATACGGTGCCTTGCAAAAGTTTTCAAGTCCGTTGAACGTTATCAACATTGGCCGGAATACAACTTATACTTGTGCATATTTTTTCTATCAGATATTAAAATTCAATTTTTATTGTGAACTCAATATACTCAAAAAATTAACGAAAATACGTTATTTGTTTGGAGATATAAAAAAAAGAAAAACTGGAATCTGCTGCATGCGTAAGTATTTGAACCCCACACATTAATATAAGCTAAAGCCACCTTTTGTTGCGATAAGTGCTTTTGAGCTACAGTAAGTGTATACCAGCTTTGCACACTGTCTGAGAGTTATTTTTTCCCATTTGTCTTTGCAAATCTGCAGCACTCTGTTCAGGTTGGTTGGGATAGCGCCACAGATCCTCAGGTTAGCACTTTGACTAGGCCACAGTAACATATTCACTCGTGATGTGAATACTTTTAATATTATTATTATTATTATTATTATTATTATTATTATTATTATTATTACAATTGCTAGGCTCTATTACAATGACAATAATACAGTTATTGTAGAGGAACAAGAATAAATGAACAAAATATAGTTTGCCCATCATACTGGTATTTTTCCCAACTCTTATCATCACTCCCCATACCGTGCTGGCCTTTTATACCGAGCCTCTGAAGGAATGGTGACGGCCCAAAAAGACAGTTCTCTGAGCAAGTCTGAAGGGAGTCATCTTCCCCCAAAGTCAGCAGGAGATCAGAGCTTTCAGGTCATCCTGGAAAATTAAACAGGGTTCTCCAGAAAAACAAGGCACCATATTCCATTGTCGTGAAAAATTATACCCCAGCACATACACATTCCAGACCAGATTTATTGGTGATTATTGTATTATGTGACTTTTTTAATACTCTGTATCAAACTAATTAATTTAACTCAGTATATCCTTCGCTGGACAGAATGATATCAGTAAACAGCAATTAACTCTGCCTCCCCCCTCCTTGGCGGCATTGGGTAACAAACCTAGCAGTCCTAGTTTATTAGATGAGCTGCTACAGGGTCAGGTCTATGGGCAGTAGGTCACCAGTGAGCAGACACACCAAACTGCTTCGCCTGCACACTTTTGCACAAATATAGCTTGGTCAGGGACAGAATATGAATTTTGGATATCAGTTCAGCATATTTAGCAACATTTCCTTCATAGTGTTGCATATGAATCAACAAGCACTAAAAATAAATAAGCATTTCTCAATAAGCATTAAACACAATTGAAAAAAAAAATTCAAAATAAAGGAGAGAAAAGGCAATACCAGTTTTTAAGTCTCTAAATTCAGTTAGCACTATGGTAGTTGCCCTTTTGCAAAGTATGCATTTCCACTTATTGAAAAATGACATGTGCCAATAGGGTAATATACTCTATACTGATGCTAATTTATTTCATTGTGCTGAAACAAGTTTTCCTCACGCACGCTTATTTGAGACAAGGGTAAGTCAATTCTGCCGTGACAAAGTAGACCGCATTCAGTTGGAGAGCGCAGCTGACAGGGTTTCAATTGATTCCAGTCAGTTATTTGGATGCTTCATACAGAAATGCTGGAGCATTTCCAACTGGGTCAACAGCTATTCTCAGAATAAAACTGTAAGGTTTGTCATGTTGCTGTCATAAGTTCAATTTCCTTTTAGAAGTCTCTTAAATGCATTAAAATAGAACAATGAATAGGCAGAAACCATCAGATGTGCGTATATGAAATTAGCCCAAAAGTTAGTGGACATGACTGACATCTTGCCCTGTAATAGCCACTGGGTCACATTTAAATGTATGCATATGGGAATATTTTTCTCACACTGAGATGTGCGTGGCTTTGGAGAAAAGCAACTGCTAAATGAATACATTGCCATAAAGTGACATACAACTCATAGTGTGTTGCATCCCACAATAGACAGAGAGCTTTCACACAACTGTTGAACCATAACAGTTTGTTTGATACTGTCATTTTACAACACACATCTGGTATTGTGGTTTTTAGCATCGGAAGTAACATAGTAACATTCCTTCTCACAATGCTTAAAAGACAGTTTGGCACTGAGAATACTGAGTGATGAAGCGTTTCTGGTGTTATTTTGCCCCTTCTTCCTGCAAACACATCTTAAGGTGTGCAACAGTACGGGGTCGTTGTCACATTTTTCGTTTCAAAATTCTCCATTCTGTCCAGAGATGCATTAATTTTTCACCAAGATCTTGTATTGATGGAAAAGTCGGCGCGCTGCGTAAAGTCTTCTCCAACCCATCCCAAAGATTCTCAATGGGGTTAAGGTCTGGACTCTGTGGTGGCCAATCCATGTATAAAAATGATGTCTCTCTCATCCTCCCTGAAGCACTCTTTTACAATTTGAGCCCCATGAATCCTGGCATTGTCATCTTGGAAGAAAAAATCCACTGATGGAAAAACCTGCTCATTCAGTTTATTCAGGTAGTCAGCTCACCTCATTTTTTAGGGCACATAATGTTGCTGAACCTAGACCCGACCAACTGAAGCAACCCCACATCATAGCACTAAGTTAAATCCAGGTGGCGACTTTTTTTGGTAAGGCAGTGTAGATAATTTATAAAACGAACATTAACTTATACATTTATAATAAAGCATATATACACTTTGTACATCACTGTACTGAACTGTACACTGTGCTTAATGTTGAGATGACTGACAAAGCAACTTTAATGACTGTTTTAATGTATGAAATACATTAAATCAGTCATCACCCTACAGAGTAATCCTGATATTAATAAAATTTAATGAAGAAGCGGGGAAATACATTGTTTAAATATTCAGCGCTAGTGAGAAATCAGGGCGACGCTGCCTTTCCGCTTGATCTTAGCACAGCGCTCCCAGCGGACGGGAGGACGCGCGCCTCTTTAACTGCTACAGCGCTTGCCGGAGTCCACTGTGTGCGCAGGAGCCGCCATATTGTCACCCCAGAAACACTGGGAGGTAATGCATTCCACAATCTTTTATTTTGTAAATGTGAAATATATTTTTGTCGTTCACATATGAAAATGTATGCGATGGGGTTTGTAGTGACGGCTGTTGGCTAGTGTGGGGTCTAGATCACCAGCAGCCGTTTTAATTGGCGTGGGGTCGAGCTTTCCCCCTGTGTTAGCTCGTGTTAGCCCACTGAACTGGAGGGCTGAAAAAGGCTTGTTTTTACTACTTTATTTCGTTTGGTTGAAGAGGCTGTCAAAGACGGACTGTTTTTTTTTTATTTATTAAAAATGTAATGTAAAAGCCGTGTGGACATGTTTTTGGATGTTGTGGCTAACTAGGTTTATCTCACCAGGCGGTATTGCGACAGTGAGGATATACTGCGTGATGTTGTAGGTTTTAAGACCGATATTAACCTTTATCGGGTAACTGAATAAACTACGGTCGACTGCTGGGGATAAATAATAACTATTTCCGTGAATAACTCGACCACAAGCGTGTTATTTCCTGCCCGACCTCGTTGGTGGAAATGAGTGCATATGTAACAAGGCGTGGTGGGTAAGACTGGCAACTAACAAGCAGTTTAAACTATTACCGACATGCACTCGGCTGGCGGCTAGTTAGCTAACCTAGCTTTGTTCAGGTTACGAGCCATAGCAGCAAAGTGGCTGATTTCTTACGTGCGCCTGAAGTACTATTTTAAGCCAGGTTTATGTAAGGTGTTACATGTTTTCGAGTGTTTTTCCCGGCAGAGTCGTGTAAATGTCTAGTTTGTTATCAGTTGAATATTTTATTACGTGGAATTTCTGTAACTGTTAGCGGTGTGTAGGAGAGCCACTTCAGGTTTATTCTCTACCCAGTGGCCATGCCCAGTCTCTCCTGCAGTATTGGTGTTGTTTTTACGTTGACAATGAGGAGCTTCGACTATATTCGGTGTCTAGCGACCGTCCCTATGTTCCTCTCTCTTTAGTTACATCCATTATCCTCCATATTTGCTAATGTTACTCGCCCGTCGTGCTCCTTTACCACCCAGCATACACTAGGATCCGGTCCCGGGCAGCTTGGCTGCTTGGCGGCCCTTGCTGCTCAGGAAAACCCGAGGCTTCTAATTGGCCTCCACGGGCTGCAGTCAGGAAAGTCCCAGGCTTCGGGCCTGCAACACGCTCATCCGTGCTGCTATACTGAAGAATTTAGTTTAGCCGAACAATTGATTGTTTCTATTAGGTAACAAAAATCGCTTGTCACATCGCTTGTCACTTTTCCCGCCGAATACTCTTTAAATTTCCACAGGCGAGCTCTTCCCTGGGCTTGTGCCACCTCGCTACCACGTTGTGTGGCTAGCAATCCACAAGTGTACATATCGCAGTTATTATTTTTATAAAGTTTATAAAGAAACAAGGTATCACAGCTTTATAATTGGGGAGTCTGCACCATGAAGAATTTCTCCTCTAAAGACTGTTTTATGGCCCCCTTTTCAAGCTGTTTGTATATTATGTTTTCTGTATTTTAGTATACTAATAATTATAACTTTATGAAGGCCACAAATAGAAATCTGTTTATTTATAACTTTATCCGTTACCTTTCGCAGGCTATAGATTTCTGATGTGTTGCCATGTTTAGTGTGTAACTTGTTTGGGCACTTGTTTATCTACATAGACATGATTTATTTATTTGTGTTCATGGTTATCAGTAAATTTTTGCCACCATCCTTTTAAGTCTGTGTCCTTAACCACAACATTATATCCTGTGGTTTGTGTCATGGCTTTTAGATTAATTTCAAAATTTTATTGTAGAATTTCTTGCTGAGTTGCTATATTATATAGAAATGTATTGCTAATTTCTTAGTTATGTGGTTTATTCTATATGGGTGAAAATGAAAATTAGTGTGTAACTACAGACTATAAAACATCAGGCTGTGTTACAGAGGTGATTGTTCTTTTTTCTGAAAAGGACAGAGCAATAAATCCAAAGCATTACTTTACTCCAAGTTCATTGTGTGTGTACATGTACGAACTGCGGTCAGTAAAGGGAAATGTTAGTGCAGCTAAGGGGTGGAAGTGAGCTGGAGAAATACACAATACCTGTTTTCCTCCTCCTGTATATTTGTCTGTGAAGGTGTGTCAGAAGTTTGGATCCTGCTCAGTAATGTAAATTCCTAGTATTCCTATGTAAATACTCAGACAAGTGCCAAATGTAAGACTAGAACAAATTGTTTCCCAATGCGTAACATTACGTTTTAAGAATTTGGAAAGATAGCAGTAGGATGTCACTGTTACTCTCCAGCTAATTAAAAATCCACAATTGGAAAAGAACATGGCGTTTGGAGTTTTTACATGGGTGAAACTTACTGCCACTCTTTTATGAAGGTGGACTTTAAATGTAGTGAGCAATATGATACTGCAATTTGGTATTTCAGTACAGACAAGGGCAGCTGTATCCATCACTCCCAAGAATGAACTTTGCTTAGTAGTCCTCTCACCTAGTGACTTAATTAGCAAGACTGACACAGATTTACGGTTGGTAATGTAGCGGCAACACTCCCTGTAGGAATATGAGTGCACTGGCTCCTCAGCTTACAAACAAAATCGGGTTTGCAAGTATGACTCAACTTTTTTTTTTTTTTTCCTGTAAATCAGTCACTTGTACCAAATTAGTCCATAAAAGCTTAATAATGTGGTGTTCTGTGTTTTTTTGAGAACCAGTTCTTCATTTTTGTAATTCAAATAGTTTTTCCCCTCAGGTGTCAATAAGACCTTTTTAACACAGTAGCTATTGTAGGGATAAAGTAAATGTTTTTTTTTTTTTTACTTTGAGCTACATTAAAATCAAAATGGGGACAGTTGGTAGCATAGTAGTTAGAGCTGTTGCTTGTAATATTCAAATCCCACCTCAAACTGTTGTACCAATGAGCATGGGGGTTACCTTGTATTTCTCCAGAAAAGATTGCTCTGTGAATGTGTAAGTCATTGTAGGAAACTTAACATTTAAGTCGCTTGGGAGAAAAGAATCAGCTAGTGGAATAGCTCATTTAAAATTACTTGTCTTTATGCATTCATGTTCAGTACCAGTTTTTGAAAGTTTCCTCACAAGAATATGTGCAAAGGGATGCACCAGTGTGAGAATTCTGTGCAGATATCCAATAATTTCTGTAGATTGATGCCAATACATTTATAAAATACAGAGAAAAATCAGACTGCATCCATCTTATTGAGAATGACAAATGTGACTTTTATTTTTGTGAAATTTCGCTTTTGCAAACCATTTACAAGCATTAAAATAAATGGCATCTTCTAAACCATATTTGGCTACTTGGTCCTTAAGTATGGAATGGCTTTACAGACTGTAAACTTAAATGCTACATAACACTTTTTGCTTTATTTTTTGAGGAAAAAAAATCTAAAAATTGAAATAATGAAAACAATTAAAGAGTAATACAATACAATGGTAAATAACATATTTTTCATAAGTGCATTTTTGGGGAGGTTTTTCTTAACATGTGCATATGTACCTTTTCATAGAAGCTGCACTAAACAATCTCTTCCTGTCACCACTAAATTTTCAAATTTTGGAAATGCCATATTTCATGCCAGATTCACAAATTTCCACACCGCATACAATTCCAAAAGCATCGTAGCCCAGCATCAACTAAATGTTCTTATCAAGTGCATAATGATTGCATTATGAAATATTGGTTTCAGTTATTGGTCGTATCTAAACAACAGTCTGATGCTGGTAGAATAAATTTGGACAATAATGGCTGATGTGGGTATGATCAATAGTTGTTACTGATCATCAACTCTGAGTAATAACACAATGTTAAGAATTAAACAATGCGCAGGAATTTGTAATGTTATTTACTACATACAAGTTATACATTTTTGAAAATTCCTGTGGAAATTTGTAAATCTGACAAAGTATTTTTAATTTTTCACTGCTTTATTTTCTTAAAATGACCTCTGGTTACTCTTGGCCATTAGATGACAGCAAAATGTACTCAAAATAAATGCCAATGTTGTTTAATTTAATGTTAAACAAACCGGTATCTAGGCTACAATGTATGCTGTCTCATGACCAGTGTTTCACTATTGTGACACCAAGACCTTGCTCTACATGAGCTGCTAACGGAAATACTAACTAAATCATGTTTTTGTGCCACTTTTTTGTGTACTATTGATGATTATTCTATGAAACGTTAAAGAATTTTGCATCATAGGTTAACAGTGTACAGAACAGACTACTTGAGGAAGCAAGATTATCGGGTGGTAGTGTGGATGGTGCCCGGAACAAGAATACTGGCACATACGGTGGCCTTCAGTATGAGCGGTGAGCACTCTGTAATGTCAGATGGGCCAGAAGGCAGCATTGAGGCATCCTGTTCCTAGGCTGTTACACACAAACGGCTCCTTGCACCTGCCAACATCGTGTCTCGTTTTAGGCTCCACTACATGTGCAGTTAAAGAAAGGTTATGCTATTTTCATACTGAAGTAGCATGGTTTCCCCAAAAGTCCACTCATCCCATTAGAAGGTAAGGTGGAGGTAGCCTCCATCCAAGAAAATGGCATTTAATTTTTTTCTGGAAAGGGTTTTCTCTTGGATGGCATGTCTCCAGGTCTTTTTGAACTGGAATGCACCCCCCTTTTTCTTTTTTCTTTTTTTTTTGAGCAGAATGTTATCCATCACTGTGTACAGGTAATTATAGATATATTTGTAAAATGGCCTTAATTTCATCATCTTCAATCTGAGACATGGTTAAATAATGAAACATTTTTAAAAATATCGATTTATTCGTAATTTATCTGGTCAACCAACTTAATCTGCGTGTGTGTGTGTTCACAGCTTCAGCATATCCTGCCTAGCCACCATAACAGCCGTGAACAGCCTCAAAGGCCCCGTCTGAGGTGAGGACAAGCAGTCAGTTAAGCTATTAGCAGTAGCAGCAAGTGGGAACAGCGTAGCTTGATATGAAGTGCACCCAGATATTATTATTGTAGCACTGAATTATATGTACAGTTCTTTGTTAATAATGTGAACAAATTTAAACTCCGCACTGAATGTTCAGATGTCTCTATTTGTGTAGTAGTTGTCAGCAAGACTAACATAGAACAAATTTGTATCTGGATATTCTGTTGTGGTAAACATAATGATTTGCATTGCACAGTACCCTGGCTCATCTTTAATATTTGTAGATACAACATTTTTCTGTTTTATTTGTCGGTTGCTTTTGCAACATAGTTATATTAATTGGTTGATGCAATGCAAGCTGAACCTGAGTGATGGTTGGCAGTAAAACAACCAAACAACAGCTCTGTGGGATTTTCTGAGATCTACTCACTCAGTGTCAACGGAACAAACTTGGATATGGTTTGTAAAGTTGCTTAAAGTTTAAAAAAAAAAAAAAAAAAAAGAATTTTTTTTTTTAAGTCTTTATCAAGTATTTGATATTAAATTATAGTCAGCATTATTATGGAACCTAAACCATGAACAAATGAATGAACGTGTCTAATTTTATTCTTGTTGAGCGTGATTTGGTAAAAATGATTTTAAAGTATTATAACATCTGTTTGAGTTCAGGAGCCAGTGTATTCATTCAAGAATTATGGAGTAAAGGTGATTTCACAGGTGCTTCCTGGGGGGGTTGAAGTTCCTTGGGTTTCAGGAAATGCATGACTGTGGGTGTATGACATTGCCACCCCCAATAATTGACATAAGACCTCTGTGGGAATTTGGGAGAGACAGAGACCTCTCATTGTGAGAAACATTTTGTCAGACTGACACGACTTTATCCGGATTTCCAGTGCAGTGCTTCATTGACCTTGCCAAGATGAAGCATTGAGGTTCTTTGATTGGTAAAGCACTTCCTTTCATTGCTCTGCTTCCAGGCAGCCTAGAGAACCCGCCCCCATTCCATCACATCCACAGCATGTCGGGCCCGGTCACAAGCCGATCCCGAGTCTACCCTGATGTGAACACACAAAGACCGCGGGAGTACTGGGACTACGAGTCGCACGTTGTCGAGTGGGGGTGAGCAAGAGAAACCGAACCACTTGTTGACATCGTAGGCTGTTTTTCTCGCACCGATACTGCTGTAACACTTCTCTAAACATTCTGAGTGGTGGTACCCTCTGTCTCCCTGAATTAGTGGCTGCCCTGGATGAGTTGGACATTAGCATCATTGTGTTTCATGGTTGAACCTGACAAGCAGTGGAGAATAATTAATAACATTGTTTGCACAAATCAGCACATAAATTATTTCACATAAAACTTCATTCATCGTTTAATACAGATATTGGATTAGCTACGTGAAATGTCAATCATCTGAAACGTTCTTTTATTTGTGGCACTTCCCCCCCCCTTTTGTCACAAAGAGTATTTTATGTGCTTCAGGAACCAAGATGACTACCAGCTGGTGCGAAAACTTGGCAGGGGCAAATACAGTGAAGTGTTTGAAGCTATAAACATCACAAACAATGAGAAAGTAGTCGTCAAAATACTCAAGGTATGTCAGCAGAACCATCCCGGCCATCTCTGGACGTAGCGACACAGTCAGTTTTTTGGAGTGTGTTCTGAGTAACATGGAGGCCATGCTGCAATAACACACTTTGTGTTCTTTTCACAGTGATTGAACGCTGTGTGTTTTTTTTTTTTTTATTTTCTAGTAGGCCACTTTCATGTGACTATTTGTATTGCCCACTTTATTTTTCCCAAAATGGGTTAACATCAGCAAGGCCTTTTAATTCATACAGTGAAATTATGTACTTAAGACTTGTTGCACTTGGTCTGCTAAGACTCTTGTTTTTAAGTGCCCTGTTTGTTACCATATTTAATTATTTAGCATTGTATGTTAAATGCTTTTTTCAGTAATTCAAACTGCTTACAGACAAGTGAAAGAAAATGTCAATGAATATGGATTAATGGATCAGCCTAAATAAGGTTAACCCTGAGTGTTTCATAATTCATTGCATATTTTATTAATAAGAAAATTCAACTGGTTTTTGTTTCGGCAGCGATTAGTATTATTGGGAAACATATTTGATATAAATTACTTTGACACTCTTCTGCTTTTAGTGTTGGGTAATTGGATAATTTTTCGTGCATTTTCAGCAGTTTTAGAGGCGTTTTCCAACTTTTCTTGCAGCCAGTTAAAAAGAAGAAAATCAAGCGGGAAATAAAGATTCTGGAAAACCTGAGAGGCGGCCCCAACATTATCACACTTTTAGACATTGTCAAGGACCCTGTGGTAGGTTCCTCAGCTTAAACATACTATTTGCAACTTTAAACATTTTTTTTCACAGAAGCAAAATAAAGGCTTATAAAATATTAATAGATTCAACTTTCTGTTTTCTACACTGATATGATTTTATATCTTTTCTCATGTACCCACCAGTCTCGAACACCAGCCCTAGTTTTTGAGCATGTAAACAACACAGACTTCAAGGTGAGCATTTCTGTCCTCCTGCACTATAGACTAAGCTCTTTTTGTCATGTTGAAAACATTCACAGCTTGGTGCTGTCGGATTTGTGAGCTACTTGTGACTGACAAGGCACTGTACTAAAATGCAGAAAACAAAAATGGATTTTTATTTGTTTTTGCAGCAATTGTATCAAACACTATCAGACTATGACATACGGTTCTACATGTATGAAATCTTAAAGGTAAGTACCATCCCTACTGTTAATGTGAACTGATAACCAGTGGAATGCCTGGCCTTGTTTATTAATTCAAGGCCTAGTTTCCCTGGTAACTCTTTGAGGCAGATGAAGTACTTTTTCCTTAAAGATGTTCAGGCTGTTAAGCAACTGACGTTTGCCTATTAAGTCATTGGTGAAATGTGACCACATTAACTTTGATTAGACTTATTCCTGGGCATGCTAAACATTTATACATTTATTTGCAAGTAATACAGTTTTCACTATTGCAAGCTTTCTGAGAATTACGTCTTTTTTGTTAAGTAGTGCTAGCATAAGAATTCAGATGCACACCAAAGCTTAATCTGGTGTATGAACAGATTCCAACTCTCAAGTTTTTCAAAAACCTTCTCTTATTCTGGCGAGGGTTCCTTAATGGTTCTTTCTTATTTAAAAATTCTCTTAAATCTCCCTGCTAGGGAGTCAAAGCACAGAGGAAGCAGGAAACATCCTTGCTATAGCGAATGAGTAGTTGGCCAGATCCTTTGTGATCTTGTGTGAAAAATCTCACTGTGCCTCCTTCCTTAAGTAGCTGTCATGCTGCTGACATTTATATTTTTTTGCACATGCTTTCCCATAAAACAACATAAAAGTGATAGCAAATAAAAGTGTATTTGACCAACATATGTAGACACAATGGCCAAAGTACTGCCACTTATTCCAGTGCCACTGTTTTTGTTAACGCACATTTAACATGAATAGCTGCATAGAGTTGATAGAGAGCTGCTGGACCACTCTATGCCACATCCAGCTTATGAACTTGTTAAAGTAATAAACCTACTGTTGGTCCCAGTTAAGTTCGTAATTACGTGTCTTGCTCTAGTAAGGATTTTTTTTGATTCCCTGAAAGCTGCAGGTTTCAGCAGGCCAAAGAGTATTCCATGGTTTAAATACTGCCAACGCTAAACAAGCGTTGATTTTTGCATCTACGTTTAAGTTTGGTGAGCTGGTAGTTTTGTCCTGCATATACCATATCTTGGTGGTGAAACTATCTTGCCCTTGGATGACCTTGTTTTTGGCCCCTTGCTTTAGGCCCTGGACTACTGTCACAGTATGGGAATCATGCACAGAGATGTCAAACCACACAACGTAATGATTGACCATGAACACAGAAAGGTATTTGCACTTTAACCTCTTAGCCCTTGATGAGATGTATATTGCAACCAGATGGGTGGTGAAGCCACATTTCAGGTCCCATCTACATTCATACACCTAGACAGGGGGAGGTGGTGGTGGGGGTCACTTACCTATAACAGGGAACAAGAAATGTCCTGTCTCAGGTCTAATTTAAGTTTCTCATTCAGTTAATTAGGAAGTATTCCCTTCTGAGGTAAGACAAGTTCAAGAGAGAATGATCTTGGTTTTGCTAATATGCAAATATGATCAGCTAAATAACGTTAACATATTAATACATTTAAGGTTTAGT
This sequence comes from Heterotis niloticus, assembly GCA_018136845.1. Classification (NCBI taxonomy): domain Eukaryota; kingdom Metazoa; phylum Chordata; class Actinopteri; order Osteoglossiformes; family Osteoglossidae; genus Heterotis; species Heterotis niloticus. The sequence continues at coordinate 28,534,227 of CM030892.1, read as the reverse complement.
TCTTGTGGCTGCTGTGTGGCATTAATAAGACATGAATGTGTTTCACTTGCAATTTATCCAACTTAAAAGCTACATCTGTCTTTCTTTTTATTGAATCATTTTTTAGACATTCTTGTCCCTTGTAGATTGATGATGAATTAAGTTGTATATTAAACTAGCAGTTTAAATCTGTTTTGGAAAGTTTCCATACAGAATGTTTGTTACCATCACATGGAAATTAGTCATGTATCTAATGTGTATTTAATCTTCATTAACTATATATGATGCATGTATTTGTAAAATGCACCACTGTGCCTAATGATCTGGCAAAGAATTATGATTTTTTTTGTTTTTTTTTAATAGAAATAAAAGGCTTGTTTTCCGTGTTCTAGCTCCGCCTGATAGACTGGGGCTTAGCAGAGTTCTACCACCCAAGCCAAGAGTACAACGTCAGAGTTGCATCACGATACTTCAAGGGACCTGAGCTGCTGGTAGACTACCAGGTGACTCATTCGTTCATTTGCACAAATGTCATTTGTCTCTTCAGTCTTCTTTCAAAAAATAACTTGTGTTCTGTGTGGTTCTCTCGGATCAATGCAGATGTATGACTACAGTTTAGACATGTGGAGCCTAGGCTGCATGTTGGCCAGTATGATCTTCAGGAAAGAACCTTTCTTCCATGGACATGACAATTATGATCAGGTGAGAAGTTTTTATAGTCTGTAACAGGACAAGTTTGCCACGTGACACCCGGTTATACAAAGCCCAGGTTCTTTGCTATTCTTTTGTCCTGGTAGGAAAGTTAAACGTATTAATGAAGGAATTTTTTTTTTTTTTTTTTTTTTTTTTTTTTTTTAAGTCAAAGTACATGCATCCTAACATCATTCTCACATGAAAAAAATTCTGTCATACTTGCAAATTTAATAGTGATTATCCAAGTCCTCTGTAGAGTACACTTATAATACAGTACAGTAGAGTTTTTTTTTTTTCTTTTTTTTTTCCCCCCTGCTGTGTAAGTGATATCTTAAATTTCTTCCCTTTCAGCTTGTTCGAATTGCTAAAGTACTGGGTACAGAAGACCTCTATGACTACATTGACAAATACAACATTGAACTGGACCCTCGATTCAATGACATTTTGGGCAGGTGTGTTCTAATAATTCACAAACTGTAGGGTACAAAGGAGCTTTAAAACGCTAGAATTTTTGTTCTTTATAGCTAGTACTTAGGGAGTTTACCTGTTTTGGGCTGACTGGTTCTGTCTGTGTTCTCCTGCCCACACACAGACATTCCCGCAAGAGGTGGGAGAGGTTTGTGCACAGTGAGAACCAGCATCTGGTCAGCACAGAAGCTCTGGACTTCCTGGACAAGCTGTTGCGTTATGACCACCAGGCCCGGCTGACGGCCCGAGAGGCCATGGAGCACCCTTACTTCTGTAAGTCTAGGTGCACACGCGCACCCACACAGTGGAAAAGCTACATAATACTTTGCAGTTATGAGAAGATGAGATTCTACAGTGGAGTCAACCATCTAGAACTGTTTTCTTGTCCATACAGATCCCATAGTGAAGGATCAGGTAAGAATGGGCTCCACATCAGGGATCACTGCCAGCAGCACCCCCGTCAGCTCCTCCAGCATGATGGCAGGTAGGTCACCAGTCTCTGCTTGTTATTGCAGTCAAAAAGATTAATCTTCATGTTCATCCATATCTGACCATGGTTCTGGAAACACATTCTGTAGATGCTACTGTCAGGACAAGCTCTTTGTGGCTGCTGGTTTAGTCCTTCTGAATCAGTCTGATTCCTCCATGACTGCAGCACATGGAATTAAATTTTTCCTCTGTGACAACAGGGATGTTGGCAGTTGCGCGTTCCTGTTTGATGCAAACCTGGCATTTTTCCGTTGACAGGTATCACATCAATGTCTTCAACACAGCCCATGGGAAACATTGCTGGGTCGCCTGTCATCTCCTCTTCAAACTCTCTGGGCACACAAGTCCCCACTGCCACAGGGGCACAGCCGTGAGCTGGACCCCAAAACACCTCTGTCTTGTTCTCACATATGGGCTTCATTTTTATGTTGACAATTGGGGGAAAAAATTGAAAAGGCAAAGAAATTAGATTTGTTTATCCATTTAATAATTATCTTGAAATTCAGACACACAGCAGGAATTTTGCTTTGTGGCTGTGTCTGAGTTAAAGTAGCCACAATCTTTCTTGATGACAGTGTCTAGAAAAGCAACTACACTGTAGAAATTAATAAGAAAAATGGATAATAAAATTTATTTTATATGTCCCTAAAGTGAACTGTGGTTTGGTGGAATTTTCTGAGGTTTGGCAGTGTAGTGGTATTTGTACATTTCCTCTTGGGTTCTCCTCTAATCCTGTGACCTTGTCCTGATCCTAAGATGGTGCTCAGTTTCCCAGAAACACAAATTTCAAGCAGTTTACAGTCTGTGTTTGCAGTTGCAACTGCTCTTTCTATTTTTTAGTTTTGTCATAAGATAGTAAATTCACTTTTTTCCGAAAAAGCATAAAGAAGTGTTTTTCAGAATATTAAACTAAATGTCCTTTAAAGCCCCCTTGCAGGAATTGTGTGTGTGTGTAATGAATGGAATGTGCGCCGCTTCAAGACATCCAGAAAATTGTGATTATGCAGAATTACAGACATGCAACAAATAATTGTGTGGTAATGTCTCTATGCAGTTAAAAACAAGCATACAGAAGCAAACCAGAAAGAAACAGAATAGATGTACAACCTTGACGCACTGTCTGCCAGACTTTCTTCAGGATTGGTGTAATGTGACCATATTTTCATATACTGATTCTTGCAGCAGCTTTCTGAATTTACTACACAGTTGCAAGAGTGATGTTTTAACTCCCTGATAAGGCGAGTCTGCTGTAGAGAAATGCTTTTACTAATTTTTGTGGTTTTCTCTTTATTTTTACAAAGAAATTTCATTTTTTTCATACCTCAGAATTAACACAAATATTAAAGGATATGGTTAAAAAAAGTCCTTGTGAAAAGTCTCACAGCAGTCACATGTTCCTTAATACTACCAACGTTTTTCCACAGTAAAAATCTCCAAATTTTAAGTTGTGGTATCTGATCAAGTTTCCGTTCAAAAGGCTTTTTAGATTGAGAACATGGTTCCTTTTGTACTTTGCCATTGTGTTTAAAAAATTTGTTAAAATGTCTTTTAACTTGGAAGTGTGTGTGTGTGTTAAAGACAGCCAAGTCCACCTTCATACAAGTCAACAGGAGATGAGTGGCTGGCAGGTATGTGGCCCAAATACTCACAAATGGTGCAGTCATAATGTTGTCACATTAGTGACATTTTTTTAAAATGACCTGTTTATAAAGTACACACCCAAATCTAACACAAAAAATACATGAGTGTGCACACCATCATGCCATGTTAAAGTAATTCATTATTTGTACGTGTGTAGCTTTATAATTTTTTTACCGCGGTAGTTGATAAGTTTAATTTTAAAGGGTAGTGGAGGAGGTTGGGTTCAAACTGAAGTCCTTTGCCTTGGAATTTGTAGCTTCCTGATTCAGATCCCCTCCTCTATTTCATTTAATCGAGGTATCTGGATTGATATAGTAAGAATACCCTGCTGAAAAGGGGTAAATTGTAAAACTTTACAAGAGTTTCAATAACTTTAGATCCTTTTTTTGTCTGTATTATGAGTTGAGAGATTTGTGCAGCTGCAAGATAAATACTGTTTAGCCGGACTCCGATCGATTCGCTCCTGTCCAGATTAGCCCTATTAAGAGCAGACGAAAGTGCAACAGCAAGGTTGCAGGTGCCAGACCTCATCAGTTTGTGTTTATGCAAAAGCTCACACCACCATCCAAAATGACCTGTCAATAATGTGGGCAACAATATGAAGAGGGGCATTTGTGTCACCTTAACAGGGTTCATGGTCCTCGAGAAGATGGTGTATGGGGTGGTGAACAGGACAACTGGGAGTTCCTTTGACCAAACAGCTTCTTCCTGTCAGTGGTTTCTTCCTGTTCTTGTCGGCGGGTCCATCTGCTGCACCACGACCAGCAACGTGCAGGTCTGGAATGTACAAAACCTCACCCTGGGACATCTTTCGTTTAATGGCCCCTTCGTTTTGGCAGCAAAAGTAATTGAAGGCAGTCTAATAAGTTTGGTATCTGAACGCTTCACTGTGATTAATCTGAGGAAACAGTGGAGGGTTTGTTGCAACTCTGCAAAACTGGCATATCTTTGGACCAACTTTATATCAGAAAGGGGTTCATACAGGTAATTGCATACTGCAAATTCCAGCTTGGTTCTTCTGTAGCCCTAGAATAATTTAGTTTTTTTTTTCTTTTTTCTTTTTTTTCCCCCCCAGTTTAGATACCTGACCATACCAAATACCGCTCACCTCAAGTCACCTGACACACTTTTAAACTGTTTAAAATTGCACGCTGAGTAAGGTGTTTGGATTTGTTAGAATTTACTTTGCCTCTAGCATCATGTCCAGAAGATGTGGCCCACAGTGCATTATGGGGAGGGAAGTAGGTGAAGAAGTCTACACTATGATTTAGCAATCTGGATGCTTTTGTAGTTTGTGTGTGTGTGTGTGTGTGTGTGTCAGGGAGTCATCTCTCAGACTTGGTTACTTTTGCTTGGAAGAAAAGATCCAAGTGAGGCAGAAGAATATAGGATCTTTGTTAAAGTTCTCCACGGCCCAGCTGTGTTGAGCTCAACTCAAAGGGAAGCTTTTGTGCTCCACATCAATGAGGAGCATAAGCTACTCCCTGGGAAGGTGGACAGTTTACTTTTTTCACTTCTAAAATAAATGTATAACAGCTGAGTATGATAAGTAAGAACATTACACCTCTCAGACCAAGAGTTACATTGATGCGTTTCTGTGAAAACAACTCCTTTTTCCTTTTCTTATGGTTGGATGTCTGTTAATGTCCAAATGCAGAGACGAGCAGGCATGGAACATGCAGTGGCCAATAGAGGGTGCGTGTTGGATGGGAAGCCCTGATCTGACAGGTTCTAACCGCACAGGATACGGAGGAATAGCTATTTCTGGCCAGACCACATGGTCCTCCTGTGACGCTGGCCATGCAGCAGGGGAAGTCATGCAGATGCCCAGGGCCTAAATGTCAAAGGTGGAGGCCTGTGCTGTCAACAGGAGGTGTTTAGTTCTGCATTGGTGTAAGTTTGATGAATCTGCCCCTAATTTTCTAGTCATGGTAGTCCCACCATTGTGCCCGAAAAGTTCTACATAATACAAACACTACACTAAAGTGTTGTTTTGTTTATTTTTTTAATTTTATTTTAATTATTGCTGTCTTTGTAACGTTGAAATTGAATTTGTTACTAGGGAAAGGCATGTACTGAAGAAGCTTGACTGAACTTTGGAAAATGTATGTAACCCAGTGTAACAGAAGCACAGGTGCCACTCAGGGGAGACCCCTGGTACTCGGACAAAGGCAGCACTGTACTTACGCACAGGTCTGCTAAACCCAGGGTGCACTACACTGCCCAAAGGGGACTTTCCGTAGCTGTAGGTGAACACAAAGAGGTACAGTTGGTGCTGAGTATTTTGTTCAACTTGATATGCAAGACCTTTATGTAAGGTAGAGAAGTGATAAAATCCGCAGCTTGTTGAAGCAGGGACTTCACAGAGATTTTGCCATTTTAAGCCTCATGCCATCAAATGACGTGTTCTCCTTAATGTCACCACCCTCACGTACACATACTGTACAACAGTACAAAAGCCACTATAGAAAATGAAATGGTTGAATTTCAGGACGGCAGTGACTGACAGGACGAGCAGTCTTGGGTCAAGCAGGTTTATCTTCCTTCTCAACCTCTGATGACCACTGAGCCAAGTTCAAGGGAGTTCTGAAGGTGTCAAGAAAGGAGACAAGGACTGATCCCCAAATCATCTTCCTGAACCAGCAGGTGAGACAGTGATCTCGGAGATGAGTGTGGGGGGCATGATGTTTGTTAAAACCTCCTAACAGCATTACAAGGCCATCCATCTCAAAAATGATCAACGTGTCTCTCAAATAAGCACAGTTAGATTTTGCATGGTGGCACAGCGGGTAGTTCCGGTGCTTCATAGCATAGTCACATTAAGAGGACTGGAAGAGCAGAAGTAAAGTAACACTGATGCCTTCACCATTTGACCAAAAATATGTCTTATGCTTACAATTAAAAGTGCCAAATCGAAACTGAAATGCTGTTTATGAAAATGAGTAAATATGGAAAAAATAGCTAACAAAACAAGAGCAGGGCTGTGAAGAGGTGATATAATTCATATGGGGTAGTTGCCAGGTGATGGAGCAGCAGGACCCTTGGGAAGGAGGCTGTGCCCCTATTTATGGTGGGGGGCTGGCTTCCTTCCCAACACACCGTGGAGTCTTGAGACCTTCTTAAAACAGATATTACAATTGCCCACTCAGTCTCACTAGTGTCCCACCTCTTCCTAAAGAGAACAAACATGAAGGAGGAACAACAATAAAGACTGCAGTAAATTACCCAAATAACAGAACAATAACCAAAAGTTTTTTTGTTGCAAGGCATGCTGGGAAGGTAGGGGTGTTGCAGGTAATTGAGTCACCAATTCACTGAAACATGTTTCTTTGGACCATAGCAGGAAGCCGACATGACGACAACATGCAAACTCCACAGAATGAAAGAGAATTAAACGCAGTGCAAGTGCTATAACACACTCACATTATACACTGCTTCACCTTACATTAAAACTTTTGCCAAAAGAAAACCTTATTTATCGTTTTCTCCTGAATAAGTGAAAATTTTTCAATCCATTTCAAACTTTCCTTTTATGTAAAACGAGTCATTTTTGTTGCCATAGTCCATATGCTTAACTAGTAAATTAGGAGCAACTTATCCCATGACTTGGTTAATAGTTTAGACAAGCATAAAAACTATTAAAAAAATTTTCTCAGTTCTGCTAGAGACAACATTTGGGACAAACTTAAGGAATAAATGACAGCCATGGCATGTAGTAATATTTTTAAGTAGATAAAGTTAAAAAAAAAAAAAAAAAAAGACTGGCAAATTGAAATGTATAAAGAAACATAATAGATCATGGGAAACTTTTTTTTTTTTTTTTATCTTCACAAATGTTGTTGAGTAAAAGTAAAATGATTGATGCCAGAAATTGAAATGTACAATTTTTCCAGAAATTTGCCTGAGTACAAGTAATGAATTACTATACATTTACTCTTTCACTGTCCACCTCTGCCCAGCAAATATTGTATTTGTGCCCTATACTTCACTATTTTTGAGAAGTGTTAAGCTCTGTGTTTTAAACAAAAGGCTGGAACACATCCCTCTCATGCAAAGGGGGAAGCTATGAGAAACAAAGGAAGAGGAAGAGGATCCAGCAGAATGGAAGTTTTCCAGACTTGGGAAGCCACTGGCCTTTGTGAAGTCTGACTGCTTACATCTCATCGCCACAGGGAGCAGGAGGAGCGGGACAGTCTCATCTGCAGACAGGTCAGCTCAGGTCTTTATCCCTACAGGAAATATGAAACATTGCACAAGACACTCATAATGCACTTAAAATAATTGGAAAAACAAAAGCAGAAAAGAACTGAATGAATAAATGACTAAAAAATAAGAGTAATAAATACAGACTAATTGTGGACAGGTCCTTGTGTTGCTTTATAATGGTAGATGGCTGATGGTAATGAAGACCCCCAGAAGTCCATCTTGATGCACCTGAGTTGACCTTGTGGCTGACTGTGATGGTGGTCACTTCATTTAGGGGATGTGAGCCAACGTCCATTATGGGCTGTAGCTTCCTCCTCATCCTTGCCTCTGCCACGGCCTTGACTGAATCAAGACTTTGGCCCACAACAGAACCAAATTTCCCTACAAGTTTGTTGTCCCCCCAGCAAACCTCATCATAAAGGGTCATACTGGTGACTACAGTCTGGTAGATGAGGAGCACGTTGCTGCACAGAAGCCTCCTAAGAAACTTCACCCGCTCTGTTCTTTATTATACAGCACATCTGGGTTGTGTGGCCACTTATAGCTGTTATTGATGTGAGCCTACAAGTACCTGCAGGACTAGGTCACCTCCACATCTGCACTGTTGATAGTAACTGGGCATAAGAGCTCCTTAACATATTAAAGATTAACCTCCAGCTCCTTTGTTTTGTTGAAATTGAGTTGGAGGTGGTTTGACTTGCACTATGAAACAAAGTTAATTTGTGCACATGGCCAAAAAATATGGATACTTCAGCATCACACCCATATGGGCTTGATGAACCTCCCATTCCAAACCCATGGGCATTCATATGGGGTTGCGTCCCCCTCCTGTGCTGCTATAACAGCCTCCATTCTTTTGGGAAGGCTGTCCACCAGCTTTGGGAGCACAGCTCTGGGAATTTGTGCCCATTCGGCCAGGAGAGCATCAGTCAGGTCGGGCACCAATGTCGGGCAGGAAGGCCTGGTTTTTGGTTGGTATTCCAGTTCTTATTAAAGATGTTCATTGGGGTTGAGGTCAGGGCTTTGTGCTGCAACTCAAGTTCTTCCACACCAACCCGGGTAAACTGTGAGTTTATGTAGCTCACACTGTCCATGAGGAGGGGACCATGGTCATACTGGAGCAGGAAAGGAGCTTCTTCTTCCCCAAACTGTAACCAAAAAGTTGGAAGCACACAGTTGTCTAGAACGTGTTTGTCTGCTGTGTGGGTGTGGCTCAAACAGCTCAGCTCAGTCATTAGAAGGGGGGTTCATATTTGGCCATACAGTGTATCAACATACATACATATACCTGAAATCACAAACAATTGGGACCAGAAGTCTATTTATAATTTAAAATACTTAAGTCTAACCACCACATCACAGTAAAAGCTTAATAATACAGCTTAATTTCTCTCTTTATCCATTCAGATTTTGTAAAAACATTACAAAATGAATCAACATTATCTGTAAGGTTTTTATTTTATACTTTTTTTATTCACAGCTCACACAGTGCAGGGTCTCGTTCCCTCTATCCCGAAACAGGGTAAACTATCGCGGTGATGCTAATTTATTATCCTTCTTTAACTTGAAGCAACATTAAGGTCAGACATTACAGTGCAGTTAAAGTCCACTTTAAAATGTGTGAAAATAAAAAGCACATAATGTCCATTAGTTCCTTTTCATAGTTTTCACTGTTCTGCTTTATATACGCAAGAGGGTGCCGTGTTAAATATTCAATATGCCTAAATACAAAAATATAAAAATACACAGAATTAAATCCACCTGGAAAATGTACAACATGCTGTAAGTCAATGTCTTTTCCTTGTAAGACCCCCCTGCCCACACCCACCCACACAGCTTTCTCAGCCCCTTGCTCTTGTGAGTCCATTTTAAGAACTGGCAGGCTATTTTTGCTCAGCAGTCACAAATTTTGGAACAGATGCGATAGGCAGCTATCAATAAACAAACCTGGGAATGTTCATATGTTCAAACATTCTTAACACAAAGCACTGGTTTATATTACAAAAATATTTTTAACTGATAAATATTAGAAGAATCCTTCCGCTCTTACAGTTTTTATTCCCAACCACTAGATGGCAACATTGTTTTATAAAAGTGGCCTGGTGGTGCAACTTTAAGATGCGACTCTGACTTTGATCTTTTTGCATATACGAATTTATTGAAATTATTTAACTTTTACTGAGTCACAACCAAATATGGGGTCAATTTTTTTTGTTTGTTTACGATTAACAAGAGCCAAGCGTGGGGGAATTTTCAAAGTTTGATGTGATGCAACAACATCTCTGACTAAAGAGATTTCACCTCATGAGCCAATTTTGAGGACCGCATCATGTTCATAAGTAGGGGGACACCTGCACTGTCCATCCATACAGCTCACGTTCTTCCTTCACTTTGAAAACAGAATCACACAGAAATGATCACACCATCTAAACATATGCTTTATTATAACAGCATCTTTAGTGGGCTGTCTTCAAGGCAGAAAAAGGTGACCAACTCCCTCCCTCAGTCAGTACCTGGCAGCCATTGAGGACCAACCAGCGCCCACGTGAAGCAGGCAATGAAACGCTTTCAGTCATGCGAAGTGCTGTGTCACAGGCCAGGAGCTAAAGGCACCTTCACAAACCAACTCCATCCTTGCTGAACACAGATACCTCTTCCTGATGTGTACAGTCAGCAGCTATAGATAAACAGTGGTGTTTATATGAGAGGGGAAACATTTTTTTAAAAAGCATCAGTAAGAAACATATAAGATCTGCTTGCCACCTCTCTGCTCCAAAGCCAACCTCGACTCCCCCAGGAGGCACCGATACAGCTGATTTAACTAAGTGACAGGCTCTGAGAGTGAATGGAGAAGTTAGGAATCGAAGAAGTTCAGTAGTCAGATGGTATGGTGACAAAAAAGGAACAAACTGCGCAAGAAAAATCTGGTCAGAACCACTTGAGGGAAAAACAGGCCTCCTGAGGTCATATTTTCTTTAACTGGTTATCTCCCAAGGGCACTTTCTCTCCTTGTGGCCTTGATTTGACAATCTGGACCTCATCTTTTAGTCCACAGAACCGCAGTGTAACCATCGCCAGAAGAGCAAGTGTGTGTGTGTGTGTGTGTGTGTGTGTGTGTGTGTGTGTGTGTGTCCTTTCATGACGTGGGTAAAGCTTGGCAGTACATTAAGGCCACAGTCAACCGTTGTGATTCATGTAATAATAAGAATGCAGACTTAAGTGTGAAAGCTTCATCTCCACCAGCACAGAGCTGCTGACAAGCGCAGGGTCTCCAGGGTGACAGCCTGGAGGAAAGGCTCTTCACTTTGAGTCAAAAAAGGCAGCGCACACACAGTGCTTGTTTGTAGAGTCATCAGTCAGTCGGCTGTCCTTTCACACCTGACGCACGGGGTCACATGATGCAGCATTTGTTCCTGAAGTGGTGAGGGTCCTTGTATCGTAGTCTCTGTTTAGGCCGGTATTTCTCCAGGTAAGTGAGTTGCTTGCTGTTGATGGCCCCCCTGCGCTTCCTGTGCAAAAAAGCATGCGCTTATCAGCAAGCTGTAAGATGAAAGATCCCAGAGTCGTTCGGCGAATGATCGGCACCTCTATATGTCGCTGTATGAAATGAACAGGCCGCAACAAGAGCTGAGTGACTTACTGCCGGATGAACTGGATCGCATCTTCATATTTCATGCCACTCTCTATCAACGCCAAGGCCACCAGAACAGGAGCCCTGCAAGAAATGTCCTTTGAACACCTCACAAACATAATTTATTTGTACATATGTACATATTCATGTCTATCTTCCATATATGGCGCTTAGAAATTAAACAAAAATTTTGCTCGCTGATAGAACACCTGGTGTCTCATTTGAGAGCAACAGCACCCCCTTGTGTAAAATTATAGTAATCTTTAGAAGGTTTCTGTGCAGCAGACGTGTATAAGGAATGTTTGGGGAGTCAGCCATTTGAAAAAGATGGCAGAGGCACAATATGTCTGTGAATGACAAATCAGCTTAGCGGTATATTAATGCTAACTGGAAAATGAAGCTGTGTTCCCTGTCTGTGCGGCAGAATCTTGTTCTGTACAGTTCCATGTATGCCCAACTAAGTCCTGGTTCCTATAACCAAGTAGCACTATGAAGCTCACTTGGGCACCATGGTGGTTCTCTTGTCTTGTAATATGAAGGTTCCCTTTCTACATCTCACTCAAAGGCACTTGCCGACAATTGACAGAGCAGGAATACCCTGCTGCATAAATTGGTAAAATATCCCACTATCCCTTTGGTGTTGGAAAAAAAATAACCCGGCAAAGGTTTACATGAGCTTAATGCACATTTTCTGAACAGAGAACTAACATTTCTGTATAAATTTTGAGACGTAATAATTGTTTGATTTGAATTCACATCTTTAGACCCTGGAGAGGTGGCGATATGCTCTAGAGAGAAGAGGAATGAAGGTCAGTAGGACTAAGACAGAATACATGTGCATAAATGAGAGGGAGGACAGAGGAATGGTGAGGATGCAGGGAATAGAGTTGGCGGAGGTGGGTGAATTTAAATACTTAGGATCAACAGTCCAGAGTAATGGGGAGTGTGGAAGAGAGGTGAAGAAGAGAGTGCAGGCAGGGTGGAGTGGGTGGAGAAGAGTGTCAGGAGTGATTTGTGACAGAAGGGTACCAGCAAGAGTGAAAGGGAAGGTCTACAAGATGGTAGTGAGACCAGCTATGCTTTATGGGTTGGAGACGGTGGCACTGACCAAAAGACAGGAGGCAGAACTGGAGGTGGAAGAGTTAAAGATGTTAAGATTTGCATTGGGTGTGATGAGGATGGACAGGGTTAGGAATGAGTATATTAGAGGGTCAGCACAGGTTAGACAGTTTGGAGACAAAGTCAGAGAGGCAAGATTGCATTGGTTTGGACATGTACAGAGGAGAGATTCTGGATATATCGGGAGAAGGATGCTAGGGATGGAGCTGCCAGGCAAGAGGAAGAGAGGAAGGCCTAAGAGGAGATTTATGGATGTGGTGAAGGAGGACATGCAAGTGGTGGGGGTGACGGAGAGAGATGCAGAGGACAGGAAGAAGTGGAAGCTTTTGATCCGCTGTGGCGACCCCTAACGGGAGCGGCCAAAAGAAGAAGAATTCACATCTTTGAAAGGGTTTGAAACATCAGATGAACACTGCCATATATCGCCATAATTGCTTTATAATTCCAAAGAATGCAAAATTAAGGATTTCCCTGCATGTGATGGTAGTCTGAATGTATTTTTACTATATATACTAAAAACCCGAGTTCCGTGGTTTTTTTTTTTTTTATGGCCCCTTGGAACAGAATGCCAGGCTACGGCTCCCAGCTGAATAGGAAAATAAATTAGAATGTCAAGCACACACTGGCGCCTATTCAAGAACAGCAGGGGAGGGTGGAGAAATGCGTCAAACACAGGGGTGGTACCCAGTCAGAGAGGGGGCCCAGTGACGGTGGCTCTCCTCCAGGGCTTCCCCTACCTGTCAGTTTCTGTCAGCTGGGAACAATAAAGTTCCATTTAAAAACGTTTCTCTAAAGAAGTATCAGTATCCACTTGCAGGAGACAGACCTGGACCAGGTTTATGTTTTAGATATTATAAAATAAAGACAAATGTTGGGTTCACTCAAAAAAAAAAAAAAAGAAACTGTTTTAGTCACAAAATTTCCAGATTCAGGAATCAAATACAATTGAAATATAAACATAAGAGATTCCAAGCTTTAAAAAATGAAAGGAGAAACTTATTGTTTGGATGCATAGTTTTTTCTTCTGGAAAATGAAGGACAACTGAACAACCACATGTATTTTCAATGCTTGAAACTGTAAAGTGAGCCTAATGGATCATTTGAAAGAAATACCCACCAACTCTGGTTGCCCATTTGATTTAAATATTTTACTGAAGGTTAGTGAGGTAAATGGCACAGCCTGACTCACCGGCCCAGTCCTGCCACGCAGTGCACTGCCACACAGCAGCCCGGGTCCTCACAGAACTTGCTCCTGAGGAGGTTGAGCCAGTCCTCCACAACCTTAGTGGGTGGGGGGGCCCCATCATCAAAGGGCCAGTCCTGTCGAGGTACAGTGCACATAGCTGTTAATAATGACTGTACATTAATAAATACATATCTCTAGTAAGATACAGAAGTCATAAAGCAAGAGCGCTTGTCTAGAAAGCTGTGTTTTTGTTGGCCTGGTATTGGAAATGATCTAATAGTGGACATGGGTGTTGCCCGCTGACATGCCTGTGCCTTCGACAAGGGCTTCCAGGGTTCCACAATGTGACTAAACAAGCAGAAGGTAATTTTAGAACCTTTTCACCTTAAAACCAGGACCCTTGAGAGCAAACAAAACCAGCAGCAGTGGCAGAGTTTCTTCCAAATACAGTGTGCGTGCATGTGTGAGTGTGTGCACGCGCCCAGCTGTTTCTGTTTCTCTGGAGTCGTCACTTTGTGCATTCACACAACACCAAAGTGCCAACAGGCTGAAAGTCCCCCTGGAGTGAGAGTGACACACAAAGGGCAGAGGTGAGACAAACTAGGACACCTTGCTCGAACCAGATTAACATCAAACTCTGTAACGGAGTAGATTAAATCTGGATTTTGGAATGAGCAAGGAGTCTTTGGGTGTGAATTTTCGGTATTCTTGGAAATAATAAATAACTGCATTGTCCTTGTTTTCGCAATTGTTTAACTCTTCAGCCAGGAAAGCTATACTTTTCCCCAAGCGAGAGGAGACAGTTGGTTCAATGATGCTGAAATCTGTTGCGAGGTGAACAGAGGTCCAGAATACCGGTGCTGAGCTTCTGGTCATTAACCAGAACTTTGCCCTCATCTAGTGCAGAGCCTCACATCTCTACCCCCAGCCTAGCACTTTTGCTCCAGTGCGAATGCTGTGCCACCTGTCGCCTCCCTGCTCACTGCATGGAGTGCATCTCCAAACAGACAATCTGGACCAGACCAACACTTTGCCTGCGGTCACTGTGTCAGAGGACTTTCCTGGCAGGATGCAGCGGAACAGAATGTGACATTTAGCACTCATTCGGAGTCAGCTCAGCTGCTTTACTAAAATCATAATCCTTTAACATTTCAATAATGCGACATTACGTTATAGATAGGTCAGTGCAAGCTTATTATAGGTGCAGACATCATTTGTTAACTGCTTAAAAGTGGCACCCTCATCTTAAAATAACTAGAGATCAATTTGGGCATTCGTATGAGGCTTTACAAATTGTCATGGGAGACTGAGGTTCATCACCAATAGACACACACACACCCTCTCACTCCACAGAGAGAATGAAAACATGAGATGCTCTAAATGAGAGCCAGTGGGAAAGGAGGTTATGAGAGCAGAGGACTGGGACAAACTAGGGGTCCTGCTAGCCCACCATCCTTGATGTGACAAAATCACCGCGACTGCTGTCAGACTATAGGAGGAGATGCACAGAAGGCTGGAGGTCCCCACTCTTCTTCCGCGAGGCTATGTCTGGCTATTATTACCACCTGGGCTGCTGCTGCTGCTGGAGAACAAGGCAGCGCGAACACCTCAAGCACCAGCAGGGGTCAGCACTGTGCAGAAGAGAGCCCAGCCTAGATCACTCACCACCACTGTGATCCCGTCCTTCTCCAGCGGTGTTTTGTCATATGTGATTTCGCACACCCGAACCACTGTAGTTGCGCCATATTTCTTCAGGTCCTGTGAAGTCAGTTCAAGCTGAAATTAATTCGACCGCACAGCGTTTATCCTGTCTCAGTAGAGAAGCTGCAAAGTTTTGTAAATTTGCCTGGCTTGGTTATTACAGATACAGAACTACACTACAGTACAGACTGTGCTGGACCTGTCCAGTTTTCTATAACCACTGCCATGTGATAGTGATCCAAGGACACATATCCATGGCAACGGGGTGCTCTTGAGTCTGAGAAAACTGCGTGTGTGTGTCCGTCAGTGGTGGGCATCGCATTCACCCAGCTACCAACTGCTGTGTGAGAGACTTAGCGAAAAGGACTGGTGTGTAAATAACAAGCAGCTGTTTATTAGATTATAAGCAGTTGTGCTCTCCTGACAGGTTAGTGCTGTGGGTGGAGACCATCACCTCGATGAAGGAGCTGAGGCTGGAGTTGGTGGGGTTGTGGGTGATAAGGAAGCGCATGTTCTTGTAGCAGACCTCCACGGGGGCGGGCCGGTTCATGCGTGCCATGTTGCCGTCTCCAGCGTCCGC
Organism: Heterotis niloticus; assembly: GCA_018136845.1. Lineage (NCBI taxonomy): Eukaryota > Metazoa > Chordata > Actinopteri > Osteoglossiformes > Osteoglossidae > Heterotis > Heterotis niloticus. Next base: position 28,518,534 of record CM030892.1, on the reverse strand, counting down.
TTGCACGGCGCTTTCTTCAGGACTCCTTAGCAACAGCTGAAGTTTCCAGGAGCACCGCGTGATCACGACTCTGCCCACCAGGCAAAGTGCCACCAAAGGAAAGGCTACCTGCGACTTGTTAGGCAGTCTGGAGGCAGTGGGGGGGTGGGTGCTGTGAGCTGTTTTCCACTGAGTCGCGCCCTCATGTGCTACCCCATTGGTGTGTGGGGAAGGGGGCTTCTTGAGGGGGAAAGGGCAGCAGGCTGGGCAGGTGTTGCCCAGACTCAGGAGGGGTCAGCGAAGGGCAGTGCCACAGGACATGGCCCCCCCCAGCTGCTCGCAAGGGTAGATGCTGGGTGTGGCAGAAATGACTGCTCCTAGCAGGATGTCTGTCAGCAACCCAGCCAGATGACCACAGGGCTGTGGGAGAGACCAGAGATGCATGGTCAGAATGATCCCACACATACGCACCCCAACACACTCACACTGGTGCTTAATATACACCGCAGGGACCGTGCAAAGATGAGACAAACATAATGGCATCATGTGTCTATTTCGAGATGCAACAAACGATTATAAAAATGAGCCTGAACACGGCAGTGAAGTTCATTTCTACAGCATGAGATCACAGTGAAACACACTGAATGAATAGGCTTGCTGTGATTTATCCACAAACAAAACTCCACAGGAGCAACCCTGAGCGTCACGCTGCACAGGCAGCTCAGTGTATTCTCAGTACAGGACCAGCAGCGAAAGCGTGCTTACTTGACCGTAGCCGACAGCTGGGAGGTTCGTGCTCTAACTGCAAGAGCTGAACAGCACAGGTGGATGAAGAGCCACAAAAGCAGGTTTCCATCCATGAGAAGTTCCCCAGTATAAGAGCAGGAGGAGAGGCGCAACGGAGACACACAAAAGTGCGGTGGAGAACAGCTGTGCCACCTGAAGTCACGTCTTCAAAACAAAAGCAACGACAACCTGAACACGTGGACGCCAAGTGCCTGCAGCCTGAGCAGATAAGGCAGCAGATCTGCGAGCATCACGACAGCAGCTGCTAGTCATTGGGGTGAAACCACAGACACACGAGTCCAACGGTGATGTAAGGAAGCACACGTGATGGAAGGAAGGAGGTGCTCTGTGTGTGTGTGTGTGTGTGTGTGTGTGTGTGTGTGTGTGTCTGCCTGTTGCTCTGCAGGGAACAGCACTGTGTAAACAGGCACCGCTGATGCTAATGATCGACACTGCTATGAACCAGTTGAGACCGCCCAGGCTTCCATAAAACACTGACAGCGCTCAGCCCTCCTGTCACGCACAAATACACTCAGTGCTTGTAGTGAACGCAGAGAAGCCGGCTGCCAGCAGCATCATGTCTGTTCATCCTCTGCTGCTCTGCTCCACTATTGCTGCTTCCACTGCTGCTGTAGTTAACACTTTTACTACTGTTACTACCACTACTGCTATTGATACTGGTATTACTAGCAATACTGCTAATACTGCTGGTATTACTAACATTACTATTGGTATTACTAAAACTACTTGTACTACTGCTACTACTACTGTAGTTGGTAATGCTGCTGCTATAATGGCTAGAAGTACCAATACTACTAGTATTAGTGTTGCTCCTGTAACTGACACTACGCTAAATTAGTTATACCCACTGTCACTAACACCCCAGCAGCAACCAAGGCTACACCTACTGCAACTACCTATCCAGTCATAACTACTACTGCTCCTTCAACTGCCATTGCTGCTGAAATAACTGGTACAACTTTTGCCACTGGCTTCCACAGCTGCTGCTAACACAACTATTACCATGCTTACTATCACCAACACTACTAGTATTACCTTTACTAAGAGTATCACTATCACAGCTACCGGTTGTACGCTTAGTAGAACTTCAACTTCCATTGCTACCTGAGTGCTGCTGCAGTTCCTATTGTTATTGCTATTATATTATTCAGTCATTACCTTGCAGTCAAAAGTCCAAATCTGAATCCCTGATTTACAAAATATTTTATTTTTATTAAATAAGCTGACACTTTTTAACAGCCCAACTTAAAGAGTTGAGCAATAACTTGTCAATTTATTGAGCTAGCCAAGTTTTACCAGGCCAATTCAGGGTAAATACTTTGCTCAAGGACACTGCAGCAACAACAGGATTCAAATCTACACCATTTGGACCCAAAGTGGCAACCCTAACCTACTTAAAGTTAGGCACTTCTATAAATGGTAAATAATTTTAAAGCAGCTCAGCTCAAAAGCATGGAGAAAAATAAAAATTGTAATAAGCAATAATACAGCTATTGCTGCTACCAGCACCTTTAATTTTAGCAGTGACCACCATTATATGGATCGTCCACTTTCTGGTAACAGTGGTCCTATAATAGACGAATGAATCCAGATTAGACCACTGCTATACATGCTAGCAGAATATACTGCATTTTTTCATAGTAATGAAACTATAAACAATGACAACCTTTTTACCGACAACGTGATGCTCAAAGTTACGCTGCCTGCAGCTGCTGCCGTAACCATGGAACAGTGCGGCTGTTAATGGTGCGCCTACTGCCTCACGTGTGGCTCTTGCAGAAATAGTTGCACTGATTAGGAAGACTATTAGTTTCCTGTGATTTTGATCTGTCCACTGGCACCGCTAACTGCATTAGAATCTAAAATGGCTGTAGTTTAATGTTGTTTACTCCACATTCTTCAAAGGGAAATAATGGCCCAGCTTATCTGTTTACAAAACATGGAAAACACAAGATATCCAGTCACAGCACACCCTTCTCGTGTTCAAGGTGGTCTCCATATTCTTGGGGATCGTAGGACTTGGGTCTCATCTCAGTCGGAGTCGAAAGGGGAGCTGGCATGCGGACCGGAACGCGGAGGCACCTCCAAGGGACCTTCAGGGTGCCAAAACCCCTGGGAGCCAGAGGGCCACCATTCCATGTAGGGAACCGTGGGTTATGGGTTTGATCACCAAGGGAACAATAAGGTCCTTACCTAGAAAACCCTTCAGAAGAAAAATCAGCCGGATTAGGCTGTCAAAGCTCTTGTGGTGCAAGATCCTTAAACAACGGATCTGGGCAGCTACGGTGCATGAAACGGCATCTAACACCTGAGAGATTTTTCATTAGATATCTCAAGTGATCACAAGCAGAGCCCCAAAGCTGTGATAAATTTATGAACCCAATGTTAAGTCAAACCAAGGGAAGTAAACTGATTTTCTTAACTCTAACACCAACAAAGGCCACTCTTGCAGAATGTTACCAGTTCAAGGTAGCCAGTGACACCAGCAAAGTGTTCACCTGGAACAGGTAAGCAAAGACTGGTCTTGTGAGATCCTTAATGACTAGGAGTCTCTCATGCTTTACCAAATGACACAGAAGTTTCTGTCTTACTGGCTGGAATTTCAGCAACTCGAGCACTGATGAAGAGCTCGAGTGTCCAACTGGAAATCTGTCCCGCTCTTTGTGGTGACAACTGGATGAAACCAGAGCTCGGTTCCCCGTGGCACAATTAACCGGCATTTTCCCGTAGGAGTCAATAAATCACTGCGAAGACAGACAATTTCAGGGAGGCTGCGAGTGTTTGGAACCTGGATGCAAAGCAGAAGAGCAGCCAGCTGGGATGGGGAGAGGCAGCGCGTTTCACTGTTGATGGCGAGACTGGGAGACAGGGGAGCTCAGAGACAGCAGGGGATGGCAGTTTTGCACGCCTGTCATGTACCTCATCAAGAGATGTGGAGGCACGAAGAAAGTCCCTTGGGAGTCTAAGCCTTTTCCTTGCTGCGCCTTGTTCCCCCTGCCTCCCGGCAAGTGTCACACGGCACCCGTGAGGGGCAACACGTGCCCTGGGGACCGTCAAGGAGGTTATTTCTGAACATGGCCCAGTAATCATCAGTGTGGAACAGGGCAGGCTGCCTAAACTTGGAAATCACCAACCAGCACAGATGCACCTCACCAAACAGATCTGGGGACTGTCTTGACAATCGAGTTACGCTTGTTGAACCTGTGATGGCCAGACTAGAGCTATGTTGGAAGGAGATTGAGCTGGATAGCTCGGGCAGCACTGGGTCAAAAGGGTGCTCCACAGCACAGAGAGTGCACGCAGAACCCCCCACCCCCAGCACCACTCCCTGCTCTCTTTCTAAATTTAACTGCTTGGCTACCCTCACACACGTGCACTTCTTTAACACATGGAGAGGCCGAGTCCTCCGGATGACGCGTGAAGGCTCTGTTTTGAAACCTGAGCACCATCAAGTTTGTAACTGACTCCTACCCCCCCAGTGGAACATTACTGAAAAGGTGAAAAAATAAAAATAATAAGTATTGAATAGGAACATCCACACTCTCAGGACGCCTAAATGGGCACTGGAAAAGTCACGTCTTTCGTAACTGAACCGCAATGATAGCTGTGGATCAGGCTTCGGCGCTTGCTCTGAAAATAAATAAATAAATAAGAGTTGCATCACCTGATGTAGCATGCGGTCCGCAAAGACACTGACATCAAACTGTATTTGACATTCCATGAAAGGACACATCCAAACCAAACTCCTGTCCCACATGACCAAACACCGTTTCCCCCTTAACGCTGACCTTTGCTTCCAAAACACACCAGACATCCACGGCCTTATTTAGAAGTGCTCAGATGTCACATTCGGGCAAAGAAGTAAATAAAACGACTGATGTCATGCAGAGACACCCTTACAAACTGGGAGGTCAAGAAGACGAAGGGAACTAAACAGGCAAGTGGACGTGACATGGGACAGCAACTTTCATGGCTGTCTTTATACTCTTCCCCCTGCTTTGTCCTGTGACGAACAGCATCGTGAGGGCCGATGGCTATGACCTACACCCACGTTTCAGACAGCTGCCGCGGGACATCTCACGAGGAACAGAAGACACCCCAACACCGTCCCCTCACTCTGCGTGGCCAGAAAGGAAATGTCTTCACAGGGCCAGAGGACTCTGGGACAGGAGGATCAATGTCAGCCTCCATCATGGTGCTATATGGGCTTTTATGCTGGGGGTATCTGGATCCATGCCTAGCAAGTCAACAACAGGCCATCCCAGGTGGGGCAGAGTTCTTGGCAACCTGTCTCCTGACACCTGATTTGGTTGCCAGCAAGGCCCGAGGGCCCAGAAACACCAGCGCTGCAGGAGCGTCCTGGAGTGTCAGGCAGCCATGCCTTTTGAGATGTCAACCTTTGCAGCTTTCAGTATGGTCTGACATGATGTTTCAGTGGACTCTGTCCTATCATAGCTATGGAAGACAGAATGCACTACCCCCAAAGCAGTAGCAGGAACCCTGTGGAATAAGTGGTGGCAAATTAAATTCATAATAAATACAAAAATATGTACATTTCAATCAGCATTTGGAGTAAAAACCAATACTGAAGACAGGTTGAAGAGCCGATACCCTGCACAGCCATTTCCCGTGCGTCTCTACTGACCCTTTCAAGGTTGGAGGCCAGGCTGTGAAGAATGTGGCCCAGAAATCCAACTGCTCCAGATGTGAGTGGCAAGAACAAGCCATCATATCAAAGAATAGGAGACAATCATTTGGGCACATAAACCCTGAAACTGAGATTTCTGCACACTGCACAGCAGGAACCTTGAACCTGAGACAAAGACTGGCAGAACTGCATTCTGGTAAAAATACCCGCCCAAATTAACGGGCAAAACAACGTGAACTGGGATGAAAGCTTTGGCTAAGCCTCAAAATAATAACAAGAACAAAGGCACGAGACTCATAGCCCTCTCATTCGAATGAGATGAGCTCATCCTTTCCCCCTTTGCAACTTGCGTGGCAGAAGCTGTGTAACCGGCTCTCCCTTGTGAGAATTCAGTGTCGGCTGTGCGATGACTTGCAACCAACTAAAGCCCCCTGATCATCAACCCACCGATGGGACTCCATCACATAAGCGGCATTATCTCCATCTCTAAGGTTTCCATCTACAAGATCTATGAAAGGAAAAAGCAGCTTTAACTGTACATCTGCACCAGGTGTTTCCTGTAGTGACCTTTGCCCTTTGAGCATAGCTTCCTGAATGTCTGACCGTGTCATAGCTCCTCCTTAGCAGATCCTGAAGGTCTTAGCTCCTTCACTTAGATCTTCCCCAATAATTAATACAAATAAGATGGTAGCACCATGTAACTGAGGTCCATGCTAATGGACACACAGGCTGCCGTGGCTCCTGCTGGCCAGGCCTGGGATCACTGCTGCACAGAGTTCATACACAGAAAGGTGAGGATAAACAAACCTCTAGGAGAAGAAAATGAAATTCTGAGAGTCCCCAGTCTTAATTTCCTGTACACTTCAACCTATCTACCCTAGCGTCCCAAGAGGCCCTGAATACAATTTCCCATTTTCAAGGAACACGCATGAGGACCCAAGGAAATTTAAAGTACGGGATAACTGCATCGTTTCGGCTAAGGTAGTTACTTATAATTACAAGTGTCATGAAATTTTAGGAGGAATTTTGTAAAATCTGACTGGGCATTTTGGCTCATTTTGGTGAAGGCCTTGGAAGGCCTTAGCTGTTTTGTCTAGCTACTCTTTGATGAACATTCTTAGAGATTCCCAGTATCAGTTTGAGATGGGAATTTCTTGTCCAGCAAGTAATAAAATATCTTCTGTAAATGATGTGATGTCCTAAGTCAGAGGGCTAAGCAGCCAGAGACCCAGACTTCCATAGGAGGTCATGTGCAACACCCAAATTTCTTCAGAAGTTCACAATTAAAAGTAAAACTAACATTTCAAACCCAAGATTTGTCCAAAATGATGTGAAATTTATACCCTGCAATAGGGTTCTTCTGAAACCGAGATTCCTGCTAGGAAATAATTTTGGTCTCTAAAAGACGGCACTGTGCAATTTCGTCAATTTTTATAAACAAGTCAAATCGTGGCAAGAGGCTTTAACTGCCGCGTCACTTGGGGTTACTGCAGATAAACACCAAGGCCTAACAGATTATTAGATTCAGGTTTCACTCTTATATGCAAAAAAAAAAACTTTTGGCAGATCTTTCTTTCCCACATTAGCTCCTTCATATTCTGTGCACCCCCCCTCAGCCCAACTTCCTTTTGAGTGCTTCCTGTCAAGTGTACGCTTGAATTACAGGCCACCAGCTGCTGCCATTTAACATCTCGCTTCCTGCCATGAAAAAGGCACATAGTGTGGAGAGGAGATGTCTTGGGATTTGGGCACCGGGGGCCGGGGGGTTTAGAACATGTGCTGCTGTTCATGCAGTCGTGATGAAAACGGCAAGGAAGGTGTGGGGGTAGGTGGGTAACTGAATCTAAATCTTTGTTTATACCTTTTAGAAACCTGGAGTGAGAAGTTTGGTAAGTTAATATCAAAGCTTGCCACTCAGTTTTAAACGTGGGTAATAGTTCGCTGAGGCTCAGGCTGCGGAGAGCCGACAGAAAGAGGAGGGGCAAAGAAAGCAGTTTGAGATCATAGGCCTGTCAGGATTTTTCCCAAGATAGGTCAGTGAGTGATCCCTCATGGTTGTCTTCGTACTTTCCCCCGCCTTGTTCTGCAATGAACAGCGTCATGTGGGGTCAGCGCCGGCCCTTCTTTCTCAGCAGCGCAGCGGGGTGACGGCCATGCCCTGACCCCACGTTTCAGAGGGCTGCCACGGGACAACCCGTCAGGAGCGGAAGACACCCCAACACCGTCCCCTCGCTCTGTGTGGCCAGAAAGGAAATGTCCTCACAGGGTTAGAGGACTCCAGGACAGGAGGACTGATGTCAGCCCCCTTCGTGGTGCTATCCGGGCTTTTACACCGGGAGTTTCTGGGTCCGTGCCTAGCAAGTCGTCATTGTTAATTTGTGCTTTGGGAACATTTAATGCCCCAGCCGCATTTCATTGCCTTTTTATACATATTAAAGGCTTTTATCCAGAGTGCTCCAGTAAACATCAAACTGCTCGCCCAGAACCGACCCAAAGTGTTTCTCCTCATACCATGATACAGCCGATTTCAATAAGGGTTCATTATGGCCACGTAACCGCATGTCGTAAGGCAGTTTCGTCACCCTGTCATAAGGGAATTTGACTGTTGTTATGTCCAGGGTTCTGAATGCTGATCTAACCAGCACAGAATAAGACAGCAGAGCGACGCAGTAAATAACCCGGCGGAAGTCTGCCTAAACACGGGGTGGAGGAATCATCGAGTCCAAGCGGTTATTTGCTAAAGGCACATTCAGCAGAGTCACATCAAAATCCAGCTCATTTGTTTTTCACCTGGCGGAGCCGCCGGAAGCAGAGGTGCAGCGCAGCCGCCGGGCCGCCGCAACAAGGTCTGTCTCTCAGAAGAGAACCGTAGTCAAAGTAGGACGGGCTTGGATCGTGACTTGCGATCAGGATGCGATGATTCACCAGTGGCGTTCTCAGCGAATTTTAATTTAATCTCCAATTAAAGCCAGGTCTGTACGAGGCCCTTTCTTGGCATCCGTGATCTTGATGCTGAACACGGCGTGAGACTGTTGCATTTCGTAACCATTGTTTATGGGGACTCGAGGAATGAGTCAGAGTCTGCAGCTCTGAGCAAGAGCTTTACCACAGTACAGAGCCGTGTTCTTCTCATCCCTGTTCTTGCCACTCCAGTGTAGGAGAAAGCAGGACGCGGTATTGCTATTACTATTAATAGCTGAGGCTTATATCCAATATGACTTACCATTTTAACCATTTGTACAGCTCAGTATTTTTAGTGGTGAAAGTACCTTGCTTAAAAGAAGGCAACCCCTTCGATTTCATCCCCCCCCCCCACCCTAACCGCTCAAACACAAACACACACCTGCTTGCTGGCACTCAGCACTGACACTCCATGCAAGCCCAGGCAACACGACACACCTGCTAACCCGCTAACTGGTACCGTGTGCGTCCACACGCAGCAATCCGTGAGCGCTTACCTGCACGTGTATAATTGTCCTGTGCGGTGGAAAGAAAGCAGCCATTATCCAGCATGCCCAAACACCCCCTACCCAGCAGACCTTGAGCACAGAGTGTGAGATGAGCAGTTTTGCTAGTTCTCGCTGTCCGCCCCACGACATGATGTGGGGTCCTGGTGTGCATGAGCACCTCACACTTCCACGGTGACCGTACGTGCGAACTTCCGCATACGCTTTCCCACTGGGACGCTGGAGGTCGCTCCCAACCACCCCGGCACGCAGAGTTTCCGGACGTGGCAGCTGCAAATCTTCATTCCCAGGGTCCCTCACGCTGACAGCACCCCTGCAGCCCTGGATCTAAATCACAACATTTTACACAACAGAAGCCTGACATCCACTGCAGAAACACTAGGTGCTTAGCTGATGCTTTCACCCAAACTTGAAATACTTCATCCATTTATTACACAGGGCATTTTTGTGGAGCAATTTATGATAAGAACACTGTTCATGGGCACTATAGCACTACAAGGGAGCAGGGATCGAACTGGCAACCTTCAGGTCACACATCTATACTGTTAAATTCTGTGCTACATGTTGCCTTAACCATGAGCACCGAACCATTTCCCTTCCACAAAGGAGAGCTGTTTACTTCATCCAAGTATTACATGGTACATTTTTCAGCAAGGCAGACCTGGAATGAAATGTTTTCCACAGAGGTGAACACACTTGTGCAATGCAGTAAGGCCCACGTGCAGTAAGCAGGCCGTTTCACACACCGCCTTGCTTGCCCTGGTTCCTTACACTACGTGAAACTCAAGCAACCCTGTTATATAAGCTTATTTGAATAAGTCTGACGGTTAGCCAACTAGCACTGCTTCGGGTTGTTCTCACAAACCATGTGTGCGAGCGCAGCACACAAACAAAAACTGCACGGTTCCTCAAACTCCGCTAATTTCAGCATTGGTTTCGCTATCGCTTCACGTGCTGTCGCGGCCGCGCAGAAATGCACACGCAACCAAACCTCATGGGAGCCACCTTAACAGAACTGACATCTTTATTTCTCAGAATCAGCCGTTTTGTTTTGGATTTTCAAAAAAGAAAAAAGAAAAATCCCTTGACAGTAAAGGATCTGAGAGGACTATGAGAACAGGTGCAGCTCACGCTCATCACCCGTATGGTGGCAACCACGAGCATCAAGGACTCACTTCCTTCAGCATCTCCACTGAAGCAGAGTTGCAGAAGTGAGCAAAATGACAAAGAAAAAGGAGCACTCAACCAAGAGGCTCCAGCAGATCCAGAGATCCCAATCTAAACGCTCCTCCCAAACCCCAAATTCTCTATTTTCACGGCTTGTCGCCAAGCTCATTTTGAATGACGAATGCAACCGAATTCTTCCTGTCATTGGTTGAGGTGCAATTCCCCACGCGGCAATAAGTCGGTAGTGTCCACACTCCGCGGAACGACAGCGGGAAACATTTCCCGTCATTGTGTTCCTGCCTTACCCGGCTCGTGGCCCATCACGAAGCAGCTGGTCCCCTACAGCGACAACATGCATCATCCCTCAGGGACACAGCTCAAGTTCTCTTCGACACAGAACACAGCTTATCTAAATTTGGACAATATATGGGAATCGAGCTGGTTTCCTAATGCCAGTCTGAGAGAAGGAATGAAGGGTCAAATACAGTGACGCAAATGACAGAGACAGAGCTCACAGCAATCGTGCTCACCCAGGGCCAGGTTTAGAGGGTTTTTTTTGTTAATTTCTGTTGTGAAGTTCTTTATTGCAAGCACAGCAGGTTGTCGGTTCAGAACACGGATGCAAGCCCTTACAGTTATGACTGCAAGTGTCTATCTGTGCATCAGACTAAAAAGATCTCCACGGTCCACTGCTGACCATCAGTGCATCCCAAACACCTGCGTGGTCCATCATGCAATGTCCTCAATGTAAACAAAGCTTCAACCGCAAACCACGAGCAAAGCGAGCCTTTCTGAAAAATTTGCTACCAGAGTTTTGCACTGAAGTCATGATGCAAAGAACTGTGACACCGAAGCTGAATAAACCAGAAAGAGTAGCGCAAAGTGTCACTTTAGGTGCACAGGAACATCAAGCAGTTTTGTGAAAATTGGCTTCAAATCCTTCTGTATGTGGGCTGTTTTTATCCACGTGCCACCAAAAGAAACTCTTTTACAACAGAAAAGATCTGCCAGATCCTGCTTTTATTTTTGAAGAGTTTCCGAAGGGGAAACAACAGTGACTTTTCTGCACCAGATACAGCCTGACCCATAGTGAAAATCTTTTGAAATGAGACAACAAAACAAAACAGAATGCAGGAAAAAAAAACATTTAAGCTATTTTCCAAGTCCAAGACAGAAGGAGTGATAAAGCGAGAGAGTGCAAGACAGGCAGGTCCCACACGTGCAGAAGTGGCACACGGCAAACTCTGATACAAAGCCGGTTGACAGTCACAGTAAGTCAGGGGGTCTCACCTCTGGATCCCGGTCGGTCCAAAGAAGTCAACTCTGTCGGTGAACCATCCAACAAAACTCTCTATTTAAAGCGCCCTCCCTTCCTGCCTGGCCGGGTGTGTGCACATGTGCTCCTTTGCGAGTGTGTGTGTGTGTGTGTGTGTGTGTGTGTGTGTGTGTGTGTGTGTGTACGCGTGCGTAGTCTGCCAGTGTTGCGTTGCCTGTCTTCAATTAGTGACCCAAAATGTCAGCCTGAAGGAAACCGGGCAGCCAGCTCCACGGAGGATCCTGACACAGTAAAGCCGAGCTCCGCCACGGGGGCAGGCTTCCAGGAGCTGGAGGCTGGAGAGGTGGGGTTAGTGGCTGCGGTTAAAGCCTGGGACAATAAGCAGGGCTGTGGGGGAAGACAGGATCACCGCTGACGCAGAGAGCGGTCACTCACAGTAATTCACTGGGCAGACCTTGCAGGCTGAGGGGCAACAGTACCGCTTCCACATGGAAGACAAATTGCAACCATTTACCTTGGGATCTGATCCTAAAAGTGAATACAAATGAAAAGTCTTAGCTTTCTCACACAGGCATTTTATTACGAAGACCTGGAATTCAAATAGCATGACCTTAAACAATTATCTCTTAAAACACATAAATTGTGTCAGTGTGTCAGGAATGCTAACAGTCTGTACAAAAAAAATACGGAATAAAGAGTGTAGGGTCAGTACTCCGAGGCTCTAAAATCAGCCATTTCCAAATAATATTTGCCTGTATATGACTCTGTGTGTGTGTGTGTGTGTGTGTGTGTGTGTGTGTGTGTGTGTGTGTGTGTTTTTGTTGGGTGTGCTGGGGGCAGATCTGCCATCCCACACACACAAACACACATACACACCTATCGTTCTTCCTCCTCTACCACCATTACTTGGGGTGGGGGTCCCAGAGCTGCTGGATTTTTGGCCCGCATTTTCCCTACACAAAGGGAGTTGCCCTTCCGCTGGAGCCCTGCAACAGTTTCCCCCTCGACGTCAGCAAGAGCGGCGCGCCCACCTCCGACAGGAGTCCACGCACAGCGCCAGTGCCGGAAGGAAACCCTCGCCCTCCCGGGCCTCTTCCTGAGCAGCCACTGGATGGGCAATGATGGGGGACACAGGCCATCCGGGACCGGGGGACACCCACACAGATCATCCCATGGAAAGAGCAGATGGACTCCAAAACAGTCAACGCCTCTCGACCCCCCGGCGCCTTGCATCTCAAACGGCTTCATCCGGGCCTGCTCACAAACTGCAGGTGAACCTGCGTTAAATGCGCACACTGTTTGTCTTCCAGAAGGGAACTTGTTTACCTCCTATCTCCAAACTGCCTCTAACTACACTTTCTTCAAACACCAAACCAGTAATACGTGGATTGATTTTTTTTTTCCCCCCGAATTAAGAAACCGGCCAGTTTTTTTTATATCCAGCCATGTTTTTCATAACCCCGTGAATAAGATGGCAGAAACTGTTCTCTAGTGCCACACCTCCAATCGCCCGCAGGGCCTCCTTAATGGAGGCAGCAAGTGTTCGGCAATCCACATCCTCGCATCCCTATAATAGTCAGCAGATCCTCATGAATGAGCTCGCACCATTACCGCCGCATTTTCAAATCCTATGCAAAGCCCTCCGATTCGAAAAGATTATACTGCATGAGGACAGTACATAACATAAGGGCATTCTACAATTTGGTTGCTTAACATCAAAGCTGTCTTTGATATTATTAATCCATCCGATCTGCAATAATCTAAGCGTGACTCCTTTTTCTTGTGGTCAGAGAAGGCAGCAGCTTCAGAAGGAGGACATTAGGTTATGACAAAGATGAAGTTTGGAAGCATCCAAGGTTCACGCTGCAGCGAGAGAAGCCATGCGCTTGTCATTTAGGAAGTCACCACAAATCATAGTGCAGAAAAAAAAACGGTCAGCCAGCAGCGTGGCTTCATCTCCTAAATTAGACTGTGAGAAATTAGGAGTTAAAAAATGCCTCAGCCACCAATTTTTGGTCAAACCAAGGGAATAAATTGAATGAGAGCGCTTTTTTCCTCCGTTCACAAAAGAAACTTGATCATCTGCCCGGGACATACCATAAACATAAGTAATACAATCTGTCCCAGTTCGCAGAACAATACGATTGACCCAAAATTTCCACGCACTGCATTGCTGTATTTCTACATCGGAGGAAGAGTGCACCATAGAAACGGGTATGGAAAAAGGCTCTCATGCACACCGTGTCGATACCTTTATCTGTGAAAAGGGCCGTGACGTAAAGACTGCAGGAACTGCCCCGTGTCACCGGGATCGTGTGTGCCGCTCCTCCAGAATGTCATGTCCGACAAAAACAGGCTCACCAACAGAACATTTCACCAACAAAAACAGGCTCAAGAGCCTCAAGAGGTTTTCAGTTAGATTAACATTTTAAAGTGAATCGTTGATGTGAATAAAGCATTCAGTCCATGTATGTTCGTAAATGCTGCTGCTCGGTTGTCTTTTGAAGAAAGTCAAGCAAGAGTTTTAGGGAACTCAAAGTGCAAAAATGCCCTCTTCTTGAGACCCCGCTAGGGCGTTCAGTCCTGAGGGAAAGACTCTTAGGAAAAGTGGCTCGGTGTGGCCTCATGGGCACCTCGGCCCAAACACACAGCAACAATCCTGCTGTTAGCTCAGTGGGACCAAGGTGGACTGGGATGGGACAGGAACACAGAATGATTTGGAGGCATGGGATTCACCACGACCGGCCTTGGAGTACTACAGTGGGCTTCCGCAGGAACAGACAGCTCACATGTGGCCAGCAGCGCCTGGAAAGGATGTGAACAAAAAAAATAACTTCCAATATTGAGTACTTTGCTTACACTAAAACATCCGATAATAATCATACACATTTTGCTATGTCAGATGTATTTAAACTTGGATCAAAAGTAGTTCTTGGATCAGTGATTTTACGGTAAATGTGCTGAAAAAAAAACTTCATTCTAAAGGCAAAGCCATAGGTTCTGGTCAGTTTTTACACATTAACTCTCCTGTTTCTCTAGTACACATTTCTCTCCATCAACACAGAATAAATCCTGCCACCTAAAAGGCAAAAAAATTGAACATTTTAGAAATAGAAAATAAAATAAATCTGACATTAACAGTTAGTTTTAAAGGTTCCAATGATGGCTTTAGGCATTCATACACTGATGCCTCAGGTTGCAAAATGAAATTTGTGACATTTGACAATTGTGATTGGTTGACAAGGTCAGTGTTATACACTGCCCGGCCAAAAAAAAGTCACCACCTGGATTTAACTGTGTTATGATGTGGGGTTGCTTCAGTTGGTCAGGTCTAGGTTCAGCAACGTTATGTGCCCAAAAAATAAGGTGAGCTGACTACCTGAATAAACTGAATGACCAGGTTTTTCCATCAGTGGATTTTTTCTTCCAAGATGACAATGCCAGGATTCATGTCATGATCAAATTGTGAAAGAGTGCTTCAGGGAGCGTGAGAGAGACATCATTTTTACACATGGATTGGCCACCACAGAGTCCAGACCTTAACCCCATTGAGAATCTTTGGGATGTGCTGGAGGAGACTTTACGCAGCGCGCCGACTCTCCCGTCATCGATACAAGATCTTGGCGAAAAATGATTGCAACTCTGGACAGAAATAAATGTTGTGACATTGCATAAGCTTACTGAAATGATGCCATGGCGAATGTGTGCTGTAATCGAAGCTAAAGGCGGTCCAACAAAATGTTGAGTGTGTGACTTTTTTTTTTAGTGTAAATCGTAGGCAATATATGCAGTATATACATTATTTGGTTTAATATTGTGGTATTAAGGAGCTTAAATGAGCATCTGCATCAATCTCCTGCCTTTGTTAAAACACAGAAATCCAAGCACTATCAGCACTATCGGCCAAACCCTACTATTTGCTAGGAGTAACTGTATTGCAAGGGTTAATATAAAAGATTTATTCAGAAAATAACCACACTTGCACCAGAAAGGCACAGAAGCCTTTTGGGCTTCAAACACTAAGTGTGTATATCTGTCCCAAAATGTCTGAAGCAAGGATCTGAGAGAAGCCATTGCAGAAAATATCCACTGTATAAATACAGTAAGAGGACCACATAATGGGTAAAAATGCTGCTGAATAATAAGCCTTTCTTTAAATAAAAGGTATATATTTTCATAAGCAGCTGTAATAGATTTCTGTTGAACGAAACCCTGTTTTTATTTAGTATGGTTACATGTAAGATTTTAACAAAGCCTAACCAAAGAAATAAACTGATGCAGGTCTGTATCATTATTCATTTTGACTTTAGGGCAAAAGTGACTTGTAAAAATGGAATTACAAACAAAATAAATCAAGAACAGACTTCTGGTCCCAGTTGCGCTCATAAGCCGAGAAGCCTGTGCACTACCATTTCTTTACCAAGCATTGTACTGGCATTGATGCTCAACGTGATGTTGTCTCCTAAATGTCAAGTATCTTCTTCTCCAGGGTGACAACTGGCTGGTCTTCCAGAAGTAAATAGTAAAAATGACAGCCACGTTAACGGTACACAGCACAGTTATTATATTTGATCTGATCCATGACTTTAAACTCATATGAGTGGGAACAACAGCCTCCAAGAACAAATACCAACCGGCACTGTAGGACACGTTGTTTTAACTGGCAAAAGACCAAGTGGCAAAATGCCTAGGTTTTTGACCGAAACGTGGACTTATTACAAAAATCAGAGGCAACCCTTAACTTTCTTCACATAAGAATACTGCTGCTAACAATTACTGCTACATCTTGTGGGAAATAAGTTACTTCTCCAGTTTATATATAATGAATTGTAAAACCAAACAGTTGGGCAATCCAGAACTCTCCAGAGCCAAATATGTTTAGCGAATCCCTTAACGGGATTCTGTAAATCCAACAACAAAAATGTCGACCTCGCTGATCTTGGGTTAGGATTTTCTCATAATTAGATTAGGATTTTCTCCCGTGCCAAACCATCATTCACACTGGAAAACCAAAGAGCAACCTGTAGTGATGGCCAGGTAGAAAGAAGCTAAAACTTTGTGAATTTCATCAGCAGTGCTGCTAGCGACACTTCACATGGCTTCTGTTATGGGTGACCTAGGCTGTTTGGAGGTCAGGTGCTCTGCGATCCCATCAGTCACTGGTAGGACTGTTTGCTTTCTTTCACTGGATGTCGATAAGGTCCACATGCACGAAAAGCGATGCCAAAAGAAAATTATTCTATTTATACATTTGTATTTGTACCCACCATTGCGCTTTGATCGAAATTGCCAGCTGACTCTGCTTCCGACTCCAGTCCCAATACGGGGGCCTCAAGCTGGCTTGTAGCCTCAAGCTATGCGATTTGAACTCATCTTTTTACTGGCTTCAGATCACCTGCTTACCGAACTCCGAAACACCTGGCACTGTAGTTGAAAACACCAGCCATCCCCACCCCGGACGACAAACACAGTGATAACAAACGCTGAACATTTTGGAAAATCATATCCACTTTTTAGTCAACACCCAGTGCTGACAGCAGCATAGCAGCATGACACACATAACAGAGTGTTCCTGAATTAACTGCAGGCAAAGTCTGCATCCTCGCGTTTCATTTGAAAGCCCTAACCGGAGACAAACGGCTGCGATTTGCAAGCGACTTGACAGATCCCACGCTGACATGTTAGCTGAAACAAGCGTTCGGCTCCTCACATGTCGCTCCAGCTCCCAACCATTCAAGAACATTGTTCAAGCCACAGCAAAAGCACTTGTGTTTAAAAAAAAAAAAACATCACTTGAAGGTTGAGGATAAGGAACATTGAATGCTTTAGAGGAAAGTCTCAAATGGCACAGGAAACATCCGTACGCACTCTGCCTAAAACATCCTGGCTTGGGTTGCTTTGCATCTCAGGCTTCGTGCTAATTCGTGCATCAATAGATTTTTCACTCATTTAAGATACTGTGAGTAACAAAAGAGTGCAAATGCACAAGTAGCCAAGGAGGGAGGTGAGGTAGACACATGGCTTGTGGACTGTTTCTGATGAGAGGCGCTGGATGTTCTGGAGAACATTTTGTCGGGTGGTGCCCAACCCACGCATGTCTTTGTGGTGCCCCTCCAGCAGTATGAGAAACATCCGCATGGGGGGAGGGGGTGGACCGCACGAGTGCAAGCATAGCCGCCCAGTGCCAGGCAGCTTCGGACACCGTGCCCCGCAACGGAACTGCAGTCTGGAGCAGAAAGGAAACCATGTGGAAGAATTTATTTAGCGCTTCTGTCCCTCCTTAAGTCCACTGCCACAGCAGCCTCGAAAGTCACGAGAAGGCCGGGTTTCACACATCACACATAGACAACTGCCTGCAGGTGTGTGATCCTTATGTACACCTGCAGAGTAATAGATAGTGAGAGGGTAAGGAACAAACACACACACACACACACAGGCTCAAAATTGTTTTCAATTGACTGTATTAATCAATTATTAATCGATTATCAACCTCCATGTTTGTTGTTTCAAAATCAATAAAAAAAAAGACTTGTGTCAACCATTCTGACCATTATTGCATAATTTGCAATCAAATGTTATTTTATTTTTATGGTCTACATCTGAACTTCCCTCTGTATGCATGTGGATGACCAAAGTATTTAACCATCTGCCTGAAGAATTAAAATTGCAAAATGAAAACGACCATTTGGTATGTAGGGTAGTTCAGAGGAATTCTGGAAAGTTTGGCCACCCTGCTCAAACACCGTGGTCGTGCGTATGAAATAGTGTCGACTTTTGCCCCTTTTTTTTACGTATGTGGATGTATTTGCAAGTCCTCAAGGTACCGTTTCTTGGTGTTTGCCGCAATCCGGTTCTGTTGTTAATAGAAAAAAAGAAACTGTGACAAAAGTCAAGCGCTTGTGTTTTTGTGATGCCACCCAGCGATGCACTGTTTACCTGAGAGTTAAGTTTGGTGCACCAAAAAATGTGAACAGTAATTCCAATTACGTGACCCCTCATTTAACGCAATAGAAGGTAATTTCTGAATTGCTCTTTTGCAAAAAGCCACAGAGCTTCGGCTGGCACCGTCGGAGAGGATAATGTGCAGGTTTCTGTAAGATGCCAGCGCACAAGAGACCCATAACAATCATGGGAGCTGAAATGTTGTCATTTTTAAATCCCTAAAAATCCCTAAACTAAAGACTTGTGCTCGGAGGACAGAACCAAGCAGAGATTTTGGTTAACAATTTATTTCCAAAATGCCATAGGGAAAACCAGGTTCATTTAAATACTTGTGCGTTTCATATGTTTCGTATGTGATGGATGTCAACGGCCATCTGTCTGTGTGGAGAGGAATGCCTGTACAGTCATTTTCATGAGGCCTGGGCCAGCAGGGTGTGTAGCAGTTAACCACCAGCTATAAAATTAACTGGCTTTCATGTACATTTGCCAGCTGCTTAGCTGAGCTTATTCATCACAGCGAGTCACTTTGCTTAAATGACGTGTTTTTGCAGATTTATATTGGTGGGATTTAAAGAGGGATTACGTGCCATTCCAATGCGTGGCCACCGGGCACCTTCAACAGGCAGCAGGCAGGCATTTTTCAGAAAGCTGGCCAGGGTGTGAGTAACAATAGAATCTATCAGGCCTCCAGAAATGCAAACCATCACTAGCAGACAAAATACAATACAATAAAGGAACCGAGAAACTTCTAAATGGACCAAGCTAAAGGCCACCTGCAGTCATTTCAATCCTTCATGTGTCTAAGCATTTACAGAAGTTGTGTTGCTGAGAGCTAAAATGCTGGTCTAATGGTGGACGACAAAAATCCAAACCAGACGGCCGAGGTAAATTGAGGACATTTTCATTTTACACTTATGTTAAATGGATGCAGTTGTGGAATTGTGAGCCCACATCCTTCTTAAACTCCTGTTGTCTTTGACAGAATGGTGGGACAGCTCAGGCCTCGATCAGAACACAACGCAAATGAACATAAACGCCGCTTTCAAGAGGGCTGAAACACACACGGTCTGCATAGACCACACGCTAGCTGATGCAGGAGTTCACACCCCGAATCTTCCTCGGGGATCACGATTAATTGCTCCCAGATGAGCGTTCTCCGAAAACACACTCGGTGCCTTGTTACCGCCAACTGGCCGAGGGGGCAGGGCGATGCTCTGAACAGATCCAACCCCAGGGGAAGAACAGGGAGGTGGCACACTAACATCTTGCTAACTGTCGACCTCCATCTACTGCTCATCTGCAATGTCACGGCCAAGCCGGCGGTACCTCTGGACAGAAGTAACAGAAAGTCAAAACACTGAACCCAAAAGTCTTAAAATTAGGATGACGTACGATTTTTTTCCTTTGCAAATGCAGGCAAGTAAAAGACTTTTCTGGAAATTCCTAGAGAAATGTACAGTATTTAAGCGTAAGTAACGTGAGTAAATGGCATTACTACCCACCTCGGCATGGTGGCACAGTAAAAAATTTGACTTCCACGACTTTTACAATGTGTTTAGGAGCAAGGGAGTTTTCAGCAAGAATAACAAAAAAGGAAAGTTTATCTTTTCTAATGAAAAACTAAACAGTCTTCCTGGGTAAATCTCTAATTGTGAGGAAAAGTCAATGTCTCTAACCCTTGCTTTCAGTTGGGAATCCAGTAATGGACAAAAATACAGGTCTTTTTTTTTTTTTAGAAGAAAGGCATCTGTCAACAATGCAAACATTTCTAAACTAAAAATGAACATGCTTTTAGTCAATTTCCCACATAGGGTCTATCCCAAGCACCATCTGCCCGTGATGAAGAACTGTGCATCTGAACTATTGACTGGGGGTCAACGGTTAGAATCCTCATGGGACCCTCATGGTTGAACCCAGTGACACTCGGCCCATATGGTGGCATCGCGGAACCACACAACTGCTGCAGCCTGGGCGGAGTCCTCCATTAGGCCATCATTTCTGTATATTTTTCTTACACGCAGTATTTCAAAAAAACAGTAAACCTTATTTTCCTGCTTGAATCTGGAAAGAAAAATTGGCAAAAAAAAAAGTTTATGGACTGAAAATGCAACCGGGAAGTTTTAGCAAGCAAAATCTTGCATCACGTTCGTGATTTCAAGCAAGGTCTGTCTTTTCAAAATGAACAATCCGTAGTGTAAATCCAGTGAAAACATTGCTCTAATGCCACTTCATGTTCCTGTTCCCCAACACTTAAGTGTCAGAACGTACTATTAATACTATAATATATCAAATATCATAATACAGTCATGTGAAAAAGAAAGTACACCCTCTTTCAATTCTAAGGTTTTACGTATCAGGACATGATAAAAAAAAATCATCTGGTCCTTAGCAGGTCTTAAAATTAGATAAATACAACCTCAGATAAACAACACATGACATATTACACCGTGTCATTATTCATTTAACAAAAACTAAGCCTAAATGCAGAAGCAGTGTGTTAAAAATGAAGTAAACCCTTACTGCTTCCATAGGAATTAAGAGGGTAAGCATCTTCCAAGTGCTGCTTATCAAATGCACTTCATACTTCATTAACCGATCATGAGCAAGTGTGACCACCTCTATAATAGCACAAGTTTTGGCAGTTTGCTGGTCTGGAGCATTCAGGTGTGTGTTAACACAATGCCAAGGAGGAGCGACATCAGCAATGATCTTAGAGAAGCAGTTGTTGCTGCCCATCAACCTTATAAGGCCATTTCCAAACAATTTGAAGTCCATCATTGTACAGTGAGAAAGATTATTCACAAGTGGAAAACATTCAAGACAGTTGTCAATCTTCCCAGGAGTGGACATCCCAGCAAATTTACCCCAAGGACAGACCATGAAACTGCTCAGAGAAATTGCAAAAAACCCAAGAGCTACATCTCAGACTCTACAGGCCTCAGTTCGCATGTTAAATGTGAAAGCTCATGACAGTACAATTAGAAAAAAAACTGAACAAGTATGGCTTGTTTGGAAGGGTTGCCAAGAGAAAGCCTCTTCCCTCTAGAAAGAACATCGCAGCACGGCTTAGGTTTGCAAAGTTGCATCTGAACAAACCACAAGACTTCTGGAACAATGTCCTTTGGATGGATGAGACCAAAGTGGACATGTTTGGCCATAATGCACAGCACCACATTTGGTGAAAACCAAACAAAGCATATCAGCACAAAAACCTCATACCAACTGTCAAGCACAGTGGTGGAGGGGTGATGATTTGGGCTTGTTTTGCAGCCATGGGACTTGGGCACCTTGCAGTCATTGAGTTGACCATGAACTCCTCTGTATGCCAAAGTATTCTAGAGTCAAATGTGAGGCCATCTGTCCAACAGCTAAAGCTTGGCCGAAACTGGGTCATGAAACAGAACAATGATCCTAAGCACACCAGCAAATCTACAACAGAATGGCTGAAAAAGAAAAGAATCGAGGTGCTGCAATGACCAAGTCAAAGTCCAGACCTCAATCCAATTGAAATGCTGTGGTGGGACCTTAAAAGAGCTGCGCATAAACGAATGCCCGCAAACCTCAATGAACCGAAGCAACATTTTAAAGAAGAGTGGGCAAAAATTCCTACACAACAATGTGAGAGACTGATACAATCATACAGAAAAGGATTACTTCAAGTTATTGCTGCTAAAGGTGGTTCTACAAACTATTGAATCAAAAGATCAAAAGATTTTATTTGTCACATACATGGTTACCAAGTATACTATGTAGTGAAATGTGCCCTGATTCAGGAGACTGTGTGTGGTTCCATTCCAACGGGTAAAACAAACAACAACAAAAACAACCAAACATCAAGTCAACAAACACAAATAGATAAATAAGTGGTAGATAAATAAATAAATAAAACACATAAATAAGACCTTAAATTGCAGTATGGGGACATTGACAGTGAGGGGAGCGGTCAATGGATATTGTAGACCCTGGTTTGTGAGGATTGTGATGATATGCCTGGGATCATAAGTCTCATGGCCTGTGGATAGAAGCTCCTCCTGAGCCTCTCCGTTCTGGCCATAATAATTCTGAAACGTTTACCTGATTTCAGCAGGTTGAACAGATGATTGTTGGAATGAGAATCATGAGGTATACTTAGTTTTTCAAACATGGCTTCTCCATTTTGGCTTCATTTTTGTTAAATAAATAATGACACAGTGGAATCTGTTGCGTGTTGTTTTACACCTGAGGTTAGATTTAAATAATAATAAGGACCAGATGATTTTTTTTATTACGTCCTGATACGTGAAACCATAGAACTAAAAGAGGGTGTACTTTCTTTTTCATGTGACTGTATATACCACAATAATTACTACCATCACCTAACATGCAAAGCAGCCCCTGCAGGAAAGTAACATACATGTATATGAAGCATAAATTTAAGTCAGTGGCACAGACATAAAGTGCTACTGTAACTGCAATGAAAGGAAAATGATTTTTCACAGTGAGGTATTTTAGCCAATTTTACTGTATTTAAAGTATGAACTAAAAGCCATCCATCACTGTGTCCACATTCTCATTATACAGAGGACTGCTATCGATCCGAGGTCCAAATGTGTCCATCAATATAAATTATAGTGCATTTGCCTGTTGCTTTGCTTATGTGACTCATGTCCCCTGATAAATGGCCGTTAAGCTCAAATGCTAAAAATAAAATAATATTAATGTCCTGGAAAGTGCACAGGTCACACTGCGTGGGCATCCTTACCACTGGAACACATTCTTCTTCTAAGGATCTTTTCACCATCAGTCTGCCCTTACATGAGCGACTGAAGGTGCTGCATCAGATGCATTATAGAGACAATATGAAGATCAGCCAAATAAATCTTATCCACTTGGGCATGTTGAAGGGGTAGCTGGGAGTGGTTTCAAGTAATGCAGGTATAGGTAAACTGGGTATACGCAGCTCCAGTATGCGCAATTCCCTATAGGGCAGCTAAACTTTTAATATCAACATTTTGCAGTGCCACAAATTTGAGAACTACTAGAAATAATGAAATTCTAAGTTCATGTGTCGTGCAAGTAGGTTCTACTAAACTGCCTTGTGATGTGAAACCTTGCAGTAGAGCGGCCTGTAAGCAATATAATTTGCTAATATCCTTAGTTTCATGCCTCATGTTCGCTTTGTGCATGTATGTTTGTGCAGTGTCTCCATTTTAATCTCATAAAGGAGAGCAATCATGTGTGGTGTCCTGCACAATGTAGTGCGCTGAGCAATCCCAGCAGCTACGTGGTCCCCTGTGTGCATCCTGCCCCGATGCAGCACAGTGCTGTGCATTTTTTTACTCATACTTGGAAGAGTCGGTTTGGGATTTTCAGATGGGATGGGAACGCATTATTATTTATCTCATTTAAATTCCTGCAACACCGCATTCCAGTCTCAATTCCGATTTGCACAGCGTTTTCAGCAACAAATTAAGTCCACAAAACGGGGTTTACTTGCATTAAATAATATGAAATCTAAATTTTGCTGCATGCCTTATTAAATTATTACATATTAAGATGATTTTGCCTTTTTTTTGACAATGCACGGTTCCCCTAAACGTTAAGTCGTCTTCCACACAGCGCAGCCAGGACACCACCCGAAAACCTGCGCCCTGCGGTTTATATTTATGTGTTGTATGCAAATTATTTATATTTATATTTCCCAACACCGATTATGCAAATCAGTTACCGCACACGGGTTATCCCCACTCCGGCCACTAGGGGTCGCCCGAATACCGTGGGCCGATGCACGTCCTGTTTGGTGCCGTCGAGTCGCTGTGGAGTTGAAGTTATTTTTTCTACGGATTTTCACCACGTTTGTCTGAATTCTGCAGCCAGGCGGATGATCTCTAACAGACGGGCGGCAAAAGCTGCAGTTATTGCGCCAATCCAGAACACTGCAGGTCTGTCTTCCTCTTTTGCGTTCACCTTCAACCTTGTCAGTTCTCCAGCGATCTTGTCTCTTGGCATGGATGAAGGCGTCGTCTTTTGAGCTCCCATGGAGACCTTGGGATTGATCTCCTCCAAAGCTTCTTAATTCCTCTCATTCTTCGCGGATATTATTTATGAGCCTCGGCATCGACGCGAAAAATGCACGTTGCTGAAATTCTTCCACTAGATGTCAGTATAGAAGCGCGTATTTTATCGCAATGCTATGAAGAGCGGCAGCGTCGCAAGCGCATCTTAATTGATAAAGCAGTTGAAGGCAGAACTTGTTTAAAACTGTTTTTCGGCTTAAAATATTAATGAAAATGACATTTTTTTGCTTTTAGCCAAGTAACTACAAACTGTACGCGTAAAGAATGAAAAGTTAAAAATTGGAAACTTTTCCCCTGTTGTACTATTTAATTCCACCACAAGGTGGCAATATACACGTAATGATAGCTGCCGCGTTCTGTTTAAACGAATTTTTCAATTCATTTTTCTGACAGCGAGTGACGTTAAAGGTTTGAGTCTGATTAGTCTTTTAATATTTAGTAAAATTTTCACTTTTTAAACAAAAAATGCATTTTCGTTTTCTTTTAAATCTACTAGATATTTCAATGAGGGTTTTTTCAACTGATGAGTTACGTGTGACGTCTATAAATATTTCAACAGATTTTGTTTCAGTTTACGTTGCATGCAGGTTTATTAAAATTAAATGTAAAAGCCTTACATCTTTTTGGTGCTGGTTTTAGAATGAATGATTTGCAATAACAAAGAGCTGTGTTTGCTTCAAAACCCACTGTAAAGGGATCTGACATCAGCACCTTCACAGTCAGGTTCAGCAGCAGGTGAATTAGTAGTTCAAGCTTTGGCCATGTAGCCAGCAGATTGTTGGTTCAAGTCCCAGACAGACCATTGCTGTAGCGATGCTTAGAGCAATTTGTTAATAAAATGACTATTTGATGACTTCCTGTTGCAATACTATTAAAAGTCTTTATGTCTATTTGCAAAGCTCACTTTTAAACATTATTACAGCCAACTTACCAAGCAAAGGGTCAGATTTTCAGTATGTCTATGCACAGATCCTAACCTAGCATCACTTTTTTTTCAAATAAATTAAATATTTACTTTAAATTTAAATTGCTCATGCAAACACCTTTAAGGAAAGGTTATTTTATTTTAGACTTTCTATCTTGTATTCTTATGAAAAGCAAAAGCAAGTACACAAACATGGTAACTGGTTGCATCTGCAACGCCTAACCTGTTGATGTTTAGTTAAAGTTATAATTTAACTAACAACTGTAGTCACTTGATGCCTTTGCTGAAAATGAACGAATGTAATTTGCACAGTGTGGTATTGTTGTATTGGTTTAAGATAAGAACCACGACTTAAGAGTATGGCAGGGGTGGGATTCAAACATGCAATTTCCAGGTTACCAAGAAATAGCTTAAATCACTACACTACCTGATGTTATTTAAAAAAAACTATATAACATTTACAAAATACTGTATGTATGAATCATGTAGAAGTGCCACAGAGTGCGCACCGGTGTGGTTTCCGAAGGCAGAGGAACAGAAGCGGTGTTCCGTTGCGGCCTTCTGTGCATGTCTGAGGGATACAGACGTGTAAACCCCACATCAGGCAAGTAGCCCAGGAGCTGTGAAGTCACACAGCTTAACCCCCTGTGCCACCGTGCCCCTGCATATATGAGTTACACAATGTGAAATATTTTCCTATGCACTTTTTAGACTGCAAAGTAAAAAAACAATCTGCAAAATAAACATTTTCAAAATGAGTCAAAACCTTTTTTTAGTCCAAGCTGTAATTTACCACTAAGCTGCCACTTTTTTGTGCAGCTCCTGGTGGGAAGATGGTGCACAGGAATGAGTGGGCCTCTCTGACTGACTGTCCTTAGTTATACTTTTTGCACACATAATTAATGGAGAAAAACTTTGAAACATGGACATTCTAAGATCAGCCATTATTGCCGTACCCAGGGTGTATCCGTTTCTTTGAAATATTTCAAACACTGTAAAGGTAACTGCATGAACAGGTGGCATGCAGGAAAAAATAATTTAACGCTGCATGCAATGCCCAAGGCTATTCAATTTTATGATTTTAACAGTACCATAAAGGCCAAGCCCACTATGCCAGAACTTTCTGCCACTGCCAGTATGCTCAGCTCTTAGCAGGATGAAAACTTGTCTGGGGGCAACTAGAGTTTCTGACTGACAGGGAAACAACCACCACAGGAACTGACTACTCCGCAGCCAAAATGTGCACAAAACACTTTAGTCTGTGTAAACAGTGCACACAGGCCTATAATTGTCTTCCTTTGAAAACTGCAGGCATGCGGTTATCCACCTTGGGGATGTAGACACTTGGACGTGACCGTTGCTGTGACAGAGACACTGTACACGATCCTGTAGGATTACCGGCCCGTGCCCTAGATTGCGACCCTGTGGATTACAGACAGGCACTAAACTGGCAAAGATCCAGTTCCAACAATCCACATGACCCATATGAGAAGAGGGAAAATATTTTTCTAACATCCCCTTTACGACTTTTCAAAACGCTATCTTTAAGGGAAACACCCTCCAGGCAGTTTCTTTTTCAGCAGAGCTCATACTGTTTTTATGTTGCTGATGTTCAGTTCTCTGTCAGACTCAATCACACGCTTTCTGTATTTAAAACGAAGCGTGTTTCCATAGTGCTTGCCAACTGGGGTTTGGTCCTTGAACTCTTTATATAAATGGCACCAAAGTTAAAAATAACGATTCCTGGAGTAAGCATAACACTGCATAAATGTGTTTGTCTCAGTCACAAGATAAAACAGAACAGCTAAAAGATTTTTGCCGTGTGTAATGGCATTAACACCTTTGACTTTCAAAGTTGGTCAAAGTTATAAAAATGGACAGATGAATGATTCTTATACACCGAGGTAGAAAGGATCCCACCGTTTGGTTTGGCTCGCCATGCAGTTATTTTGTTAATAAAACACCAGCAATCATTTTGCCTGTTTTGTGTGCATTGTCATGACAATCGCTGCCTGTCCACTGGAAAACCCTTCCGAACTCTGCCCACATCAGCGCACAAGTGAACAGTTCTGCCTTGTCCATGAGTGTTGACATCACAATTTCTGTTGTCTGTCACGTTGAGTAATTTTGTCGGTGCTTAGATTATTTCCTTTGCTTTTACGTTTGCGTTTTGTTTCGACTATTTTGGCTGCGTGTTCAGTTTGTGCTCGCCCTTGTAAATGGGAAAGAAAAATAAAAAAGTCCCACATACCTAACCACCTTTGCTCCCTGCACGGTCACACCCCGAACCTGGCACACCCCTAGGTACTGTGCTGTACAAAGACCTATTGCTACTGTAAGCATGAAATATAAGCATATCCTGGAATACATGACAACCATAGCTGCTGACTGATTATATTTACCTGTTTATCTGGTGTCATTGACTGCCACATGATAAAATCCTTGCGTTTCATGAGCAGTCAGGCAAACCACCGACTTCAAACCAGTAGGTTAACACAGATATGTTGGCTGGCTTGTGGTGCCATTTTTGTTCCTTTGATGGTCATGCATATCACCAGGGGCTGAGGTTATCACTTTATTTACAGGTTATATGTAATGATACCGAAAAACACATACGGTGAAGTACATACATAGGTCAGTACATAGCACGGTGTGTGGTTGATGCCATTTGTCACAGAAAAGGAATAAATACATGAATGGATACCTGCTAATAAACAAAAAACATCACAAAATGCATTACAGAAGCAGTCACAGTTAATGCATAGCACTGACTACAGTTTTTGAATGAGCCCATTTTGAGATCCGTTCCACTTGGAGCGCTTACTTTAAGGCAACTGTTTCCCTTTGGTTTGTTTTCCGACAATAGCACAGTAATAGGATTTGTTGATTCTTGCGCTTCCGCCGCCCAGAAAACGGACATGTGTGCCACGCCCACCGAGGCGCGGCCGTCACGTTCGGCTCGTCGCTGGAAGAGTTTTTTTTTTTTTTTTTTTTGTTATTATTATTTTACAACAAACACGAAACACAAATGCACAGCATCGCTTCAGTGAAGTACAACATTGCACGATGACATGCGTAGACTTCTTAAGTAATTTACAGAAAATAAAAACAGCTCAAGAAGAAACCGAGAATGTGAAAAGAAAACAAGAAACAGAGACCAACATTCACAAGTTGGAGGAATCACACAGATCAAACATTTTGACTGTGCGTCTTATTTCTTATTTCCGATGAGCAGCGAGAGCTTTTCCATAACCTTGTAGTTTGACTGACAGCGGGGAAATATTGGGCCGCTGTACAGACGTGCGGCGCAACACGTACGGGCGCGTGACGTCACGTCAACGCGGAAACGTGGTGCGCGGCAGGTTTACGTTGTTGCGCCATTGCGTCTTCCGGTCACGAGCGTCGGGGGAGCGGCGGAGGCGGCCGAAGCGTAGTAGCGCCGCGGTTATTTACCACGTTGTGGTGAGTGTTTACATTGTTTTAAGTTTAAAGCGGCACACTTTACTCCCAAAAAGGTGCAGTATCACAAAACATTACTAAAAGTCCTAAACAGAGTAAAGTTTTGTTTTCATTGATATGAGACTTTACCAAAACAATAAATAACTCACCCCTTGACTCCTAAAAAATGGCATTGTTCTTCTAATTCTCCTGCTCATAAAGAATGAATTGAATCAAAATCAAAAATGTGTGCGTTTTTCTGCACACCTGATGACAACCGATAGAGGTGACGGGGGAGTAAATGTTTTATTTCCTACGGGGCTTTATTTATTACATCGACTAATTCCATGTTTTAAATAGAGGCCAGTGTGTATTTCGGAAGAAACTGGATATGACACTTTTATTGTAAAGCTTTTTTTGCCTAAAGTTGTGTACACTAGTGGTCTCTTTTTAGAATATACAAAGAAATGCACTGTTTAGAAAAGTTTGACTAAGTAATGTAAACTGCACTTGTGGCCAAAAGCAGTGCTGTTCTTGTTTACTAACATTTTGCACAGTTACACATTCAAAGTTTTTCTTCATGAATTATGAAGTTCTGTCACAGTAACACACTTCCTTTCCTGGAACGTAACTAGAGTGCATTATTACATTATATAAGTTATTTAAAAAAAAACAAAAAAACATTTGAGTTGGTTCGGAAAAGGGAGCCTCAGCTTCAAACACAAAGTTACCAATGAAATATGCAACATTTAATATTGTATTATTTAATTTCTTAGCTGTTGTGAATTCATTTTCTCAAACTCATTCACCTTTCCAATTCACTACATTGATCCACAGCACATTCCCCAAGGGTACAACAGTAAGGCCTCTTCTGCAGATTGACCTGGTAACAGAGGTCACACATCTGTACAGTGTTATTAACCACTGTGCTATCCTGTGTTCCGTTTCCCACTCATTTGCTTACACAGCTGGAGACCCGTGTGATGGAAGCCATGACTCTGGGTTCCAATTCCGGCCAAAGTCATTTTCATGACACAGGAAAGATGCTGTAATGGCAACGTCATCTACTGTTCTGTGCACGGTGCTCAGTGGAACTAAAGGGATTGGAAGCATGTCAGCATCAGTTGCTTGAAGGTGCTGAAAGGCTGCTAATCGTCCTCTTGTGTCACCTCTCTTTAACACCCCCGTCCCACTCAGTCCTCATGTGTGCGAGATTCCCTCTCTTCTCTCTGTGTCTTGTGACACTTTATTAGCATCGCTATGTTGTTCTGGCGTCGATCCTACTGTAGAGCTGCCAACTCAGCTCAGCTGTGCTGGCCGGTTGGGTTGGTTTACACATGCATTTGTTTTTTCAGAAACTTGGAGCCTGTGTTTCTTATGTGAGCGATGGGGGGAAAAGAGCATCCCAGTGGAGGCACAGCAAGGTCTGTTATTTCAGCATTCGATAGTGCGTCAGGGGCCTCGTCTCCTTAATTGATCCACGATGGTTGCTGTGCAGGCGGTACCCTATGCTCCCCAGTCATGTAACCTCTCGATACCATAAGCTGAAAGGCACAGATCTTTGCAGAATCAGTTACAATGAAAATCACTGCAACAAGATAGAAGTTTCTCCTTCTCACTGGATCCATGATGATTCAGAGCTGTGATTCCCCATTTCTGTCTACACTCACCTGAGATGTCAGACATTTCATCATTTACTGTCTTAGAGGACATCAAAAAATTTTGTGACGCACAGTCCAGTTACACAATCTGTATAAATGTGCATATATCGAGGCGCCGGTAGGGTAGTGGTCTGATTGCTCAGCCATGATTGTTTATTTCATTGTTATTCTAGAATTTCATGTGCTGGTCGGTGCAGATCACAAGACCAGCTCTCCGGTACGTTCAGTGGAAAACTAAACACTGCTCGCTCAAACGGTTTTTCAGCTCAGTAAACAGGTAACTTTTTGTCATTTCAAGCACTTGGAATTTTTGCAAGGTCAGGTTTTCCCAGGGGCCTGAGAAGCTGTGAAGCGAGTAATCACCTGCTGGAATAAATACATCCTTACAGAATATTTTGCTGTTTGCTTCCCCACAGGAGAAAAACAAACATATCGTTGCGAATCATCTCAAACCCAATGGTAAAAGCATGCAAACAGTAACTTGTGCCAGACTTATAAAATTGCACGTATTGTTGTGCAATGCTGAGAAAGCAATTTGGGATGAATGAGCTGCAGAACCCACACACTAGAAAGTCCCTGAATGACCATTTTGTGGAAAATGGCTGCTTAGCAAACGCAGCAAAACACAGCATGCCGTCCTTTTAAAAAGTATTGCAATTACAGAGTTTTAAATGTAAATATTGATTAAAAAAATTGACAGTAATGCGCTTTTCCTTTTCTTGAATTTAAACCTATTACAGGTGGATAAGCATTTAATAACTATAATAACCATTAAGGAATGATGGAGAAAGAAATAATTAGAAATATGTTGGAATATCTCAATATTTAAAGTTACGGCGAGTTAAAAGGTATACACAGTCAACAGGTTTCTGTCATCTTCTCTACAATCTACAAAATCAACAAAAACAAAAACTTTTCCAGGGGTTCTATGAGAGGGAATGACCCTATAAAAAGCAAAGGAACTAGTTATTCATTAACCGATCAGCATAAGGGCACAAGGGCAACACTGTTTAGTTTTATTATTGTTATTGCAACACTCAACCAAACAAGTGAAAAAATCTGCATTGTAAAACTTACCCCAGTAACCAATTAAGTTCAACAACTAATAAACCTTCACATGAATTGTGAACGCACAGCCAGCAGTTTGGTGACCTGCAACTCAGAGGGTACTGTAATACTTAACGTAAAAACATATTAGGACCAAATAGCTTGTGAAATATTCTTACGTAATATTTTAATAGTCTCTGACCAAATTCTTAAACACCTCACACCTCACACCAGAATTACTGTGACATGTAGCAGGAACATTTTTCAGCACCTGGAAATGAATACAATTTCAACTTTCACATTTAAGTTTTATGATATTATGGCAAGTATTTGTTTATTATGAATGTGTATGTTATTATTTAGACTAAGTCAAAGTCAAAAGAGTTTTATTTGTCACATACATGGTACTGAGTGTACCATGTAGTGAAATGTGTCCAGATGCAGGATAGGAGACTGTGCATAAAAATTTACAATAAGTAAAACAAACAAACAACTAAACACCAAGAAGAAAAGAAACAAACAGCAAATAGATAAATAAGTAAATAAATAAGTAAATAAAACGGTAAATAAAGCTTAAGGTGCACTGGAAAGACAAAAAATGAATGTGTGCTGCCAGGGGAATCGAACCCGGGGTCACAAGAATGGGAATCTTGCATGATATCACTACACCAGCAGACTACTGACGTGAATCCTGTTTGTTGTTCAGATTGCTGTTGGTCAGAAGTGTATTTATTCAAACTGTGTGGTGTTTTCATCACTGCCTTTCATAGGCACAGTTCTGCCCGAGTGGTGTTCATACGTCATATTATTGTTTTATTGAAACGGTATGTTTTGAGTTCTCATCTCCTCTGCAGAATATTGTTTCGCAATAATAACACAGGTTCCTTTAACATTTATGCTGTTTGCACAGTGTTCTTCTTGAACATTCAGAAGATATAGTTTGGAGTTTCCATCTGTCAGACGCACCAGCGCTATTCCTGAGAATTACACCTCTCCCTTTTCCAGGTGTCCATTGTGCTTAAATGTGTTTCCTGATTCCTCACCAACCTGACACTTATTTTAGAGCACTAAGCCAGAACAGCTACACGCAATCATTTACTTAGCATTTACAAAGCTTTTAGTTTTCAAACATCTGTTTATTTTTGCCAAAGTTCTTGAAGCCGAATATGCCATGAACACCTTTTCAGGATACCGTTAATACATCATCCACAAACCTGAACTTTGAAAGCATAAAATGGTTTGAACCTAGTTTATTATTCACTTAGTCTAACCTCATTTTGCTGTGCCAACCTCTTCGGCGTTTTATTACTTATTCTAAGCAATTTTCCAAAGCAAACAATTACTCAAAAGGTCCAAAGATTATTTTCCTGTACCATGTGAACGTGACTGTTGTTCGATCCAGTGAATGACATTTTTGCTTTGTAGCTGTATAATGACAGGGATATATTTCCATACTTTCGTGACATTTCACACATTTTGCATTCTCTCCAAGTCCCCTGAACCACAGATTTGGTGTAACAGTGCACCACACTTCCCTGTAAATACTACTTTCACATCACAAAGCTGTGATTCATTGCCATACAGTATCTGACACACAGAAATGTTACACCCCTGTTGAATCAGATCATTTCATCATGCAGTAGACGGTTTGCATCAACACGTACACACGGACTCCAGACCGGTAATTTGCATGGAATGTCGTCTTACATTGTGGATCTCCTCCTCCTCACTAAGTTAGCAACCTGCGGTGGGCCAAGCACCGAATGTTTGTCTGCCTTTCTTCTGAGCCTCAGTGCCTTCACCGTGCTGGGGTCTTTGATCTTACAGTCTGAGCGGTCCGGCAAAAGTCACGGGGATCAACTTGGATGATTTCTAGGCGCACGCTGCCAGATGGCCATGAACTTGAGCGTAATTAATGGTCAAACAGATCAGAGGGATATTTTCCCTTTTTCGACCCTGATCGGAATGCAAGAGAAAAGCACGAAAACGGAGGTGCGCATTTTAGA
Organism: Heterotis niloticus; assembly: GCA_018136845.1. Lineage (NCBI taxonomy): Eukaryota > Metazoa > Chordata > Actinopteri > Osteoglossiformes > Osteoglossidae > Heterotis > Heterotis niloticus. The sequence goes on along the minus strand of CM030892.1, from coordinate 28,485,115 downwards.
AAAAAATGGAGGAGGCATTTCCTTTGAGAACAAACGCTAATATGGGTCATCGCATAAAAATATTTTAGACCATTAACGAAAATGCTTTTGTCAGCTTGGTGAAGGTTCAGCTGTCTTATCAACTGTTGAGATACTATTTGTTCTAGATTTATAACGTGTTTATTTGAAATTCCCCACTTGCGGCCTGCTAACAGAAAAATTTTTCTACCCCCAACTCCAGATTCATACACACACACTGAACACGGGGGCGCCTGCCATAATGGAGTGTTTATTAGAGCACAAAGGCTGACTTGAGGTGTCGGCCCTGTCGGAGGAAGGGGGTTCCTCAGGCCAGAAGAGCAATATTTTCAGTTTTCCGTCCTGGCTGGACCCTTTGCTGCTGCTGTTTGTCTTCTAGCAAACTCTGTTACAGCAACCACCCTGGTCTCTTCCTTTATCCCGTTGGTGCCCACAGCCACACTTGCCATGCGCAGCTTCCTGTTTTGCGGTTTTCATGTCAGGTAGCCTTTAAAGCTACACAGCATCGATTACATTTATTCGATTAGCTTGTATTTTTCACCGAAGCAACTTAAAAGTGCTGCGCCAGCTATAATCATTTACTGGTTTATACATCTGCATAATTTTTACCAGAGCAATATAGGGTACGCACCTTTCTCTAGGGGACAACGGCAAGAGATGGCATCTGAACTTGCAGCCCCATGTATGAATGGGGTTAACCTAACCATTATGCCACCTGCTGCCACGTCTGCTAACCCAAAATGGTAGTGGCCACTGGACATTTATGGCCATGATCCAGTTTTGCTATTTGGTTAGACAAAATGTCTATTAAATTTTGACTTAACAGTATTATATATTTCTTGTTCAGTTGTAAGAAAACAGTAATATGTGAGCACAGCAGAAAAAATTGTCATTTAATAGATTCATGAAGTTTCTAAACAAAATATGTATGAAGATATGATCACTGTAATACTGTATGTCTTAAGTAAGGAGTTAAGTAAGGAAAAAAAACTGGTTTGCATGAAAAAGGGAACTGTACTGAAATTTGATCGCAAAGTTTTTTACCTAAACTCCACAGGCCTTCAAGTGAGTTGTTCATAGAAAAGTTTGCGCTGAAAGGAACTTTTGGCAGCTTTACAAGAGAACTGAAAAAACGATGACTTCCTGTCTGCAACCATTGCGGGGGGGGTTATTTTGGCACTGAAACGTGTGCGAATAGAAGAGAAGTCGTGAGTCCAACACACACCCAGGCTTCATTTAGTGCAAAAGTCATGAAGACATGTCGGTGTCTACGTTTCTGCAGCCATTTCTGAGCAGATATTCAGTCGGGTCACTGCTGATGCTGCCACGGACACCGAGGAGCTCTCGTGCGCGAGCCCGTGAGGAGCCTGTCGGGGACGCGCGCAGGTATTGCCCAACAGGCCCCCGCGCCCGGCCTCGCCAATAGCCGGGGAAGACGGTGCCGAAGTGGGCTGGGCTGCCCACACCCACGCCTTTATAACAACGACACAAAAGTCCGCCCGCAGCCGAACCCGAACACCAGAGGACGGAACGCAACGCAACGCGAGCGAACTCGTTCCCGCTTTCGCACGCACTTTTTCCTCGAGGACGTTTTCGGGACCCGAGGTGCGCCGCAGGTAACTCGGCGCCCTCCCACCTCTCGATCGTTTCCACAGCTTCTCCGTTTTCTTGCGACTGAGCGGCGGGAGGAATAAACTGTGTGCTTTTCAGCGCGAAACCCGCTTCCTGCTGCTTGGGGAGGTGTGTTGGCTGCAAGGAAGCGCAGCTGCTTTGTTTGCTCGATCGCTCGTGAAGCTCCAGGTAACCTGGACTGGTTAACTCGGGAACTGTTGGTTAACTGTGGGACGAGTGAGGCGAAGACTGTGTTAACTGTTTAATAAAACAACAAAAAAAAAAAAAATACAAAAAGCCCGCGTGCGGACCCTCCTCCCAGGAAGGTGGGGAGAATGAAACATGTAAAGAGGAGCCCGTAGGGACTGGGGTTCGAGCCCAGACCTGTCGTGCTGCTTTTGTTTCTTTTATTCCCCTCGAACGGTCGATTTGGAACAGTTGTCATATCGGTAGTATTTGGCTAGCAGATTGCATAGCGCTAGTGGGTTGTTACTTGCGTAGTCGAAAAGTTGAGTCGAGTCCCATTTCCTGTTAGTTTCTTGATCAAGTAACATCGGAACACGACTGTATAAATGAGTAAATAATTGCAACGTTAAAAATTACTGTTAAAAAGTTATAATATAGAGTCGCGCGAGCGACACGTCGCAAAGTATTTTATGAATAATTTCTTTTGTCAAGATTGGTACTGGGCAGTACGTTAACCCAAGGGACGCGCGCGAATGCTCGAGGAGCGACCGCGGGGGCTCGCGCGCTGCATGTTGACGCCTCGGCACGTGCTCGGATGCGCGTGAGCGCCGGACAGTAATGGGTGCCGCGGTTGCCAAGGAAACTGGAGCAGCGACTTATAAAAATGGATGCTGGGGTATTTGAAGCGTGGCGCGCATTTGTGTGCTTTTCCACGATGCATGTGTGCGCCAGTACAATCGAGTCACTTTAATGAAGCAGCTCCGTCTCAGTCGTGAACTTTAATACTAAGCGTTTCTAGTCGCTTAGGTTTGCAGTCTGTTTTAAGGTCTGTTCGAGTGAAATTGTATGTTTGGAAAAGAGAAAATCCGTTCACGATACTATCCATTTAGCTGTTTATTTATATAAAGTGTCATAACATCTACCTGAAATGACAACCCAGAACACTGCAAATCAGGAGTCTTAACAGCTTTTCAGGTATGAATGTGGGGGGGTAGCATTAACATTCAATGAAGTTGTAGGCAATACAATACCGTTACACTTGGGATGTAAGCCGTTGCCTGTGGTCTTTCTGTGAAGGTACGCAAGCGTAGTCAGTTTGCTTTACTGACGTGTTGATGACTTTGAAGTTGGTCGCACTTGCATGTTTTTTTTTTTTTTTTTTTCTTCCTCTCCATAACACACCTGTCCAGACAGGTAATGTGGCTTCTATATTGGTGCAATGCTGTACTTTTTCACTGTGCTGCCAGGGATGAGGCTCCAGCTCCCAGAGTAACCCTGTAGCAGCACTGCAGTGAGACTGTATGGTAATATCAGTGCAACACCTATTGTAATAAAATAAAAACACAGAGATGGGGAAAATATTCAAATTAAACATCCTAGTTGGTTGCTGATCTTTCAGTAAAGGGATGTGCTGCAGTTCAGTTGATTGAACTGGTATGGGGTATTTCTGTTGAATTATAGGGATTTTAATAGAGGTGTTCCTTTGTGAAGGAATCTTGATATTCCACTATAATAAAAGTGAGATGGCTATGGAGAAAATACTAGCAGAATGTTTGTGAGTGGGAGAATTGGACAGCTGCTGGATGATTTAAAAAAAAAAAAAAAAAAAATCTTTTTTTTTTTTTTAACACTGTGAAAATGCCTTTATGGAGAATGGGTGCAGGATATATGGTAAGAAATACCTTCAAATGGGGGAAAAATCAAGTCACTAGGTGACAGTTGACTATGCAACAGAAGATATATGTAAGTTCAGTTTTCAAACTCCTAATGTGAAACAGATTTAAATACATGTAGTACAGGTTTCTGCCTTTAGAACAACCACTATGGAAGTAGTGTCAACCTGTGTTCACTGTCAGTTTGACTAGAATGTGTGAAATTATCACTTCACTTATAGGAAGCAGAAGGTTATTGCTTATTGCTTATCTAATCCACAAACATTTCAGCAACATGAAGAGTAAGACATAGATAATCCAAGCCAAAAAGGCTTGTAGTCTGACAATGACAGACAACTTTTCCCACCCTGCTTGTAATAGGAGCACTTAACCTTTCCCTTTTTTTTTTTTTTTTTTTTGATATTTCACAACAAAAGAGGAAGCAAAACTAGAGGGACACACATGTTCACTCCTTGACTATGGAGCTGCACATTATGTTTCAATTAAAGGGGCAAGGAATAAAAACACACCCAGAGAGCATGTGCTGCTCTCATGAGTTTGTGCAGGTTGGTGTTATTGAAGCGTAACTTATGGGATGGGAACGATGTACCTCCTGGTTAAGCATTAATAGAATGGTGCTAAACAGGTAGCCCTGAGGGAAACAGCAGATATCTTGGTGCACAACCTAGCCACATCAGCCATTTCAGGAGTTAAAAGGGCACAGTTTTATGGCATCTTATGTGCTTGGCGGTTTTGGCTCCATAAACAAAACAAAAGCATCCAGGGTTTTATTTATTTATTTATTTATTTATTTATTTATTTGCATGAGCCAAACTGGTAACAGCATCTCATTCTGCGTGCAGTTGCTCACACTTGGCTCCAAATTGGAATTTGAGCGGGGGAGATATAGATATTTTTTGCTCAGCACAAGGATATGTATCATGTGCATTTTTCTTCCCAGCAAAAAGACACCATTGTGTGTTCAAGTTGCCCATGACTAAGAATTTGTCATAATGATGATTATCAGTAAGGGCAAAAGTTTTCTGGTTTGCTTTTGGTTCAGATTGTAGGTTTACATACAGAATGAATTGGATCTTGCATTCATTTTAGATTTATTAAACATTTCATTTGTATCCCAGTTTGCTATTGTAGTTAAGTATTTTGCCTATTCTCTAGCTCATTTACAATTATTACCTTAATAGTTAAAGTCACTAGTTTTTCTTCTGTTTAAACAGAGCTGCCAACATGGGGGGGGGGGGCAACTGCCTGACCATTACAATTCTTTTGTTACGTTGTTGAAGCAAGAAGTATTGGGGCAAAATCAAATATCATTTAGCAGATCTTGTTTTATTTATTTATTTATTTATTTATTTATTTTTTAAGAAGTCGGTCGCTTCATAAATTAAATGTGCCTGGTTAAATTTGTTGTTGCTGCAGTGCCAAGTTTCTATGGTACTTCTGACATTATAGATAAGATTTGGAGGGGAAAAAAAACAAAAAAAAAACAAATTATGTCTACGTGCTGGTCATATGTTTGTATGGTTCTGTATGTATGCAAGGAAAAGGGGCAAATGGCAAACAGCTTGAGAGGTAAACTGTTTATTTGATCTGGAAACTACTAAACTAGTGAATGACCAGTTTGTGCTTGTTATTGTTTGTATGTTATAGTTTCCTGTTTCATTCAACATCCTGGTGACACTTCATTCTTGATCACCCAAATTATCTACAGTGTTTTTACATAGAATGCTGTGGGAAGAGGAGAGCACCCAGAATAAGCAAGCAGTGTTTCGTAGTAACTGGACGTGTTTAAACTGCCTGTTTACAGTACATTGTATTTCAACTGATTTCATTTCTGTACAGTTATTGTTATAATCCTGTTTTATGGGTTTTAATGCATCCATTTTCTATGAATCAGCAATTATTAAAAAAAACTTAAGCAATGCAGCAATGACTTGCTGGTAGGTGTGTTTTTCCAACCATGGAAATATCATTACACAGAACAAATGTATTGTGTGTGTTTCATAGGAAAGGTATACATTTTAAATTTCTCCCTTGTCTGGCAAGATGTTTCCCCCATCGTGATATTTGTTATAAGCTTCTTCTCATTTCTAATGTGCTTAACTGATGGTGAAATGGTGGATTTTTAAACCAAATAATGACCTGTTCATGTGTCGTGGAGTTCTGACTGGTGATTTGGTTTAACTTTTCAGGTCTCTTTGCCACTGAAAATGGATGAAATTCAGGTTGTTGAGTCAAAACCTCTGCTGGAACACAAAGAACTGCAAGTATGTGAGACATTTATTATGTTTTGTGTGTAAAATGTAGTATTGTTATAGATTGTTGCAATAGAGGATTTGTTGTGGTATGAATTTTTAAAACATTGAGTGCTTGTTGAAGAGTTGATCTAAAGAAAGAGTTTATGGCATCCTTTGCCATGGGATTATGCATAATTTTGCTTTTTGACTGAACAGAAATGATTGCTAACATAATTCTAGAAGTAATTTAAAAAATTTAAAAAAACCCAATGTTGTACAGACAATTGTAATACAAACCTTAAGATATGCATTGTAAGTTAGTCCATATGAAGGATTAACTTGATACTGCTGTTTTTGCAATGCGTGGCCAGATGAAATTTGTTGCCACTAACCGCTGCCAACTTTCCCAACGTCTGTGCTTGTTAAGTGACAATTTCACGTGCTTACGTTCCAGGGACTGAGAGAGGCTGTGCAGAAGCTTGAGCTAAAGGCAAGTATACAGAAGTAATAAGGATGACACAGCACTATTGTTTAGTGCCGTTTTCATAATGTACACATGGAAAGGGAGCATTGCTTATATCAGTTAATGTGGATACCTTTCATGTAGCAGCGATGAAGGTAGTTTAATATCAGCAAACCATTTCTTTCAGTGACCAAAAGCAATATGTACTTTCTAACCGGGTTCTAGTTTATTTATTTTTTTACTTTGTTCACCTTTGCACATGCTGGTGGAACAAGACTGGGAGGTGTGTTTGCTCCTGGCACAGGGAAATTGCAGCTTTTAGCGCCACCGTGTGGTTGTTCATCTTTAACAAGAAACGTCTATTATGGCTATTTCTTAGGAAACTTGCTGAAGTATTCGGAATGATTTGTAAGTGAGTGTTCAGCTGCAATAACTCTAAAATAAGACTGACTTCAATGGATCCAATGCCACTGGCCTTATGACCCACATTTTTGTGGCATTCTTGGATTTTTGCATTTCTTGACTGGGAATTTGGAAATAACTTTCGGTTATCACTTTCTACATGAAGGATTGAAATGACATCTTATTTGAGAGATACTTTCCTCCAGAATGACCTGCAATGATTACCTGGTATTTAGTTAACTTTTGTTCAGGGTGGCATAATCGAGAAGTACATCACAATAAACTGTTGTTCACCTATTTATACAAGAGTAACACCCACACATGCACTGTGGGTAAATTTGTGCACCAACACTTGTCTTTGGAGGAAGCCTGTGCAAACAGTGTGTACATGCAGACCGAGTGGGAATCGAACCTATGCCTGACCACACCATACAGGCACTGTGCTACCCACACCAGTGCTACCCATTGCATGACATTAACTGCATAAAGGTGCAAACCAAATTATTTCTTCAAACTCACTTTGAATGTTACAGTTGAAAATAGGTGAGTGCATGTTCAGATGGGGACATTCTAGCTTTGCCAACGCATTGTATAAATCTAACATCATATGCCATCTCAGACAAAGGTGTTGCTTTAAAAATTCAGAGCATTTCTTGGCTTTTGTGGCATGTTTGGGTTGTATCAGAAAAAAACAGAAGTTATCATGTAAGACAGAATATGTGTTGTTCTGAGGGGACTGGTGAGCTGCTGAGGTACAGAACCATGTATACTGGCTCCTTGTGCTCAGTAGCACCACCGGCCGAATCATCCCGGGCCTTGCAGCTGAAGTTGAAACAGATTGCTGTGCTGTGCTGACCCCACCCCCAGCCCAGATTAGCATCCAGGTTTCCAGGCCAGTGTTTAATATTGCCGGCTGTCTGTTCGCTTAAGAGTTTTGATGCTGGCACAGAAATACCATCTGGCAGGGCTTTAGTCGGCAGAGCCTTGCTGCGCGTGGACACTGGCTAACTAAATGAGATTAGCGATGCTCAAAGGCTGAAATTCCGGCTTTAAGAAGGAATTGAAGACGAACTGTTCCCAGCCTCATTTGAATGTACAGCAATTCACCCCCTATATCCAAATGTCAGTCACCATGTGTCTTAAGGTTTTCGGTTTATATCATTGTGTACCTGAGCTATTTTGCGCAACTCGTTGCTGAAGAGGGATTTGTGCCAAAATGTTTGTCCAAAGTGAATGTTGTATGTTTTTGAGTGCATCCTTTCACTGGTAGTGATCTGTATATACAAATCAACTATTTGTACCTCTTGCCCAATTTGAAAATTGCATAAAAAATTTATTGTTTGTAATTGTGAGCTGACAAACCAAGTGGTGTTACTGTAAGTGTAGTCCTTCACATATTTAAAAGCAATTTTCTTTTATGATGTGTTCCATTTATGAGTAATAAAATGGAATTTGTGCCTTTTTCAGTAAAGGGCTATAAGGATTTAAAGTCTGCTCATTTGGAATCAGTTAACTGTCCTTGGGGCTTTTTGTACTCATGCACACACAATATAGCACTTTTTGTTTAATCGTGGGCTTTGATTTTTTTTTTTTTTTGCTCATTTTATTCACAGGTTCCCTTAAGAAAAATGAACAAACTCATTATGGCAGTTTCGTATAAGAATACAGCTCTTATTTTGACAATGGTGTCAAACCTGAATTGTTGCCTTCTGCAAATCAATCATGTCTCTCCCCCCCAGTTACATTTATTTTATTTTTTTATTTTTTTTCTTTGTGAATACATTTTTTAATTTATTTGAACCCATGGGGTTTTGCAGCTACTGAATATGAATATTTCAGTGTCCCTGAACTAGTCGAGGGTCACACATAGATGAAGCACCTGACGCCGTCTGATCCAATTTGCGGATCTGTTCATCCAGAATTAGCTTGTTTTGGTGAGTGGCAAAGCACCAAGGGAGGCAGCAGCTTATGTGGAGCAGCGAGTAGCAGGAGTATAAAATGGACCTCCCACTCTTCGTCTGCCTAAACACCATCAGAGTTGCTAGTGGTTGGATCTGTTCTACTCTGCAATACCCAGCTACAGTCTCAAACATGGTTCTTGAAGACATGGAAATGGACTCTGTCTGTGAGATTGAAATTGCTGTGAGTACCCAAGGGATTCTTTGTGTGTTGGGAGTTGTTGATGACTGTTTTCAGTTTTTTAAGGTCCTTTGGTTTTGAGAGTTGTACAGATTGGTTGATCTTGCTGACCTGGTGTGCACCACAGCTCTGGTCTGAGAGGTTGGTGGCAGGCAGTCTTGCTGCTTCCCTGGTTTTTCCAAGCAGGCGCACTCCCTGTGTAACTTCAAAGAACTTGGCTAAAGCAGAAAGCTTAACAGTTGTGAATTTGATTTGTCTGAGCAAAATCAATCTAGAATAATGCTTTTCCTTAGAATGGTAAATGAATCACTTTGTCAGTAAACTTCATGTGCTAAGGGGGTTGGACATGTCAGAGAAAGATGACTTTTTATGGAAGGAAGTGCGTGTTGATATTGAGCAATGTGAATAAATTTTTGAGGAACCTGAAGATGGATTTTTTTTTTTTTTTTTTTTTTTTTTTTTTTGCCAAGCATATGGAAAATGCTTATAAAAACACATAATGAGCTCTTGGATCTGTGAAGTATTATTTATTACTATTACAGTGTACCTAAGTTGCTAGTCTAAAAAACCCGTTTCTACCCTTAGGAGCACGATGTAGAAACTCCATATGGCAAAGTCCACTGCACCATGAAGGGAGTCCCCAAGGGGGACCGACCGGTCATCCTCACATTCCATGACATCGGACTGAACCGTGAGCTTCATTTTTTATTAACCTGAATTCTGAAATGTATTCTTTTTATTCCTTGTAGACATTAGCCAAATATGATGGTGTCTTAAGACCTTGAAAAATCTCTGAAATTCACCGTTTTGCCTGGTCCCCTCTGATCCAGACAAGACGTGCTTCGACCCCCTGTTCAACCATGAGGACATGCAGGAGATCACTCAGCACTTTGCCGTGTGCCATGTGGATGCACCAGGGCAGCATGAAGGAGCTGCCACATTCCCCCAGGGGTGAGTTCTTGCCCCAGCAGCTGAAATGGTTACAGTGTGGTTTCATAAAGCACTGATGTCAGAGTTATGAGCTCCAGAATGTCTCTGATGCTGTACAGCAGATTTTTTTTTTTTTTTTTTTTTTTTTTAAACTTGTGAATGTCTCATGAATCTGCTAGTATGTAGAGACTAATAGTAACATTTTTTCTGCCAATTCCTGTAGATATGAATACCCGTCCATGGACCAGCTTTCTGAGATTTTTCCTCTAGTGCTTAAGCATTTTCAGTAAGTATGTGCTGCAAATTTTTTATTTTTTTTTTATTTTTAAAAAGGAGCAAATGGAGTCTAATGTTAGACAAACTTTCTACTGGCAGTTTCTGTAAGGTAAATGAATTTTTTGTTTGCAGTGTGTCAACGTTTATTTGTTTCTCCATAGCCTTCGAAGTGTCATTGGAATTGGTATCGGTGCTGGTGCTTATGTCCTTGCTAAATTTGCGGTAAGTTGACATTCGCTTCCTTATTCCTGCTTCATTATGAAACTTTTTTTAATCAAATGGGGATTAAAGGGTACCAAATTCTTACCTACAGTGTTAACACTGTATAATCCTGTTTATTACTGTGCTATGCATTTTGGGAATGAAAGTGCTCCAAGAACACCACACAGTGCAGAAATTCCATTTAAACTGCTAGTTATTACAGAGACCAAAGGAAAACAGTTTTAAGATGTTTTTTTACATGTTCACAAACAGCCAAAATTCAATGTGGGGTCCTCTTGTGCCACCTATCCCAACTTCAGAGGAGGAAAGGAAATGATGGTGCAGAGAAGCAGCAGGAATGTTGAGTGTGAGGTGGTGAAGAGGTATTTCTGACTGCTGTGTTTTATATTGTAGCTGGACTACCACACCATGGTGGAGGGCCTTGTTCTGATCAACATTAATCCCTGTGCTGAGGGCTGGATGGACTGGGCTGCACACAAGGTATGTGGTTCGAACAGAGAAATACGAACTATCAGTAGCTTTGATGGTTCATTCTCAGTTTAGCACACAATCCTTGTCTGGCTGCTTGAGTGAATCTCTTGCACACGTTTGAAAATTAGTTTTCTTCTCTAAGTATAGCTTTGTTCAAGAGCTTTGCAAAATGCTCATCTAAGGATGTCTGGTGCTGTTGACTGACTTGTGGTTTGACCTCAGTTTATGGTGTTTAATGTGACTGACAAAGTGTTTTATTTCAGATCAGTGGTTGGGCTCATGCCATGCCTGATATGATCATTACTCATCTGTTTGGGAAGGTGAGTGCATCGATGAGGAAATGAGCTTTTATTACATTGTGTGCTTTAAATGGCTTTTGTCACACCTACGATATGCTAATTATTTAGGTAAACGGTTTACATGCTGTTTCCTTGAAGCTTCTAACATGGGCTGCATTTCTCAGGAGGAGATCCACAACAATCACGACCTGATAGCCACATACCGCCATCACATCCTGAACGAAGTGAACCAGACCAATCTGCACCTTTTTGTCAAGTCATACAACAGGTATAGCACCATTTTCCAGCTTCAGTCACCCTTGATGATCAACTTTCTTCATCAGCCCTACGCAACCTCATCAAGTTTGTCTTCTGTCCGGCAGCCGGAGAGACCTGGAGATTGAGCGGCCCATTCCAGGAGGACACATTACCGTGAGGACCCTAAAGTAAGTTACTGCTGACTGTAACTTCTAGGCTGAAATGCCTGCTAGAACACATCATCTGATCAATGTTTCCTTGCAGGTGTCCTGCTCTTCTGGTGGTTGGAGACAATTCGCCTGCTGTGGACGCAGTGGTCAGTATACCATACTTTCTTTCAGCAGCTAGTTTACCCAGATCAGTGGTTATCAATCTTTAACTTGGAAAAACTTTCTGTGCATGGAGCAAAATGCAAGACTCTTACTGTACCATTCTGCCCAAGCAACTTGCAATGTTGTGTTTTTAAACATTAAGCTATTTAGTTATATTTGCTCTGTTTGTAGAGCAGCCTACTCTTACTGTATCAATTCAGGATGTGTGCCTTGATCAAGGATATTGTAGCAGGGGAAAAAATTTCAATCCAAGAACTTTTCAGTTCCAAATTGATGATTTGACCACTATGGTACCTACTCCATTATTATAATATCTGTTAAATTGAAAACACTTTTCTCAGTTATGATGACTGATTGTATTAGTGTACTCAAAGATTTTAAGGTAGCTGCATGTTTCTGGTACTACAAAATGTTCCATTTGTGTGATTGACTTGTGAAATATTAACAGATCGATCTGAATACACCTTGACAAAGATTGTTATGCATTGTACAATTTTTTTTTTTTTTTTTTTTTTTTTTTTGGGGTCAACCAGCTTATAAAGACATTTAATAACTCAGCTGGAATTAATGCCAGATTCTACCAGGTTGATGGTTTAAAACTGCTAGAATAATCATTCACTGCAGTGAGCTACTCTAAAAAAATAAAAATTGAATTCTTTTATTAAATGACGTGTGAATAATACTTTTTTTGGACCCCATCAGGTTGAATGCAACACCAAGTTGGACCCAACCAAAACCACACTTCTCAAGGTGAACGACCTGTCTTTATCTCTTATTACGCTCAAAGAGTATTTATAGCAACAGAGAAATGGGTTGTGATAAGCTCTCGCTTACTCAGCACCAGTTGGTTGTGCCACACTGTGTTCTTGTGAGCTTAAGGGCTGAGAGCCATCCTCTCTGTAACCTGTTCAGTCCACAGGCAAATGTGTGATCAAGAAAGGGCTCTTGGGTTTTCAAACAGGCAGATTTAATGATAAATCAACCCCTGGGCTGCTGATCATAAGTGTCTCATAGATTTTATTGCATTTTCATTTATGGTGCACTGGACGGAAAGCTTCTTATTCAATACAACACAACAGGTTCAGAATGTAAACAAAAGTTTTTTCTGTGTGTGTGTAGATGGCAGATTGTGGAGGCCTGCCTCAAGTCGACCAGGTATGTTGGTGCTTATTGTGCTAAGACCCCTCTACGTGAGATAACAGAACTCTTAGGGGAGAAATGGAGATTAAGTTAAGCTCTTTATGCCAAGTGGTGTAACTACGGTGGGAAATTTTGATGGATACTTGATAATGGCTCTCATGTGTCATTATAACCAGAGATGGGATATAAAAGTGAAACTGCTAAATGGGTGTGGATTTCACTTCAAATATTTTGAACATAGGAGTTTTTAGGAAACCAGTGAAGCACTACATGTGTGCTTAATCTCTTTCATCCCTCTGACAGCCTGGGAAGCTGACTGAAGCCTTCAAGTACTTCATCCAGGGCATGGGCTACAGTAAGTATAAAAAAGATACAATTCCTTTCCATGTAGCCTGTCTAAAACACAACTAGGACACAAGACAAGTTAGCCAACATGTACAACACAAAGATCCCCTCATCAATCTAATTTCTAGGTTATTTATCTAGGAGGGAAATTCCTTGCTGGCCACTTCTGTGGATTGCAGCATATTGTATAGTCATGACTGGGAAATCATTATTATTTAGCCCAATAATTAAAGCAGTCATTTTACAAATGACAAACAGAGATTAAATTGTAGTTAAGCTCTGGTGATGGACTGTGTGTGACAGCGATAATGAAGGTTTTAGCCACCTGTTTCAGAGACTCCCGAAGGACTGAGTGCTTAGCATCTACAGGCCTTACCGATTACTTAAATTAATTTTGTAATGTCTGGACACCCCCACCCCCTCACAAATTCTTAAATGGGGCTATAGAATGACACCTGCAGAATATGGTAACATTTTGCTGCTTTATGTGTTTAGGTACATCTGTCTTGTTAAGGAAAAATTAAATCTATTATGGGATTAAACTTAAGTCTGTTGCAGGTATTGATAGAATGTGTAACAGGATGGATTGCAGTGTGGCAAGGATTGCATGTGTGATGATGGACATATTCTGACTCTCTTCTTGTCTCCCCCCACCAGTGCCCTCGGCCAGCATGACGCGACTAGTCCGCTCACGCACAGCTTCTGGCTCCAGCGTCACCTCCTTTGAGGGCAGCAGGAGCCGGTCACACACCAACGAGGGTCGTGCTCGCGCGCACACAGCCGACAACCAGCGCAGTCACGGCCACACCGAAACCCCTGCTGAGGGATCTACGGACCAGGCCGTGCCCAAATCTACCGAAGTGTCCTGTTAGAGTCCCACCCCATCTTGTGGGGAGGGGGGTTGCCTGCACTGGCCTGCTGCTGACTCCGCAACAGAGGACTCTGTGGTCATCCAACCACTGCCCAAAAAAACCTCATTTGCGAGCTGTTCCTTCTTAATATGCCAAAGAATTTTATTTATTTATTTTTTTTTTTCTTTCCTCCCCCCTTGAAAAAGCCCTCATACATTCTCCATTGCCGACTCCTTATACGTTAAGAGCTTTTGTGGAGGCAGCGGATGTGGTGCTGGGATTTGCCGCGGTCTTCAGAGGAACAGCTCGCCAATGTGGTTGTGCCGCCGGTGCAGACACGGTGTCAGGAGCAGCACAGTGCAAGCAGCCTCCGCGGAGACGTGTTGGCAAATGGCATGACTGTCCACTACATACATTTCTGTTCATTTCTAATGACCAGCATATCTTCTCAGCCTCTTCATCTCTATAGTTTTCTCAGAAACAGAAAAGCAAGGGCTTGTGGTTCTCTGGTCTCACACCTCTTCCACAGTGTAATTCAATGCAGTTCTAATGTTTGATTAACATGCAGGTCTCTTGTACTGGACTTCCTTTCTTTTCTTGTGTCTCAAAGCTGTGAAATGGAAGGAGGAGCCACTTGGATCAAAGTTAGAATACTGTAGTTCTAACTGCTTTTCAGGTAAACAACCTGCAGGTTTTGACTTGTACTCATACTGTATGTAGCTGATTAATCCTTGTTTTGGAGAGCTGTCAGGTGACTTCAGTTGTTGAACCCTTTACAGATCCATTATTTGTTCCACACTGTTAACTAAACCAGAGCTTCACCATTTTAAACTTTTGTGGGGAAATTATTTTTTTATCGTCAATTTTTGCAGCACTGTTCAAGCTGCTATGTTGTCCCACAGTACAGATGTCCTTCTGCGTCAATCTTAAGTTTCTATGCAAACATTAACGGCAGAAAAATGTGCCATTGAACCTGAGATTGGCATTTAAGCAATTTTTGTAATGTTTTGAACAGAATGCTAGATGGCCCTGATGAAATGTAAGGCTGCAATTTTTCTTATTGATCTGTAATTCCATTTTCACCTGCACAATAGCAAAATGTTTCTAGCTTTTAGAGGTTTTGCTTTGTAAAGTTGCAGAACTACCTACTGTAGATGGTTTTCATAATGATGATGGTTTCTATTTATTAAAAAAGTTTAACTTTGGCTCTGTGGCTGTGATGTCATGTTTCCCAGCTCTATTTGAGTGGTGAAATCCCCAAACTTCCAACACTTGGACTGGTTGGAATATTTCATTTCAGAAGATACTAGGCAATAATTTACATTTTCAGCAGCAGGGTGGACAATTTAACTTTTTTTTTTTTTTTTTAAACAATGTTTTAGGTGTGCCAACACAATTACAAAGGTTTCTGTAATAAAATACTATTTAAGCGTAATTAAGTTTGAGTTATTTTATCCTTAGGACACTGAAAATGGGGCTGTGCAGTCATACGAATGATAAATTTGTCATTTCCAGCAGCAATAGCCATTTTTAACATTTTATACCTTGGCTGTATTTTGTAACCTAATTGCTTTAGGGGAAAAAAACCAATTCTATAAAAACATTTCCTGGTGATTCCAAACTTCTGAATGTTATAGCGTATGTATATAACATTAAACTGTGACTTCAGCATAATGAAACCGTAACTGCTGGTTACCTAACTGGAGAACATAATGTCATTAATTTGCATGTTTAAAACACATGGTGCCGTATGTATAGTACATTTTGCTCGTATCACTGTAGTTACTCGGCTGCTTCAAGTTAGGGCGCACCTGTATTTTTTTTTTCTTCACATTTACACACATGGATTTTTGCTCGCAAATGCTTGCACTGTAGAGGCCTGCCCCTCACCGTTCACTTCCAGAAATGTTTATTTTTCTTAAACTTTCAATAAATCGTATTTTTACATAAAAATCCATGACAATCGTTTGACACGTGTATTTTTGAGAAGCTTATTTACATTGTGTTCAGAGGAGATGCATCGAAGGTGTTTCACAGAAGACTTGAACACAGCGACCAGGTATGACTGTGGTGGGGCACCAAGCCCACAGGGGGACTCAGGCAGCACCCTCTCATACAGCGTAATTTATTCCCAAGCTGTTAAGATGCAAAATATGGACTGTGCTGAAGTGCTCTTCTGGAACGAGGTGAAAACAATGCACTTGGATGCACACATACATCCATCAAGACCGAAGTGTCCATGCTTCTCAGGAGTCCCGTCGTGTATGCCCGTGTCCATTGCAAGAACAGCAGCTGGCTGCGAGTTACAGCTTTGTGAACTTCCCACTGCTTTCTCTTCACCACCATCCCATTTTGCTTTTGTGGATCCGCCACTTCCTGCTCTTACTCTTCCATCGCACCACACCTTCTTCCATCTTGAGACAGGTTCTCCTGAGAGATTAAGCAATTTTGTACAGCCTTTTCCAACAAAACAGCTGCCAACTGCTGTTGTAATCCTATTCAGTGTCAGTTATGCCCCTTCTGATACACATACACATTAAACAAGCATAAATCTTAGCATATGCTGTCATATTTGGCCTCTTATGATATATACACATACCAAAATTGCACATATATATTAGCATATCATATTTTACACAATTGTCCTGGTTTATAGTATATGAATAAACGTAACAGCAAAAATCAAGGATTTACTTTGACTCTTCAATAAATAAGTCTGTAAAATATTAAATAAAGATAGATTATAGTTTCTGTTCTAATTTCTCACTTGTAGCAGTACAACAATAAATATCTAAACTGCAGGGATACATGAATTTCTGCAGTGGATGACAAGAAGCTGTCATCTACAATCATTCAAGTCCTTTCTAGTACTGCTTGGGAGAGCTGAGCCAGGAGTGTTTTCTCTGCTGGGAATTCATGGAGCAAAGTCTGCACCTTGTCCCTCTTCTGAGAGCACCGCCATTTCGGCACACATGGCACCATCCCTTGTACTGGATGTACATGATACCTCCAGGAAGCCAATCTGTTGCTGTTTCCCAGGTCAGTGACTCCGTACGAATTGCACACAATCCACCTTTTGACACAAGTCGAATCCCCAGAATCACGTCAAGGCCAGTCGTTGCAACTGAGTAAAGTCATTACATGACATGACATGGGTTTTTACTTTCAGCTTATTTAAAACTATTCCAGCTGGGCAAGTCTATTCTTTCTCTTCATTACTTCACTTTTTAGATGCAACATAATATGTCAACATCCAGTAGATAGGCTCTTCTCCAAAATTCATACACCTGACCTACTTAGACTCTTAAGATAAATTTTGTGAAGGTCTGAGAGTTAAAGGGAAACATCCGACATACAGGGGGCTTAAGGAAGACGTCCGACTTCTCAGACTTCAGGATAGTCGTAATATCGCTCCAGTTCGGCAAATATGTCGTTGGGGTTCTTGCAGCTAAGGTTGCAGAAGCAGGCATTTATCCACATGACCTGCCAGGTGAATGTCGCTCCGTTGGGACACTGGAACTCCACGTCGATCGTTTTGGATTTGTAAGGGATGCAACAGCGCTCATCAGTGCAAACCCCACAGTACTTGGGCCAATACTGCTTCCTGCTGGTACAGCCTGAGATGGTGAAGTTTTGAGCCTGGCTTTCCCGGTAGATGTTCAGGCACTTCTTCCCTGGCTGAGACACAGCAATAGGGGAGGTATGAAGGTCGGGAATTCAGAGGGTAGCCCTCAACGCAATGCCACCAGAAACAACCCCAACCATTTGATGGACACCAGTGTTGAAGAGCAGCCTACCTTAATGTGCTTAGTGATGTCCACCTCGCATGGTCGGATGGTGCACAGTCGCGTCTCCTTCATCATGTCGCAATGGTCATTTTCGTTGGAGATGCGCATGGAGATGCCTCGCCCACATGTCCTGGAACACGGGCTCCATGGTGTAGTCTGCCTCACACAGTTCTTGTGCCAGATCTCATTGTCATCAGGAAAAACTGTGTTAAGACACAAATAGCAGCGTACCAGGTGATCCCAGCAGATTAGCTGTCAACTCAATTTACCTAGCTGTTACTAAGTCCTAATCATAAGTCCATAAGTATTTCCATTTAATTTTTTTTCATAAAAATGTTCCTATATATCACAGATGAAAAGTGACATTAATATATATAAGAAAAAGTGTTTCTATACTAAACAGACAGACAGACAGACAGACAGATACATATCTTTAAATCCCCATTCTTGCTGTATTACCCTTGAAAAAAGTAGTTTCCTTGAATGTATACAGTAAAATTAAATCGTCTGTAAAACTGGAAAAATTATTCTAAGTTGGTTGGGAGAAAAGTACAAATCAAATAAATAAATGTATGGCATGGGGAATTTCTCATTTTTTCTGGTGCTTTTGACAATGACATGGTGCTGTTTTCTGATGACTATTAACTGCCCATGTGTCTCACACCCTATATGGGGAGCAGGTTTAAAAAAGGGAAAATTACATTTTGATCTCAGTGCCCAGTGGCTTAAATATGACAGCAGAAGGTTCACAAGAAAGGGTTTGGTCTTCCCCTACACAGCAGCTAAAAGTACTTTAACTGTCTTAAAGGGACAGGACACTGGCATGGCTGTGTCCCTGAACTCTCTGTATGTTACGCCTACCATGTAAGAAAGAGCTATTCAGTTATTTTCGTCATTTGGTCTCCTAATGACATCTTACTTAGTTTTATTGCCATGGTTAGTACCACATGCCTTTTACCAAGTGTAGCTTATATTTTAACACAGGTAGATATTTTACCAAAGACAATCAAGTGTGTAGCTCAAAGGGACAGCAAGTATCTACTGGGATCTGAACTGGTAACCTTATGGGACAGAGTCTGCCTCCGTAACATTTCTCTCATGAGAAGTTCTGACTTAAGGGGCTGACCTAGGAGTGACATTTGTGAATATGAGGGACAGGCGGAGGCAGAGAGAGGGCTACCTTCCACCGTGTGCCTGGGGGTGGCTTTACGTGGCTTCCTGGACTCATCACAGATCCACTCCTCACAGCAGCGACCTGGCAGTTTTACCCGGCGCGGGGTCTGGCACCACACGAGGGGCGGCTGCGAGTCGGTGCAGAGCGACACGCAGCCGATGGCGCCGTTCACACACAGACAGCGGTACTTGCAGCTGGGCTGGAAGCTCTGTCCATTGCGGTAGATCACACCATCATGTTCACAGCCAGTGCCAACCATATCTGTAAAAGTGGGATGTGAGTTTTGGGGTTGGGTAGAGAGGCGTGATGAAAGAGGTGGTGAGTGCATTAATCACATACTATATACAAGGATAGACTATAGGTTCACTTCCCACTTAGAAGAAAGTCACATATGTAAAAATAAAGATCCCACTGAACCCTATGGAATTAGGTGCTTTGAAAAGGTCAAAGGCCACTTACATGCACACACTCCTTTTTCGTACCTAGGCTTGTCAGCACTGTAGTCACAATACAGGCCTTTATGGTGGTCGCAGACGTCAGCCTCGTTGCAGGTCTCGCCCACCTGCTTGGCACAGACCTTGCAGCAGTCGCAGCCATCCGTGAGCAGGCTGACCCCCAGCGGACATCGTGGGGGGATTTTGGGGCATTTGCAGGGCCACTTGCAGTACTCAGTGCGGCTGGGTTCCGGGGTGGAGGATGCGGGCAGCTCAGTAGGGGTGAACTGGGAGGAGGCCTGCAGTACAGAAAAGGAGTTCTCGATCAGCATGGGGATGTGACATGAAAATAATGAGAGCACAGCGTTTCCGACAGTTTATCAGGGTGTGAACCCATCACATATATACTGAAGCAAAAAAACAGAAAAAGTTAAAGAAAACCTTAGAGTTTAATACTTGAAGTGCTAAAGCCAATATTATTGTCTATGACTTTCACTGGCTTGATTTACTGTTCATATTCCAATGATGCTTTACAAATAGCTCAGCAGAGCGGGGTTATGAGTGTGACAAATATTTGGCCATATCGATCTGCATTATTTACTTTTCTAATTTTACATTAACACAAATTAACGGTTTTTTTTTACTAGAATTCACCTTATGGCCAATTTTTAAGGAATTACTTACACTTATGCTACAGTATAACCACGTTACACAAGCTGGCAGTTACAAAAGGTTTAACAAAGGTAATTGCTTCTCACAGCTGGCCATTCAACTACAGTCACGCCTCCAAAAGGAACCTAAGGTACTCACTGTGCATGTGGGACAGACTGTATGCTGCTGGTTCTCTCCTGTTTGGTTCAAGACCCTTTTGGGGGACCACACATTGGAATGTTCCCCAGCTACACTGTGGTTCCTTTAGACTTGACCACTTGACCGTAATGCCACCCAGCACAGCCAACTGCCACCCCCACCAGCTCTGTCTTGGCTACTGACGCAGGACGTTCCTGTCGGGGTGCCCCGGTAACAAAGTTCCCCTTGGGCACGTCCAGCTGTACAGCTCAGATCACCCCAGTAATTCCTCTAAATGCATTCCCCCTTTATTGCTCTCCTTTGACTAAACAACAGCAGCGTGGGTTGCTAATCTATTGCAAACCCTTTAGCTGTGACCTTCTCGGCCACATGCTGAGAAATCGGACTGCGTTGCTAAGCCTTGGCTCTTTTTGTCCAAAGATCAAATGATACGAGCGCAAACAAAAGCTCCCTGCTAAGCCCCGTGGTGCTAACGCCCAAACAACAAAACCCAAATTAGATTTTCACAGAACATTCACACCCATCTTGCTTTTGGGTTTCTGATTAATTTATCACAGGATATGAGCTGGTTTATTTAATAAGACATTCAAATCCACTCTAACGCTAGATATGTCTTGTTAACGCTCAAGGATGCTTGGTTAGACAATAAATAGTTTGCAGATTTGCAACAGGAACCCTTAAACAAACCAGTTTAGTGTTTCCTGCAATGGGAATGGGGCTTTGCCATTATTTCAGTGGGTTTATTTGGCACATATTTTATCAAGTCAATATTTGACCAAGGATAACTTAAGAACATATCTTTTGTGCATACCCTTCACCAAATACTGATTACGAAAACATTGCATGAAAAATATCAGAAACATTTCAAATTCTGCTGGATTTGGGGAAGTTTTCCTGAGCATTAGACCACTTTAAAACATCAGGTGTGTGTGTTTTAAATATTTATAGGGTACAAACCAAATTAATGTGTGTCAGACATATTTGGATGTGTAGATGGAAAGCAAAGCAGAGAGGACCTGTTGGACACAGTCATGTTCTGATGGTCTTGGGTTTACTGAATTCTATTAATTAATATATTAATAAATCATTCCTGCCGGCTCATGAAAAACCAGCATATGCAGGAGTTTTGAGTGCCTGATGGTTTACCGTGTCTTGCAGCAGTGTGTCCTGCAGTGTGGTGTATTAGACTGGACAATGGCTGGCTGAGATCCACGAGTAACAAGACTGTGATACACTGGGATTCCAGCAGAGCAAAAGGCTCAGATCAAACTCCACAGCCCACACACTGGAATACAAAGCTTACACAGGAGAAAGAATCCACCATCTCAACAGTTTCTTATGACACCTGTAAATAAACCACCTGTTATTAGAGCTACACATAATGGTTTAAACATGTAATGCTTTTAAAAGTTCAAAAATACCCTGTGCAACACAGTTTAATCTTTCCACCTTCTACAAAAGCACTTTTTATTACATTTATTAAGCATCATGTCTTTTGTGCAAATGGTTCCATATATAAGGACATTGGGAGGGCAATGCTGAGATCTGTGCATTGCTGATTTGACCATATATTTGTTATTTAACTGTAGCTATATATACACATGTATATACTCTGTATTATATATAAATATATGATGATAGTATATTATGTATATTGTTATTAGTATATTATATATATGCAAAAATTCATTGAGCACTTTAATATATAAATAAATTAATATAACATAACATGTAAATATAGTATATATTACACTTCACTACATATATGTATAAACTGGTACTTCTGCACATTATGATCTTGTTTTTTTTTTTTTTTTTGCTAATATGTTGATCAAATGTCACTGGTTGCCATGAATAAAACAAAGTATGAAGTTATTTTACACATTTAAAGTTACTGGAAAGGATTTTTGAAAAGTCATCATTTACATATGCTTTGTTGGTTCAGTTCAGGTCAGATTTTTAAGCATAAATAATGTAAACAACCACATAGAGCATCCTTTGAAAATGTCTGCTATGGTCATCAGAATGAAGGACCCTGTGCAGGAGGGGTTACGGAGTTGCTGTAGATGCTCAGATTCGCTTTTGCATAAGAGGATAACAACGGGGCTTTGTTGGAAAATAAGACAGTCTGAGGGATTCATGGCCCTCGATGCCTACCATGCCGGGCCATGTTCAAAGCACCGTTTGTCACACTGTTCCCACAGTTTGTAAATCACAAACGGTCACAACACAGCAAGCATTTTCCTGCATTCAAATGGGGCTTTGAGGTTTCTTTAAAAAAGATAAGATAAAGAGCTTATGTAGCCCTCCACTGAAAAAAAACCAAAGTCAAAACAAACATACTGTTTCGCAGGCCTACACTTCATGTCTCAGTAGAATTATATCCTTGCATTTTTGTGTACTCTGTCATAGCTTTTAAAAGCACCCTTGTTTCAAGGTTTTTATTCCTTTTCCACTTAACCTTGCAGGCAAGTTGTTTATTTTAGTGAACAAGGCAGAAATATCCAAGTGTAAAAAAGTTCAGTTTACAAGCAAAGAAATCATACAAAACACATCATAAGAAATTATTTTGCATATGTGTAGCTGCAAAATTCCAGCTTTGTAAAAGCATTCTATTACCTAGATACACTTTTCTTTTTCAGGTCACCACAATAATCGGTGTTTCTCGCCACCTGTAAATAATAATAATAATAATAATAATAATAAAAAAAACTCGCAAACCTATCCCGTTGTCTGTGCTTGCCCAGAGAAATGAAAATGTTGTCAGAGTTGGGCCTCCCCAAGTTAAATTAGCTAAGATTACAAACAAAATCTGCAATATCAGTGACGAAGAACGATGTTATACAACACAGATGTACTTTAAATCTCTTACGTAACTCAAAAAACGGGCGCTAATCCTTTGTTCGGAAACAAAATGCTTTAACGCACTCCAACCACACGGTGGCAGTAAAGCACAGTTCAGAGCAAAGGCAAGGTTTGGCTGCCTTAAAATCGAAAAAAGAAAAATAATTAACAGGCCGATGAACAGGTGACCTCCTCTGTCATACATTTGTAAGGTATTTTTTTAATCAATTAATTATTATTATCATTATTATATTAAAGTTTGTTTAGCCAGAATCCACAGCCCGAGGCAGTGAGATGTTACGTCAGTGACGTCCACTTCCGGTCATTTTCTCCGCCATTCGTTGACTCGGCTTATAATTCAGTTCAATTCAATCCAAATGAATTCAAATTTATTTCTATATAGCGCTCTTCTCACTGCAGTGACACAATTTTTATTATTATTAAGAAAAGTACTGACATGGAGATGCAGATCCTAGCTGTGTTCACCCAGCGTGTGTGCGTTCGGGGTAACTAGAAGTGTGTGAGGTCAGCGTTGCCCAGTGTTCAAAGGACAAACCCCGGGGGTCACTTCTGATGTCCTCCAAGGTCACGAAAGGCTGAAGATGACAACCTAATGTGCCAGCGTTCGTTGGGATCAAGTTCTTTTCCTTGCTCTGACCTTGTTGGGGCGTTAACGGTCGGTTTGCTGTCGAATTTCTGTCATCGCCTAAACAACCGTGCGATTCTGTGACCTTCGACTCTCTGCTCAGTCTTCCGGCAGCTGTTGTGAGCAGACCATCACGGCCACGAATAGCGCCTGTCCGACCAACAGGCGAGCTGCCACCTTCAGCGAAACCTCAGAGACGTGCAGGTGGAATTCAGATCACGTCGAGATGCATGCGAGACTTTAAATATCTACAAATAAACACCAGCAAAAGGCTGCGCAGCAATGCACCATCTTCCCTTAACTTCCCAACGCCGTGTTTGATTTCCTTAAAAAGGACGAAACATACGCTCAAATGCCATAAACCAGCTGCACACGGAGAACACACTTTGAATCGACAAAAAGTAACTAAAGCTGACAAACACATGGCGCTACGGCAGCGACGAGAGCCTCGCGAAAGCGTTTTAACGGCGCCGCATCGCCACGTGCACACCTGTCAAAACCTCGAGCGTGACGTCTTAACCCGGACTTGAGTGCGGTTTCACCCAAAAAATAAAAATAAACATATCTGGAAGTGTATTATTATGAAGGCACTTTTCATCAAACAGCACCAAAGTAAGGAAGCAAAAGCGCAAGCAACCCGCTGGACCGCGCGATCCCGTGGCGGTGGCGAAGGTGCGCGCGGCAGCTTCCGCCGGAGTTTGACGTCAACGACGCCGTTCAAACTTATTTCTTTGTCCACACGACACCACGCACGCCGTGGAGCCCGGAGCGTGAGGAAGACCGGGTGAGGTGGGAGAGGGACCAAGCGGGCCGAGCGCGGCGCTCACCTGCTGGACGTGGGCTGCTATGAGGATCCAGTGCAGGAGCCACGGCATCACTGGCGCCCGCTGTTAAAGTCATTGAAGCCGCAACCGGAGCCGAGTGAGACGAACGGGGTTTTACTGCGTTTCTCCGACTTCGCTCACATCCCCACACTGACGTCCCCCTGAAGTCCCAGTCCCAATTTATGCTGGAGCGCAAATGCGTCCTGACGTCAAGCCCGCGGTTTTCGTCCTCGCATTTTTCCCCCGCTTTTTCCGTTCTTTTTCTTTTTTTCCGTTTCTGCTTCGTGTCTCCACGGGTCCCGCCGGACAAGTGAAAAACGGGAGAAAACCACGCGAGCCAAGTAATGCCACCAAAAACGTTATTGTCCAATAATTTTAACCTTTATTTATCTGTCACCTTTGTCTAAATCGACTTGCAACGTTCGTCCACTTTTACACATGCAGTACATGTACAGTAAATACACTGCCCGGCCAAAAAGAAAGTCACCACCTGGATTTAACTTTGTGTTATGATCTGGGGTTGCTTCAGTTGGTCAGGTCTAGGTTCAGCAACGTTGTGTGCCCAAAAAATGAGGTGAGCCGACTACCTGAATACACCGAATGAGCAGGTTTTTCCATCAATGGATTTTTTCTTCCAAGATGACAATGCCAGGATTCATGGGGCTCAAATTGTGAAAGAGCGCTTCAGGGAGACATCATTTTCACACATGGATTGGCCACCACCAGACCTTAACCCCGTTGAGAATCTTTGGGATCTTGTGCTGGAGAAGACTTTACACGGCGGTCCGACTCTCCCATCATCGATACAAGATCTTGGCGAAAAGTTATTGCAACTCTGGACGGAAATAAATGTTGTGACATTGCATAGGCTTATCGAAACAATGCCAATGTGAATGCGTGCCATAGTCGAAGCTGAAGGCAGTCCAACAAAATATTAGTGTGTGACTTTTTTTTGGTCAAGCAATGTATGTATATATGCCCCCAGGTGCTACAATCGCAAAAAAACTACCTTGGTTTCCACCTTCCACATTCTCTCCAGCTTCTCTAATAGATTAAATCTCATTTTAAATATATATTTGCATTAATATGTAACTTCTTTCACCCCTGTGGCTCCACTTTTCGTTATCTTCAGCACAAACTAAATGTCACTAAAAAAAACTGGTGTCATTTCTTCCTCTTTTATGCTGTATTCATAGATGTGACCAAATTTGATGTCAAAAATCTGCAAAAAAGATAGGCGCCTGAAATTGAAAAATACTTTTTTTCATGTTAACGCAAACATACATATAAGAGGGTTTCGTGACTCCTTGAGGCTGCGCAGCAAACCTGATATTTCCACACCAGGCAGTTTTGTACCCGTGCCCGACTTTTGTTATGAATGTGGCTTGCCAATAACTCATGCAGAAAGTTCTGACCCGTAATGTAAGGTGCAGATATGCCATGCGTGACCTTTTAACCCTTTTAAAGTGCAGAAGACACAAAGGATTTGCTTGTGTGCTCTTCCTGTATCTTCGCCAGGTGAGTCTAGTGTCTACAAACACCCTGACCTCAGCTATGCCACTGACAACTCACCCCAAAAAAGCAAGAAAGAGAAAAATGACCTCATTGTCATGGAACGTCGTGCCCTGAATACGACCCGTGTGATTTACAGTTGTCATATTTAATCTCCTCGGCCGGCAGACAGCTGGCTTTGAAGTGATTCGAGAGGTGGTGTCCTTTCCAGGAGAGCTGAGGGACTGGCGGCAAGACGATGCATTCAGCTTGAGAATGAGGGGATGCTACCTCTGCCCCAGTGCATCCAGAGACAGGAGTTCATGCCTGATTCCACCACGGTAAAAAGAAGGAGGAAGACGGTTTGTGCCCCGCTCTACCACTCGTGGAAAGGAGGAGAAGCGGGTTTCCTGAGGAAAAGGCATAGCTCCAGCAGACTGGGACCAAAGTCCGGTCAGTGGGTTTACACTTCATGCCTCAACCTGGAGAAAGAAATCTTTATGGTAACAAAGGTTTGCAACAAATCATTCTAGACTCTTCCTTCCATTTATTCCTACATCATACCCTAGTTTGAGGGACCTGGTAAGGTTTTGAACATTGATGCAGAAGTGACAGGAGCAGAAACCAGTTGCCAACATGGACCATAAATTGTGCTTCTGCAGAACAGAAGCAGGAAGAACAAAAAAAGTGCAGAAAGTTAAGGCTGATGGGGAGATGTGAGGGACTGAAACAGCATCTTGCAGGAGGCCGTGACACAGGCCGTATCCGCTGAATGCACCCAGAAAAAGCAGCCACCAACAGTGCAGCCTGGACAAGGGGACAGGGATTAAACCAGACATCCTTGACAGATTGCTCCGTGGTCAGAGTAAAACATTTCACATTTGTTTCTGATATTTAAAAAAAAAAAGTGGACAAAAGTGCCTTTTGTCCTCTGCAAGCAGAGAGAGGGAAGAATCAAGCACATTTCCTGTTGTGCTTGTCCCTCTGTACATACCATTCAGTGGTGCTCCAGTGTTGCCTTATTATCTAAGTAAAGGCAGATGAAATTTCACATCTGAATTGATTAATTTTTTTTTGTCGTGCACATGCTTTCTAGTTTTAAAACGTTCAGGTGGTCGAACCGCACATACTTTATTTTTCAATATCCTCGCCAGAGTTAGAATGAAGTTAGAATGAAGTAAACCGAAATGAACGTGAGAGAAATGTTATGACTTTAGTTTGTAGGTTGCCGGCATATTTTTTCAGTTTCAAAGTAAAACTGTTAAAAATTTTTCCACTGGTCATTTAAACAGCCTCTTACATAAATCAGAAGAGCTTGGATTTAAGTTTAGGCAAAAGGATTTTCTGCAGAGGGAACAATCTCTACAACTTATTTTAAAACAAGTCATCATATTAAAAATAAATATACAACAAAGAACCAACAAAGGGACAAAACGAACATTAAAATGCTTAAAACGACTTCTTTTATGTGTTCTGAATGTCTCGGCTCAAGAGTTTATTGGCAGCCGCTTCTCTAAAGTGGAACAAAATCAGCATCTTTAAGTCACATTTTTCCGGAATAATTTATCAGATGATTCCACAAAAATGTAATAAAGCAAAGCAATTTATTAGCAATTGGATTTTGCAAACACTTCATTTTCAGAAGTGAGACATGAAAACTGAATATGAGTACTCATGAAATATCTGAATATTTTTAAAATTTCAAAACAAAATTGGGGAGGAACTGACAATATTTGGAATGTATTTGAATTACAGGACTGGCATAGGCAGTGTGGCTCGTGCACTCCAGTAATTATAATCTTTATATAACTTTGACCAGAAAGCAGCACATGGAAGTTTCTCTGTCCAAGTAACCTGTAATAAGAAAGGCCTTGACTGCATATCAGTCTCCTTCATTTTTACTTTGTGACAAACTCAGTATAATAACTTTAGATCTAACATCTGCCAAGAGATCAAGCACAGATCAATGAATCAATCAAATATTTGGTTGATTCATATCTTACCAGCAACATTTAAAGGTTCTATATGAAGATTGTGATGCGTGTTGGGCAGTTTAGTTATGGTGCAAACCTTTGCGTGCCAAAAGCTACGAGTAACAATTTATTTGAGTTAAGTTTAAGCAGCCAAAGTCTGATAAGAACGTTGGTTAACCTATGTGATGCAGTCCTCACTGAACCAGGGTGCTTATGGGGACTGGAATCCATGACCTGAAGGCGATTCTGTCTGGATGTGGCAGCCGGTGTGGCCGGGTTTAGCATCCTGCTAAAGGACACCATCAAAAGACAAGGCGGGTGGCTGAGGTTCCTTTTATTAAATTACGACATTCTGTGCATTGGACGGTATGCATATTTCATTCAGTGTTTCATACATCCATTTATTATCAGCAACTACTCTTCAGTTAAGGCTGGAGAATTATATACTTGCGCAGTAAAGTTCACCAAAGCCATCATCAGCTCAGAGGGGAACCAGATACACACCACGTGACAAATATGAAAAAGCAGCTTGTTTCAGTTTAAAGGTACCCGTTTTAGTCAGAGAAGAAGTCTCTAAGAAAAGAAAACACAACTATTTTAAACGGTCGTAACAGTTTTAGCAGTAGCAGTAGCAGTAGCAGTAGCAGGTCACTGAGTTTATTTTTGTCCATATTAAGAAAAGGCCAGCTCAGCATGCACTTCTCTGTCAAAATTAACCGTAAGGACATTTCATTGCTTCTTGAAATGAATTTAAAAATTGTACAGGGCCCCCGTTGTCTGGAAATTTAGTTTATTGCAGCTGAAGGTTCTTTTGAAGAAAGACTTCTGGCAATGAACGTCAGATGTGGCCTTTGTCAAAACTGTCCCTTGGATAATAAGGAAAAAAAATCTTGGCTGCAGTTTTACCTAAAGAACCCAAAAAAATATTTGCACATGTTTTTTTTCCCAGATTCTGTCAAAAACAATACACAATGCAGGAAAAACACATAAGAATTAAGTCTTGTTTGTGCTTTTTGCTACTTATTAGGATGTAAAATGCAGAAGAGCAGAGTTAACATCAGGTCTTTGCTCTGTAGCCCAAGGCCGTTTCCAGCATACAAAAGAAGACTGCAATGTTCATCACTGAGATGGTGTTAAAGAAGCAGTGCAAAATATTCTAACTCGTAAATGAACCCAGTAAACTGCCAACGTGAAGGAGCAGTCTGATTTTCAGCGCCAAACCACTGAGTTTCAATAGCTGTACCAAGCTGGTGGTTCTGGCCTTCTAGCTGAAACCACTGGCACAGTGCCTGCCATCTGTGTGGGAGTGCAGCAAAGGATAAGCAGTGGTGTTTTTCTGCTGGAAGGGGTTGACCCAGCAACCCGTGTCCAGGCGTTCAGACCTCTGGAACCCAAACAGAGCTGTCAGAGGAGATGGGGAAAGCAGCCCTGCTGCAGGTTCACATCTGTGGGGTTTCCTCTCATCCAAAGGAGAAGGTGAAATTCATCAAGAGGCACAGCTGAAGCCGTCGCCATGAGCCTGTGTTACTCTGGGACACCAGCTTACCTTTCTTTCATAAGAGGGATAAATGTGAATAAAGATGGAGTTTTAAGAGTACACGTCCAAGTCTCTGAAGGATCCTATGAGGAAACCTAAGAGGACTCCATGATCTGATTATGCAGAAGTGTTCTTGCAAGGTTAACACAAGCCAGGTGTTTCAGTCTTATGTCACACAGTCATAAATAAAGACCATGTCATGGTGCTCCACGTCACAAAGCAACAGTCCTTTAGGAAGAGGACAGGAGCACAGCAGCAGATGGATCACTCTCAGGATTGAATGAAAGCCACCACATTGCTGGATCAGAAGATTTACTTGCTGCCAAATGTGCCTCCTCTAGTGGTCTTTTTAAGAACCAACAAGGTCCTCATTAAGTGCTGACAAGGAAATCCTCCTGTCCAGATGTTTCAGTGACAACTTTGGCAGTGATGTGAAGTCCATAACTCCAGCTCTGGTAGATAAGGCCTTCAGTTACTCTGTTGGCCAAAGATGACCACCTAATAGCAGACAATGCACAAGGGCCAAGATTTATGTTGATCTTCATGGGCACAAATCTTTAACATTTTTGGTACCATCGCATCTATGCAGCAGCAATGTTTTGTAAACGCTGACCTTCGTAGGTGCAGCTTTCTGTTTGCACAAACACGGCTGTGACTCAGCATACCAAGTAGGCAGAAAGGATCGCGCGGTCAGTTTCCACTGGAATGAATGTTGCAATGGACAAGATGCATCATGTAGGTGACTTTCAAAACAGCACAGTCACACTCAGGCTTGCTGGTTTAGGTATCTCAAAAATGTCCATCCATGAATTGTGCTATATTGTCAATTTTTTACAGAGAATGAAGTGAGGAACACACAAAAAATCAAGCAAGCGATGGAAGAGATCAGAGGAGAATAGCAAGACATATGAAAGACAACAGCATGGTCACTAATGTAAAAATAAATGCTCAGTACTACAGTGGTATGTCAGAATGCAGAACTCATCAAAACCTTGAAGCGGATGGGCTACAGCATCAGGAAAAAGACAATTTCCTGTGAGCTCAGAACAAGAAGATAAGGTCCTAGTGAATTTCTGGTACCAACGAAGCATTAGTTGAGTGCCACAGAGTACCATATTGTTGCTGATGAAACGTGTCATTTCATAGCCGGTCCAGCTTGTCTAGCTGACACGTCTAGTAGAAGAAAGACTCAAGTTGGAGCAGAGCACAAATCATCTCAGGATGGTTACACAAACACAATGGTGTCTTTACTGCAACGGCCAACAAAGTTCCCACCTCCCAAGCCAATATAGTACATTTTGGATGAAGTGGAATGCAATATTTACAGAATGAGCGTGGATCAAAAAAAAAAAAATTGTGAAATTGTCAACTTGTCAAGCAGGAGCCCCGATGAATGTGTCCAGCACCGTGTTGATGCTTTTCTGGAAGCAAAAAAGCTAAAAAAGTCCAGATGGAACCAGTTATGTGTACCTAATAAAATGGCCAGTGAATGCAATTCATTCGGAGACGAACACCCAACAATAAAGGATTCCGAGTCACTTTCTATCATCAACAGCAAGTTTGTAGCTTTATATTATTATTATTCATTCATGCCTTAGTCAATTCCTCTTAAGAAAGCTACACGCATAGACAAAAGTGTGTGGACACCTGAGTATCATGCCCATATGTGGCTGTTGAACCCAAACCCATGGGTATTAATGTGGAGTTGCTCCCCTCCTTTGCTGCGATAACAGCATCCATCTTCTGGGAAGCTTGTCCACCAGATTTTGGGAATTTGTGCCCATTCAGCCATAAAGGCATCAGTGAGGTTGGTCAAGAAGACCCCTGAAGCCTGGCTCACAGTTGGCATTCCAGTTCATCCCAAAGGTGTTCAGTGGGGTTGAGAGTAGGGCTCTTTGTAGCCAATCGAGTTCTTCCACACCAAAACGTGTGTTTATGGAGCACGCTTTGTGCATGGGAGGAAAAGGAAACTTCTTTCCCAAACTGTGGCCACAAAGCTGGAAGTACACAGTTGTCTAGAATGTGTTTGTATGCTGTGTGGATGCAGCTGAAACAGCTCAGCTCTGTCATCAGAAGAGGGGGTCCACATACTTTTGGCCCCACAGTATATACAGTGTTTGACCCAATCCTACAGTTCAGAATGTTTTCTGGAGGAAATCAGGGATACTCCATGGTGCCAGTGAGTGGGGCACGAAACAGCAACCTTCTTTTTAGAAGGCGCTTCCATAATCACTATTTTACCTGTAGACCCACGTATTAACTAGCAGGCTTTGTGTTTTTTCGGCAGAATACAGTTACACTAAATTGTAATTTCTTGTTGAGGGTTGAGTTTTGAAGTCATTCGATTTGCGCAAAATATTTTAAAGCATAATTTTCTCATGAGGACCAAAGGCTTCCTTACCTCAAGGAGAAAAAAAGGCAGGCAGGGAAAGAATTTGAGCCAGCAGACATTTGGAAAGCGAAAGAATAATCTGGATTCAGGAGTTACATTTGTTCTTGCCTGTTGGCACTGGAGTCAAAATCACATTTCAGCTCCGTTTACGTAACACCACGTTGCACGGCAGTTGGAAGTCCGAGACACACCAGAGGATTGGCCTATCAGTCAAATCTTATACATGGGCATATTTTTATAAGTGACTTTTTCTAAGCACTTGACATTAAACATTTTTCAGAAGAGCCAGAAAAGAGCAAGCAGGAGGAAACTGGCCAATGACCTCCTGTGCCTCCAGAGTGGATACCAAAATCTAGGGCTATAAATTCAGAAAATGAGTCTTCATTGGACAAAAAGTCCAGGATACAAGGCTTACATTTCCTGCAGTGAATAAGAAATGCTAGTTTTAATACATGCTACATTAATATTAACATATTGTATTACATATTGTACTACATACTGTACGTATTACCTTACCCTGGCATCACTAAACTTGCACGCTGTGCTTTCAGGACTTGGTCTGGACCACTGTGGTCCTGCAGTAAGCGTGAAAGAATGAGTTGAACTGCAGGAATTTTATGTGGGTAAACTAAGGCGAGAAACTGTACGCAAGAGTGGACTTTGCACGGACAGCCGTGGATGAGATTTGGCTGCTGACCTTTGCTTGGGTCAGGGTCGCTGGGTGTGGAAAGATGGGAAAACCACACATTTGCTGAGATTTACTGCAGTGAACTGAAGGATCTGGGAGAAACAAACAAATTCAATAACTTCCGCAAGGAGTGACTCATTAACTAGGTTAGCCAATACCCTACGAGTTAACAAGTAGTGTTGAGCGGTAAAAGCAAGAATGTTCTCAAATGAATAAGAAGCATCGAATAATGACCTCTTACTGACACATTTGAACTGCAAATGAAATTCAGCACATGAAAGCTATCATATAAAAGGTATTTATGGATAGAAAATCCAAAGAATATATTCAAAATGTTGTTTCGTGAAATGATCTATGAAATGCGGGTCCGTGGCACGCTTTTCCAACCAAAACATAGCAGCGGCCAACCGAGACAAAGCTGACGCCGAGCTTGCAGATATTTCACCAGCAGCCTACAGCCGACTCGCAGCTGAAGTGGAATTGCAAAATTCTAAATTGTGCTTAAAAACAAAGATCCTTCTGTTATGTTCTCCTGCGCAGATACATCTAGGCTATAGACAAGTAAAAAAGTGAGGAGCATACAGTATGTGTCAGTTTGTTTTGTGCGTGTGTGCATACATGCGGGGAGGGAGCCTGACTGTGATTACGGCATCGTACACAATACTCCATAAATGTTTCGTAAGATACAGTTTACAATGCAAAACACCCGCGACAAGCATTTAAAAAGTCAGTAAATACCAAAAAACCAGCAGACTACCTTTAAAACACTTGCACATTTTTCGTGATTTCCTACTCAAAATAATTAATGTGACTTTGCACCCGTCGTGCTGTTATTTGCAAATACTTTCCAGGTGAACTGTTAACATCTTCTGCAAAGTTTGCAGTTTGCTAAAAGCCAGACTGAGCAAATTTTATTTAGGGAGGATTCATGTGCACTCCAGCAAGGGGTTTTATTTTATTATCCTTTCTTAGTTGCGGCCCTTAGTTGCGTAGGCATTGTTTTAGAACTGTGTTTTTATTTGGGCGAAAAGTCGAATACAGTTCCAAAAGTTGAGCTCATGTCTTATAAAATGTTTGCACTAAATTACTGGAGAGGGACCCCCAAGTACCTTGAAGTTTGCTTATTCCTGCTCTGACACCCCCCAGAAAGCCTCTTAGCATGAATGATATCAAACTGTATAAATGCCACCAGTTAAGAAGCAGAATCAGAATCAGAATCAGATTTAACAGCCAAGTATGCTCACACATACAGTGAATTTGGCTTAGGTTCCCTTTGGCTCTCAGTGCACTTTAAGAAAACATAACATACTGTACATACCAACATATAAACATGTGCAAAAGATGTATGACAGTGCAAGGAGTGTAAGAACCAAGTAAAAGCAATAATAATACGGCTGTCTTTAAAAAAAAAAAAAGACCTAGACCTGCAGGAAAACATTTGTTTGTATGAGAAGGGTGGGCCTCCTTCCACAGGTGTATAAATAGATGAAAAGTGGTGTAAAAAGTGCTGGTGCCATAATTGTGAGGTTAAGCTAAAACGGTGCAGATAAGGGCCTGTTTTTATGCTGTTTTGCAGACGGCCTGCCTGAAGCAGCCGTTTATTATGGGGTGTTCTTTGTCTCCCTCCAAAAGCCACCGAATCGTGAAAGGACACTGTTAGCGCTGCTGTCCAATATCCAACGGTCACACCGGTTAATCGTAAGCAGCTATTTGGTCCACTTACGCCAGCTGGATTGGATCATTTATTTCAGTTTGAACCCCTGCGGGTCAACCCTGCAGTCGGAGCCTCCATCTGAACAGCTCCTTGAGGTAAAATAATACGTCGTCCTGTAGATCATTCCGTTCACATGGTTCAAGTGTTAATATATCAGTTTTTGTTGGCTAAGGCAACATAAATGTTAACCAGATCTTTTGCTTAAGACACGGGGATGAAAAAGGTGCTTCGGATTGAGGTGTTGAGTCATGGGTGGTGAGGAGGGCAGAAAGTCTGGTGTTTGGTACGAAAGAGGGGGCACCCACACCCCGCTGGTAGCTGAAGAACCAAGACCACCGAGACTGTGAGGCACTTCAACACGAGTTGATATGAAGAAAAATTTCAGCAATTGACTGGAGGGTCTGTTCTAGAAGAAGTGTTTGTGATCCTCCGTAACAAACTATTAACCATCAACTGAAAAAATGTATTTTTACATACAGTAGAGTTCTGGTCAACAGGGAGACACAGTGCACAAAACAGTTTCCAAGTGGTGAACAACAGGAAGAGATAGATGAAAAATGGGTCATAAAATATTACTAAAATAAATGTTTTCATGCCCACGAGTAGCAGAGATTCATTCTGCACCCAACAATATTCTTAAGGAGTTTTTCTCCTTAGAAGAATAAAGTGGAAGTTTAGATGGTTTGCTACGTTC
Organism: Heterotis niloticus; assembly: GCA_018136845.1. Lineage (NCBI taxonomy): Eukaryota > Metazoa > Chordata > Actinopteri > Osteoglossiformes > Osteoglossidae > Heterotis > Heterotis niloticus. The sequence goes on along the minus strand of CM030892.1, from coordinate 28,450,277 downwards.
GCCTGGGTAACCGGGACGTAATTAAAAGGTGACATCATCCCTTCTTGCTGCAGTGGCTCCTCAGTAAGACTTTTCCATCCAGCTGGAAGGGCTTAAAAGAAATCTGGAAGGCTGTGCAATAACACAGAGAGCCGAGGTCCATATGCATCCCAGGATGAAGTCCTTCTGCGTCCATGTTGGCTTCTTACATAAGATTCTTGATGTCAGATAAAAAACCTTTAGTGATCAGCCCTTAGGTGTCACATACAGGTCACTAGGTTGCTTCCTAAAGCTTCCTGGAAGCCCTAACATAACATTATATACAACAAGAACAGTGAGGGGAATTTCACTGTGCCGGATGTGAAGAAGATTCCATCCAGTGCCATCAGTGGATGTGGCACTTTTGGCAACTCACTATGTTGAAAGTAGAACAGAATAACCTATGCATAATATAATGTATATAAACTGTATATTATAATATACACTGCCTGGCCAAAAAAAAAGTCACCACCTGGATTGAATTTAGTATTATGATGTGGGGTTGCTTCAGTTGGTCAGGTCTAGGGTCAGCAATGTTATGTGCCCAAAAAATGAGGTGAGCTGACCACCTGAATAAACTGAATGAGCAGGTTTTTCCATCAATGGATTTTTCTTCAAATTCCAAGATGACAATGCTAGGATTCATGGGGATCAAATTGTGAAAGAGTGCTTCAGGGAGGATGAGAGAGACATCATTTTTATACATGGATTGGCCACCACAGAGTCCAGACCTTAACCTCATTGAGAATCTTTGGGATGTGCTGGAGAAGACTTTACACAGCAGTCCGACTCTTCCATCAATACAAGATCTTGGTGAAAAATGAATGCAACTCTGGACGAAATAGAGAATTTTGAAACGAAAAATACGACAACAACGACCCCGTACTGTTGCACACCTTAAGATGTGTTTGCAGGAAGAAGGGGCAAAATAACACCAGAAACGCTTCATCAACTCTGGACGGAAATAAATATTGTGACATTGCTTATCGAAACGATGCCATGGTGAATGCGTCCCGTAATCGAAGCTAAAGGTGGCCCAACAAAATATTACAGTGTATGATTTTTTTTTGGCTGGGGAGCGTATAATAACTTAATTCAAGGTTTATTCGTCATGGTGTACTAACACAGCATAGCAGTGTTGACACCATGAAAAGTTTTGTTTCCAGGCATCCTCAGCATAAATAAATAAATATGTAAATAAGGTACCGGGAAAATTAAATAATAAATAATAAAATTAGGAAAAAGGAAAATAAATAAATAAGGAGAATAAATAAATAGGGAATAGACACAAAAAATATACATGGAGGTCAGAGTTAGAAGTTAGTAAGCAAAGATAGCAGACAAAAGAGGTAGTAGCAAAAAAAAAAACCACACACACACACACACACACACACACACACACAGACCCAGGCATACAGACAGATAGACTCCAACTGACTTTTCTACTTCTCAAGGGAGGGGTCAGTGGTTTAACAGTCTTACGGTGCGGGGGAAAAAACTGTCCCGGAACCTGCTTGTCCTTGTCCGAACGCTTCTAAAGCGTTAATAAAACAGTTCAGTGTAGGATAACATCAGGGACTGAAAACAGCAAAATATAGGTATCTGCTCAACACCTAACGTTCTCTGCAAGCACATGCCATCTTGCTGCTGGTTTCAAATGAATACAAGGAACACATATTTCAATATTCTGAGACCTAGATACCAAAGCAGGCAAAGTTTAACTTGCACAAGACTTTCAGAGTCACATTTCGACAGCATATTGCTATTATGTGGTGATCCTGTATTTGTATCTTTTCTGTTGTCTGGCTGCTGAAGTGTACAAGGAACCGCTGTTTAAGTGTGGAGGCAGAAAACATTTCAACCTCTACCCCAGGATTTTTCTTTGACAAAAATTTGATATGGCCAAAGCATCGCACGCCAATGCAAAAATGATTTGCGTTGCACTATATATACGAAAGCTACAGATGTACTATATGTATTTATAGGGTGTCCTCTTGTTTATGTTGTACTCAGTTGCTAGACGGTGAAAGCCACAGGTCTGTGGCTTTTTTATCTTTGGGCCTGCTGTTTTCAACGCTAAATTCGGCACCACTCATTATGCAAGAAAAGTAGGGAGACCATGATGGCTTTCAGTCAGGGGAGCTGCCATGTGTGCTGGCAAGCTGTGTGAGGACCCACAGTCCCTGGCGGGGCTGGATACTGGCGGCAGACAGAGCAGTTGTGGTACACAGTTGGGCCACTTGAGCAATTTATTTGTATGTGCTCAGAAGATAAATGATTCCGTTTTTAATTATAATGATGGATGTTTCCAGCTCTGTGGCCAGCAGGTAGCACAGGGGTCAAAGCTGCTGCATTCCAGGTTTGAACCCCATCTCTTGCTGTTATGCCCCAGGTTAGGCAGCAACCCTGAACTAATACAGGAGAATTTCTGCACAGATATGCGCCAGTTAACAGCAGGGATTCGTTCAAAGAAATGCTTTGTTATGTGATTTTGCCGTTGCGCGAACATCATAGCGCGTGCATGCGCCGCATCGCGTCTGTTTTGGCTTACATTATTATTAGGCTGTTGCTCCTAGGCTACAAACCTGTACAGCAGACGCGGTCAACACAAAATGTATGAGGCTACCGCTGGTGTAATGTGGCATACTATTTTACAGTAAACTTTTATAAGTAGAAAGAGTGCACTCTAAAATAATGAAAAGTACAGTAAATACATAAACCAGTAATCGGAATCAGAAAAACTTTATTATCCCGAAGGAAATTACTTAACATGTACTGTATTTTACTTACAGTAACATAGTTGTTTATTATCATTATCAAGCATTATGTACTGTGTATAATCTTATGGGACCACCGTTATATATGCGGTGCGTCGTTGACCGGCACAATGAATCCAAGGAGCTAAATATACTAAACAGCTTTGAAGAAAATCATCATCCAGATGAGAAATAATAGCAAAATAATTTTAAAATATGCAAAAGCAATCAACATGTCAGTGCATAAAAAGAAATTTTTCTACCTAGCAACAGACAGTACGTAAGACTTAATGGCTTTTTTGACATTTTCTATACATATTGCTATCACAAACAATATAAGTCATGTGTGACCGTTATTGCGGCCTCAGATTTCCCGAGGCTATTTCTGCACTAGCAGGGACATAACGTTTGGTAAACACCATTTATTATAATAACAGGGACAGCGGTTCCTATTTTATTAAAAAATAAACTTTTTTTCCTGCTCTAATATTTATAGTGCCCGCTACTTATCTTTTACTTTGAATGCTCCAAATTACATGGTGCTTATTCACAATTTAATGTGCACCACCCACCAAAAAAAATTACTGAGGGTCACCCCTGAGGCTCTAAAAAGGGACGCCGTTTCATGTGGAATGGGGCAGCTGCAGGGGGAACTGGCATGGCGTCAAAGAAGTCCTCCCAGAACGGTTCATCTGGAAACATAGTTCAGCGTGACGGCGGTCGCAGACAAGGAGACCAAAGTCAAATAAATTCATTAGCGACCATGAAATACCTGGGTCAGCCTTGAGCATTTCACCACCTACATAAGTGTTAACATTGAAATATTTAGGTCCTTTGTGTAATTTTTAAAGATGACAAATAAAGATTTGTAACAGTAAAGTGTTGTTTCTCATGAGGGTTTCCGACGAAACCTTTGCTTCTCCCGTAAATGAACAGTGACAAACATACTTAAACACATTTAGATGACCTCGATATTGGCTGAGTAACAAGGTCAGTAAATCTATTCTTTTGCCTCATAAAAAGGAAACATTTTTTAACTTTTCATCAAAATGAAAAAGAGGTGTGTTTATTTTTTAACCTGTTCTCATATAAAGACAGTTTAGCAGTGACGGCTAAACTCTGTCTCACGCTGGCACATCTCTTTAAATGGATGGCAAAGAAATCACTCACTGAAATAGCATCATGATGCTGGGTGTGATCTAATACAGGTAGAAGTAGGGGAGAAAACTTGTTAACCCACCTTGTTTTCCTTCTGCTGCACAGTTGTAACCAAACTGTTGCTCTTAAATGCAAATGAAAAGAGGGCACTTTGCTCAGTCGGTGCTTTCTGGCACTCTAAATATACAATATTGTCATCCTAGCTTGTCTCTGCAACCAACGTTTATTTCAGTCTTAACCATGATGACAACTTCCTTCCCTCGACCGCATGGGTGATGGTCCCTCAGGGCCATTTCAGCTCAGAACTGTGCAATTTTATTTGAGCTCAGAACAGTTTCATTCCTGAGGGTTCTCTCTCACATTAAGCTTGGTGTGTTGTAGATGCAGATGTTTGCTTTCACCAAATAGCTGGGCAGAGCGCAGCGCAACAAAAACAAACTCACAGCATGCTGAAAATATTTTTAAATATGTTCCTCTTCCATCCTTTGGGTTTTTTTCAGGCCAGAAGGATGCAACAGTGTGCTAATATAGATGGATGAATGAATGGATGGATGACAAGGTGTAAAACCATGTGAATCATCTGAAGATCCTTGCAGGGTGTGAAACCCCTGGCACTGCATCATATACATTATTAGCATGCACAAAAACTGAGCAGAGCACCAGAAATATAGTTTTAAAGGAGAGGAAGCGTTAACAAGTTTAGCGCTGGTCTTACTATCAATCTCCAGTACGCCGTACGTTCCTGGCCCACTGTGCATGAGTATGTGCTTGCGTGCGTTTACAAAATGTATATCCATGTCCACTGTTTTCAGCGCTCAGCCCGAAACATGCTATTTAATAACTTGTGAAATAAACACAATGATCAAGTTTGCAGACGCTTATACTGACGCTAAGCTAATTTGTAAATCCTCAAAGTCCTCAGCGTTCTGCAAGAAGTGAAGTAAGGGCTATGAATGCTGTCCCTTAATGGAAAAAAATCTGAACATCTGGAACAAAGTAATGATGTCAGTGATCCTTGCAGGCTTTTGAAAAAAGTTAGAAAAACACTACGGCTGGTTATGGATTTTGACGGTTTCTCATGAAACTTGCTCTCCACCACCAGAACATCCATAAGATACTCAGGTGAGACGCCTTTTTCCGTCTCCAACACACTCAGTCAATATAAAAATCAAAATTTGTGTGGGGTATGATGAGATATTTTAATATCCTTCTCCTGACAAAATGTTTTGGATGCAACATTTGAGGGCACGTGACCCTTGGACAGCTTTGAAAATGTACTTAAAGTGTACTTAACCACCAAGCAGCTCACAGAAGAATTGTCTATGCGGTTAATGAGAGAAAGATCTAAATATCTAAGGAGGATCATTGTATCTCCAGAACAAACATGCCGGTGGCCGAAAGCATGGCGACATCAACCATATTCAGTGTACATTTGGGTACAAATGACAAATGTGGGAAAATTCGATGCATTTTTGAGCGTACAGCTCAAGGCAGACTATAAACTATAAAACTTCATCCAAAAACTGACGTGACCACATGAACTCAGCAGAAAGCAACTCATAGTCATTTCCCTTTATTAAAGAGCAGGTATGTCCTCTTTTATTACAACAAGTCAAAGCCGAGATGGAAACAATGTCCTTCCTCGCGTTACAGAAGACTTTTGGCCTAAGCAGGCTTGGCCTTTGCAATTGTCAGACCCAGTTTGGACCATTTTGGCAGGGCCTTCTGGACTTGATATCATTTCAGATTTGGTATCAGGAATATATGGAGTTACACCATAGTAAAATCAAAACGCTATCTATTAGCTTGTGTTTGCGTACAGTAAGACATTTTAAAACTATATTAATGAAGACATCTCTGGTACTCTTAGGGGTAGAAGGGAAGGAGGAATGTCAGGTTTTATTAACGGCTGTGTTTATTAACCTCAAATAATGACAGTGAGAGGAAAAGCCTGCCTTATGGGGCACGGACGAGCTGGACACGGAGCTTTTGTGAGATCAGAAAGTGATCTTAACCCACATTGTTGTCACTGTCAGACTGTGATACAATAAACTTCTGTTTTTGGCTGCGTAATGATACTTTTTCCTCTTTGACTGCCCCCATCCCACCTTCTCACATTCAGCTTTCTCTGTAGAACGTTCATTATTTTTCACAGTTGGAGGTCGCAGCTTGGTGGCCCCGCAAGGTTGCAAGTTCAGCTGGTCTAAGGCCTTGATCACTGGACAATACGTGTGTGAAAGACCACACATTGCAAAGGTTCTGCAAATGTTTTTCTTTTCTTTCTTTCAAAAACCTACAGGGACACTGGCTTCATTATTTTGATCCAGATGTTTGTCCTTTTTCCATTAAGTAACAACAATAAAAGCACAGCTTCACCATCAAATTAAATAAAAGGCATTTGTTGCAGAGCTCTTGTATTTATATACTTTCTTGGAAGAGAATAGAACTCTTGTTTCTGCAATGTTTATAAATTAAGTGGTGTGTTAACTTGACAAATGAGCAAAATTTTTCCAAGAAATGCTCAATCGAAGAGCTGACGTTTAGCATAGACGTGTGAATTTATTTTACTTTCTCTACATAAATATTTCTCATGCTGTCCGCAGACCAGGCCATCCGTCATCGTGCCTGCAAAGAGTCGGAGGAAAACATGCTCGGTTGTCACCTTGCATTCCAGAAAAGGGCCTTCAAATCCAGAGCTGCAACTTTGAAATAATAAAGGTTAAAAATATTTTAATTTAAATTTTAATGACTGCAAGTGTATTGCAGTATTGCTGCAGCCCAGCCGCACTGTTCATCTTATTTTTTATTGCATGCCAGTTGAAGATATCGCTTCTCTGCTAGGTTTGGTAAGACAGTAAAACGGTACTGCAACTGTCAACATTCTTCTGTCTGCAGTCTCTTCACAGACCTGGTTGTTGCAAAATTATATTTTAGCAGCAGGAGCATAACTCATATCTTGAAGCAATGGCATTACACAATGCAGCCAGGGCCGATGCTGACCATGAACGAGAAAAAGTGGCGAAAGTCGATCGCTTCATATGCAGTCGCCTTCTGGCCTCCTCTTTTCAGTAAGGCCATTTTGGTAAAAAGCAAATAATATCTTGGACCGTTTGCTGTTGCGATTGAGCAGTTTGGTTCTGCAGAATTGAGCTATGGGTCATTGTGCAGAGGGTTGCTTCTCTGCAACAGCTGTATTTGTGGTCAGTCTCTTCTTTGCGACCGGTTGATTTGTTATTTTGATAGCGACCTGTGTCTGGTTTGTACACTGTGAAGATCTAGCTATAAAATGCGACAAAAAAAAAAATAGAATGAACAAAACAAAATAAACAGATCAAAATTGGTTAAAAAAACAGGTGCGGCATTGGTTGCCTGGGCTGGCATCTAAATGTAAATCCCCAGGTTAATGTACAATCAATGCATATTTGTGGAATGAAACTGAAAGCTTTTGGGTGGAGGGTTTGAATGGCTTGAATGGTGCTCTCACGCGACCCGAAAATAGGTGTTTAGTTCTTAGAAGCATGGAGGCCGCTCAGGATCAACATGGCATCTAAAGCAGCAGTTAACCAGCAGAGTTTCTAGCGGAGTTACTCCCAACCACAGCTAAGTTAGGATAAGGCCAACTTAAATATCCCCCCCAACAAGCTGTTTCCTGTGTGATTTACCCCCTTACATTTATTACACTAAAATAAAAAGCAAGCCAAACTTGGATAACCCTACCCTCATACTCATCTGTTAAAGAACAAAAAGATCAGCTTGTATTAAGCAGTAATGAAAATGCCAGTCCTTCACAAGTGGGCATGGCTTTTTTACTGTGTACTTTTTTATGTTTTGCTTGCACAAGAAAGGGGAACCAGTGTAGAACGTCCGTCAACGTTCTTCCTCATTTCACAAGAGGAAGCGAGCGCCTTTGCAAATCCGTCCCGCCTCGCTGCACCCGTTTAACAACAGTGAACACGGAACAGCCGCCCTCAGTGGTCATGGAAGTGAGCGAATGACACAGGCGCGCAGGAGCCCTCGGCGTCAGCACAGCACCCCGTTCACCGTGCACCTGCAGCACCGATCATGAGCGCTCCGTCGGCCCGCCAAGTCTGCTAGAGGACAGGAAGCGCACGGCTGCACACGCCCTGAAGGTACTGAAAAATATTCCTTTGGTGGATGTCGGGCTGCCTGGCACAAAAGTGGTGCTCTTGCCTTCAGATGGTGGCCTTCATTGTCACACACAGAAACAGCGTAAAGAGGGGTGGTTCAAACCGTTGCTTCCCCATTGTCATTTCAGCTTGGGTTTACTCACTGTTTTAAACTCACTGTTTAAAAATCTGCTGGAATTTATTAGAACAAATGTCTTGCAGTTATTTATTTATTTATTTAGTTTTCAAAAATCCACGAACGCACCCACACATTCATACATATCTGTAATTGCTTAAATGTAAAATTAAGTATATAAAGTGTATATGCTTTATAAATGACAGCTGCGTGGGATAAAGGTGTGTCGAGCAGTTACCGTGGGTTAAGTTTAAAATCGTATTAATTACAACCGACTTGACATCTGTTAAGCTGCAAAAAATATGTATGTGCAGTATATTCAAAAGTTGTGGAAGAGGAAGGAGAAAGTGAGATTTTTTTTCTGTTCTACTGTGGCATTTTTTGACCAGTGAGACCGATGGTCAAAAACACCCGTCCATCCATTTTGTTAAATGCTTATCCCGAGCAGGGTTGCGGGGGTCCAGAGTCTATCCCAGAAGCCCCTGTGTGGGATACCAGTCAGGTGAGGGCAAAAACATAAAGGAAAAAAGTTTATATTTAGTGAGTTGGTTGCCTGGGGGGAAGACAATTACCCTTGGACTGCTAATATGCTGGTCAGTTTTGCATACAATTGTTCAGAACAACACTCTCTGTATATTAATACATTTAACAAAAATTAATCACAAATAATTCATTATAAACTCAAAGTTTATGGCTGGTTCTCATTATGGCAGCTCAGCAACAATCCATCAGCCCCCTAAAACTGTATTTAAAAAATTGAACATTAAAATGCACGTTACTTTATACTTATTACTAAAATGTATATTTTTACAGGACAGAAACATTTTTATTTTGCAGTTTTTAGGTTAACTTTGGGTCAGCAACTTAAGATCTATGGTATAATAAAAACAATGTTGCCGGGGATGTAGGAATATTCTCATGTTATTGTATATACATTATGACTCACTTTGTCAAATGTAGAAGCAAGGATATCCAGTTAACATAAGTGACAAAATCCCTGCAACTGAAAATTATCCCTGTATGTTGAGAAATATGTGAGCCCGTCCATTTCCATCGTCAGATGGATCAGAACAAACTGCCTTTACCTAAAAATATGGCTACACATTAACACGTCGACCAAAGTACAGCTTTTTAATAAAAAAGTTCGCATGACAAAGGTATGTGGACATTGTTGGGGCTGCAGGGCACCAGAGGTCCGCAGAAACAGATGACCAGACCCGCAGCATTTCATAATTCATCAGCCTGAATATTTCTGAATTTACACTTATTCATTAAGTTGGCAACTTTCTCTAAAAGGACCAGCAAAAATTGTCGCTGTTTATACAGCCGGGCCCTTTTCTTTGCAAATGGATCAATTTACAGTGAGTACTTTTATCAAGGGTACAGCAGTGTCGATTCAAACTGAGGTCTACTGAGCGCAAGATGGCAACTCTTACGACTACAAGCCCTGTTGCCCCTTAAATATTTAAAGGTCTGTCTGTATATTTTTTGGTGATACGTAACAGTACGTGCGCGTGCAAGTAATTCCAGATGTGTGTCTCTACAGCACAAGCAGCATGTTTAATATATAGTAGTATTTATTTTATATACTGAAAATAAACATATCCTCTGTGCACCATCAAAACTATGAAATTCTGCTTTACTGTCACTGGACGGTCTTGGCTTCTGCACCAACTCAAAGCCTTCCTTATAAACATTTCCTTATTTAGCTGATATCTTTCACTAAAGCATCTTACAGTACAAGGCTAAGCTACATTATGAATATTTCCCCATCAGTACACCTGGGTAACTTTTTACTGCAAACCAGGGTACCTTACCCAAGGGTATGGTATCAGGAGGCTGGATTCAGTACCATCTGCATCAAGTGCAGAAGCAACAGCTCTAACTGCCGTGCCAGCTATGCACACTGAGTTGGTCGTAAATCCAAAACTGTGGTCAACAGTGAGTTCCCTCAGCTTCACCAAGAGCGCCAAGCCTGAGACACTTGTAGGAAGTAAGAGAAGAAAGGATGTGTGACTAAGCGGTCACCAAGGGTAGGGATTGTGAAAGGTCCCTCTTTGGGTCATTGGGGACCATAATGATCATCTGTTCACCATGTCCCAAAACAGCTGAAGCCACAGAGCTGCCATGGGAAACGCCATGAGGACTGCAGAGCCCAATGTGGCTGGTAACAACACTGCAGACTGCTTTGACGGCCACCAAAAAGGTAATGGGTCGCACGAGAAGTGATTCTACACTAAACCATGAGCACACAATTGTCTTCCCAGCTCTTCTCCAGTGGCTCTCAGGGATGTAGGACACTTTTGGGTTGTTTTGCTACCACTCTTCAATCCAGCATGTCCCAAAGAAATATCTCCCAGGCTGTCCATGTGTGCTCAAACTTTTCAGTGGGGCTGTTACGTCACGGGCCAGTAGGGTTACAAAGGCTATTTGCGAAATGAAAGAAGCAAGCAGGGTAACTGAGCAGGAAATTTACATGGCAAAGCTGAGAATAGGCATTTTAAATTTAGGGCCTAATTTTAGTATCTCTCTAAGTTGCGGTTATGCAGAGAAAATTGTAATGGAAACATAACCCTTCTTGCATGCTTCTTTTGATCTTATCGCTGTTTTTTTTAATCACTTTAATAATGCCTTTTCAGGTTAAGATAAAACCCTTTAGCGCCTAATCCCTATTATCAAAACATCACAAACAGCTCGATAAACACTTTAGTTAGGACTCACAGGTCATCCGTCGTTGGCTGAAATGTACAATAACTGCTGATGTGTCTCTACGGGAGTTCATGTTGTAACCGAGCATGACAGTTAATGGCACTTAAATCCAAACTGTGTGCAACGCCATGTCACCATCTCACCACCAGCCGACCAGTTAAAGCTGCAAAAGCTGTGAGACACCTTGGTGAATAGCATCTCTAAAATGAGATCCGTGGCACCTTAGTCAACTGGCGTGACATCCAGCAGTAGTACATGACGAATAGATGGATGGATGGATATAATCCAGAGTGCAGAGCACAAAGACCAGTTGTCTGGCCACATCTTGTTTTTTTGGCAAAGACAGAGCAGTACGAGCATGGGCTGAGGTGCTAAAATATTAATACGCCAAAGCTACTGGACTAATGGTTGACCTGTGTGTCTTTGCAGGGGTGGAGAGCGACATCCTCGTTGTGCTTCACGACTACCCCTCACCCAATGTCAGCGAACCCATCTTTAGGGCTGGAGAAAAGCTCAGAGTGCTGTCAGAGTAAGCTGTTCTGACTCCAACCCACGAGGGGTCTCTAGTGCTCCTATACTGAGTGTTATTATGAAATTAGGTGCCTGTCTGACTTGCTTGTTTAAAAAAGTTTTCGGTATCCGTGCCATTTGTCGTACGGTAGGGTGGTCTCAGTGGAGTAATTCAGAGTGCGTACTGTGGTCACGGGTGTTACAGCATCAGCAGGGAGAGAGAGGCAAATCAAGGGGCCTTCACGGTACAAGCCTGCGTCATAAAACATCACGCTACACGCTATTATTTTGCAACAATTTGCATATTCTGGAACAAAAAAAAATCTTAAACGTATCAGCAGAAAGTGGTTCAAGTCCACAGCATATCAGAGTGGAAATCTTCTTCGGCTTCCGCTCCCCCTTCCTTGTCAATAATACGTTGCATGCAGTAGAGTCACAAGGAAGAGTTTTTCATATAGCGTTATAAATAGAAGGGAAAATCAGCTAAAAATATCAAAAATTTGCTGGCATCGCGCTACTTGACTCCGAAATGCCAAAAACAGGTAATATTCACATCACCGATTTCAAAAAATGCACTGCTTTCCATATTTTTTTTTTTTACATGAAAGATGCACACAAGCTAACAATGGAAAAGTCTGCATGGACGTTTCTGTTCTTGTTACTCAAACTGCATTTTTATGCCGTGACTATTTAAGTGCAATTCCTTAGACTCCACAAAGATTTTTTATGAATATATAAAAACATATATAAAATTTTAAGTACCAGCTTTTATGAAATTAAGTTCATGTGGGATCAAAAACATCAAATGTATGCAAAGGCGGTCCACAAAACTGACTTCTCCATGAAATATTATTTCTCTCCATTAAATTTATTGCATTTATATTTATATTTATATTTATAGCTAAAAGAAGCTTATGATCCAAATAAAACTTTAATCTCATATCAAACAAACAGACCCATGGTACAGAACTGTGGTCAAGGCAGAGGCATAGCTAAAGCATCTCACATTCGGGTCAGATTTTTGGGCCCCCTGCTGAACACGTAAGGCAGCAAGGGGGTCAAAAACCCCCCATAAGATTCTGCAACGGTTAAACAACTTTTCACAGGAAAAGCGGTTACGGGGAAAAAAGGAAATGAACGAATTATTGCTGATAGCGAATAATTTTTGTCACATCTTTTTGACCCCAGGGAGGGATGCTGGTGGAAGGTGTGCTCAATACTAACACAGAACGAAAACTACATCCCAAATGACCATGTTGCTAAAGTGTACCACAGGTGAGTAGCCTGCTGCCGTGATGTCACCAGCGTCACCGTCCCCAGGGGGTGGGGGGGACAAATCCCGATATAGGCGATTTCCTGACTATGCTCTGTATTTCCCAGCTGGCTGTTTGAGGGGGTGGACAGACAGAAGTCCGAAGAGCTGCTTTACCTGCCTGGAAACAGAGTCGGCTCCTTCATGATAAGAGAGAGCTCAAGACAAAGAGGTGCGTCTCCTGCCGGGGAGGAATCAATGCAACCGCAAGCATTGTTCTCACACCTGACAGCATCCACAGGTTTTATAAATTATCTTTGTTTCAGACGTTCATGAATGATTAACGTTTTTATGCAAGGCTGTGCGAATGGTTGCAGCAGACAAGCATCTGCCAATGACAGCAGATTTTATAGTTTAACATTTAATGCAAAAGGGTGTATTGTGAAATTGACATGCGTGGTGAATTGAAACTATTTCTGTAAGCGTCATGACGGACACTTTTAGAGGTTCGGGGATTATTAACTATAATGGCTTCTATCTAATATGTTCCACAAAGCTGGGAAAGGTCACCAGTCCAAGCCTTGTGTGTTGCAGGCTAACATGCTGTCTCTGCCACCCCCCCCCCCCCCCGCAGGCACGTACTCCCTCTCTGTCAGACACAGGTCCATAAAACATTATCGCATCCTCCGCCTGCCCAACAACTGGTACTATATCTCTCCACGACTCACCTTCCAGTGTCTGGAGGACCTTGTGAACCACTACTCTGGTGAGTTTCTCAGCAAACACAACCTGTGGTATCCCAGCACAACAGTCAAACACACAGGGGCTGCTCACATGGCATGGGTGCGCAGAAATCAGGGTGACGCTGTGTGTGCCCAACTTTCTGTCATCTTTGCCCTGCACAGGAACTGAGAGAACTGTAGAAAGAAAAATAGATGACTGTAAACCTTATGGCTTAGTCCATCTGATCAGGGTTTCACAGTGGTGCTCTGGCTGTGAGAGAGGAAGTGAAATGCGGATATGCTTCAGTGAGTGGCTGCTTTTCCATACTTAGATACAGCGGACGGCTTGTGCTGTGTGCTCAACGCCCCTTGTCTGGCCCTCACTCCCAGCCCCCTCAGTCGGACTTCCCAAGCTCCTCCGGTGGTGATGAGGCAGAACATCGACTGGACAAACAGAGACAAGTGAGGCCACCAGCCACACTTGCACGCAAGAAATGACCTGGTCGTGTGGCACCGGGCGTGTCTTCAGTGGCCCCCCACACTTTGTTCTCAGTATTACAGCTTTGAACTATGTACAGTTGGAGAAGATTCAGTTTCAGCTCAACACATTTTTACATGGCACTCTTCTCACCAGGGTGACACAGAATACTGAGCAAAGCTTCAAGCCATGATGCCGTTTCGAGTGAATAATGCAGTACAGATTTTTCATTATTAAGGCAACAGAGACTGCTGTTCAAATAAGTCAGCTGACAACTGAGGAGAGGAAAACAAAATGAAACAAAAAATTTCAATAGTGAAGAAAGGGAGGAAAATACATCTCTGGGGGTTCAAGTATCGGGGGGGTGCCAGCCCCTCTTGGGTATTCTAATGCAGTGAACGTCACACATCATGAGGAGCAGACAGCATAGTGGGTGGGCCACCACCTTACAGACAAAGGGCATGGGTTTCAATCCTCGATCAAAATGCTTACCCTGAACTTTCCCAGTAAAAATGACCCATTTGAATAAATTTAGCAGGTAAATAATTTTAAACACTTTCATGTAGAATTGTAAAGATGGAAGCTGCTTTTGAGAAAAGTGGCGGCTCAGTGGGTAAAAATGAAAAGAATAAATGCTGCAGATTATAATTAGAAAACAGCGATGACTCACAACTGCATTACTGGGAGCTATTGGGTTTTCATTATGCCACTTGAAGAAAGGAGTGGCTTAGCTCAACTTTGATGTGAGAGCTCTGCATTCCTGTGTTAACAAATGGTCTTTCTCTCTGACAGCTCTGAGAGGCAGAATCAGAACGAGAGGTTTCACATGGACAGCACAGAGACGGCCCTGAGCTTCGGCCTGCGGGACAGCATCGCCTCCTACCTGTCCCTGGCTCAGTGGGATGACTTGGGCCAGCACAAGAGCAACCGCAAGAAGAAAAGCAAATCAATGTACGCAATGCCGAGCCAGGAGTACAGGCTGCAGGATGAAGAGGACTACTGAGGGCATTGGTTGTAATGTCTATGCCTGCTTTAAAAAACAAGAAGTGTTTCACCTTATAGACTGCTGGTCAGTGACTTCACTCCTCTCTTATTTTTTCTGGAGCAACTCCAGGGCCTCTGGCATGAATGTCTGCTTTACCTGATCAACTACCAAACAGTTTATTCACAGGTGGAAAAGCTGGAAGAACTTCACTTGCAGCAGATTGTTTCACTTTATAGCACCATGTGATGACCTGTAAATAATAAAAATTGTTGTTCAAAAAAAAGAGGCCCACCCCAGAGACATTTCCATGCGTTAAGCAATCTGTCTTTCTTTTCCATCTGAGTGTAGTGAAGCAGTTGTTCAGTTGTACTTCTCTTTTACAGCTAAGAAACTGGTAATTGTTAACAGCGCAGTTGTGCAACTTGCTGCAGGCTGCACAACTGAACAAACAACCCAAGTGAAGCACTTCTTCTTCATCCTCCTCCATCACCTCCAAAGAGCTACTTGATGATACAGATTGTTAAGTAATACTTGCAGGTCACAGGTACAAATGAATGCTTTTTCACTTTTGTGATAGATAGATAGATAGATAGATAGATAGATAGATAGATAGATAGATAGATAGATAGATAGATAGATAGGGGAAGAATCTCCTTTCCTGCTCCAGCATGACCGTGCCCCCCCTTGCAGAAAGTGAGCGCCATAAATACATGGATTGCCCAGGTTGGTGTGGAAGAACTCGAGTTGCATCACAAAGCCCTGACCTCAACCCTACTAAACCCCTTTAGGGTGATCTGGAATGTTAACTGCAAGCCAGGCCTTCTCGCCCAACTTCACTGATGCCTTTGTGGCTGAATGGGCACAAATTCCCAAAATGTAGTGGAAAGCCTTCTCAGAAGAGTGGGTGCTGTTATCGCAGCAAAGGGGGGAACGACAGGTTTGTATGGATGTGATGCTCAGGTGTCCATGTTCTTTTGGCTATACCATGTAGATAAATAAACTTAATATTTTAATAATGTCCAAGCAGCTTTTCATTTAATATTGCACATGGTCCTTCATAAATATTTCAAATAACAAAGGAAATATAAAGTAATACTTTAGTAAAGTTAAAGTATAGTAAAGAAAATACAATACAGATCCCACAGTTATGTACAGGAATGTGTAAAATGCAAGGGCAAGGGTGCTTTGTGTATAAAATAGTGTCTTTTTTCAAAGATATTTACAGGGGCCACTAAGAACACAGTGATTGGATTCTATTATGTGGATCCAAACCTTTACAAGTTGTACTAAACTTCTAAAATGTGTAATGAGGGGCTTCACACCAAAGAGGTAGTTTTGCAGTTTAAGAAAAGCCTGACTTTGCTTAATGTGCTAACACATTTAATGTGGATTTCCAAGCCAAAGTCTTATGCACAGGTAGTGCAAGGCTAAGCAAGCAAACAGCGGTGCTGCCATTACTTCCAACTCATGCTGAGATGTTAAACAAGAAGGAACTGACTAAACTTCTCAGAAAATAAATTGTTCCGCTGCCTTCAGTGGCCAAACCATACACGAGAGCTATTAACTGCATACATTCGCATGTTAAACACGTCGCCCTTGCGTTTGTGCTTCTGTGGGGAGTTGTATTGCAAGCCTCTTTTCTGGTCCACACTGAAGCCCAGCAGCCCTACATCTGATTCCAGAACATTCTTCTCTACATGTCTGCCGTAGACCCGGGGATTCAGTTGATCGTCCATTAATCAACTGTGCTAAACCCTCAGGGCGCCAAACAGATGTTACCAATCGTGATGGAATGTCATATGCACATGTGGCAGGGTCAGCCCAGCCCAGGCAGAAGATGTGCAGACCACTGGGTGATGATGCTTGTATGAAGAGGTTGACTAAGACATACAGTAGAATATGAATGACTGTGAACCTGAACCTGCTAAACATATTTGTTTTAGATGTTACGTCCAGAGATATCTGCACGGACCTGGCTATAAGGATCATCTAAAGACTGTCAAAGAGTTCCAGAAGGTAGTAGAAGCATCTCCAGCACGGGTAGAATGCTGGAAGTCATCGTCCCTCAGGGATGTTTCCATGTCTCAAACAAATTATTTTAGCAGTCAACGCAACACCAGACAAGGTCAACAAAGGACTGAGTAGATGCTTTACTCAGTCATGCTTCTGAGATGACCTGCACCCGAAAATGCCGAGAGTAATCGGTTAATTTTGATTCGGAAGAAATCACATCCAGTTTTGACCTGAATGTTCCATTCAGACTGGCGAGAGAAGTGAAACTGCAACACTCTGCACAGTCAAATGGAGAACCTGGGGATGTGTCAGAAACACTTTGGGGCTTTCATGTCTTACTGTCATTTTCACAACCAAACATCCCATATTGGCAGGTAACGGCTTCTCAACACTTTCCGTCAATGCTGCAATGAAAGCACCAAATTAGCTTATGAGTGGCACTTAGATAACTGAAAGTTCAGCGTAGATTAGTGCTGACTCAGTGGATCAGGCTGAAATCAGAAACACAGTCTGGGACCCTTAAAACAATATCCGGAAAGTTCCTCCACCTACATAATCTGTGCTTTGACTGATTCTTTATAGCTACTTGAAGTCAGGGCCACATGCTCACTAAATGGAGCAATGATGAAATGCACTGGGAAATGTTGGTGTTAAGCTGATGGACATCTACTCAAGCGCAGATCTGCTTCTTGCTTATCTCCAGAAATGCAATCTGACATGGTGTCGGCTTTGTATGACTTACAGCTCAGTGTGGGATGGCAGACAGACTGTACAGACCGTATTTTAGTTAGCCATGCCGTCTTCCGTAAGCAGGTGCGCGAAAAAATACAAACGGCAGGCAAGAACATGTATGCAAAATGTGTCATTTCTCAGCAAAGGAGGAGCGTGATATGGTCTAAAGAGCTGAGTGACACGTTCTCTGAGAATGGTCTTGTCCCCCCTCTCCGATGCAGACACATTTTCCCACACACAAGTATAACATGTGTGCCAGTGTGAAGAGGTTCTGGAAATTACATAATGGGTTTGTAGATTCCTAATGTGGGGTGGGCGCCCACTTGCCGCATTTAAGCTTGCCATCATGGCGGTTGCTCTGAGGTTTGGCTGGCCGTCATGCCACTGCAATCTACCAGGGTTCTGCTGTGCTCAGTTTGTGAACTGAATGAGCTTGTGATCATGGGCAAGGTGTCACAGTACAGTCCCCTGCTCAGCTTATTGAGGAACTTCATGGACAGCACATAGGCGGACCCAACAACACACTGGTGTTACATTTCTTTTAACGCTCTCGTTTTTTCCCTTTTCTTCCTTTTTTCTCTTGACCCTAATATATTTATACCCTAAGTCTCAACTGTTACACATCTGGAGTATGAAATGGTCCTTGAGGGTCACTTCCCATGATGCAAATTCTCTTTGCCAAGAGCAGCACCTTCATACACTCTTCTCTTTGCCAAGAGCAGCACCTTCATGGTGCAGGATTTCCTGCAACAACAGGGCACATGTGGTCAACAGGTGGTTTGAGGAGGACAGAAACAAAGTTTTCGGCCTTTGCCGGAATCCCCGGCAGCAGCAACCAGAGGCAGTCCACGCTCTGGAACGGTGAACTCAGTAGCATCGCACCATTGTGGCATGGACACTAGCTTACAGTTCCATTGCCAGTCAGCTGTGTTGTCCTGTGCCTTGTCATGTGAGGATGTAGCAACTATTATTGCAAAAAAAAGGAAGAACTTTGCAAGAAGTCAAGCATGATTTTACGAAGAAAGTAAAAATTATTTGTACTTTGTGATACACAGAGGAAAACCCCAGTCTCTTCCTCAATGAGCACCAGCAGTCTTAAATACAATCATCATAAAGAGAGACAGAGACGATAAATATCAAACCAACTCTACTCCCTGACTTTTACCAGCTGAGAAGCTTTCTGTAAGGAGTATCACTTTCCATTTCATCCTCTGTTTCATTCAGCAGTTATGGTGAAAATAAGTTAAGCTAAAAATAAATGAAAAATAGACTGAATGAAAAATTAGGCCGCTTTTATATCACAGGTTAAACTTGAATAAACACTGCAAAAGCGAATGAACACACACGCACCGGAACTGTCAAAGCACAAATGTAGGTTCAGCACACAGCAAGGGAAGCACTATGAGAAGTTTGTGAGAACATAACTGAGAACATTTCTTTACAGAGGAAGGAAAAAGACAGCTTGAGGTAATGTTGGCATCGGAAGAAGGAGTGACATCAAAGTCTGAGGATTCGGCCACGTGTGTGCTGCTGTTCCACATTAAATCACTGTGGAGGAAACAGATAAACAGCCAAGACTGCTTCCCACAAACCTTGTGCAAAAATGTCTTGAATAAAATGAAACTTTTACCCCATTATCACAGTCTGCTTTGAGCACAACAGCAGGGACATAAGTAGCAGCAATTACAGGACGGTCATCCACAGGGCGGTCACGTGTTACCGTACAAGCCGTTCACCTAAAAATAGGAGTCGTCTTTTACATGAGAGGACAATATTTCACATTACGGACATTTAAATTATTATTTTTATTATACACAAATGGAATGAGGTCATCATGAAGGGCAGGGAGGCCACATGACAAATGCAGGTCCATATCCTCATATTTCCGGGTGATCAATTACACCTGGATGCCAATATTCACCCACACCCATGATGTCAGATCTGGATAATTTGTGCTGGAAAAACCCTCCAGCTACAAGGCCAGACACAATATTCATTATTTAATCTTCTTCTTCATCTTTTGGCTGCTCCCATTAGGGGTCGCCACAGCAGATCAATTGTTTCTACTTCTTCCTGTCCTCTGCATCTTTCTCCATCACACCAACCACCTGAATGTCCTCCTTCACCACATCCATAAATCTCCTCTTAGGCCTTCCTCTCTTCCTCTTGCCTGGCAGCTCCATCCCTAGCATCCTTCTCCCGATATATCCAGAATCTCTCCTCTGCACATGTCCAAACCAACGCAATTTTGTCTCTCTGACTTTGTCTCCAAACCGTCTAACCTGTGCTGACCCTCTAATATACTCATTCCTAATCCTGTCCATCTTTGTCACACCCAATGCAAATCTTAACATTTTTAGCTCTGCCACCTCCAGCTCTGCCTCCTGTCTTTTGCTCAGTGCCACCGTCTCCAACCCATAAAGCATAGCTGGTCTCACTACCATCTTGTAGACCTTCCCTTTCACTCTTGCTGGTACCCTTCTGTCACAAATCATTCCTGACACTCTTCTCCACCCACTCCACCCTGCCTGCACTCTCTTCTTCACCTCTCTTCCACGCTCCCCATTACTCTGAACTGTTGATCCCAAGTATTTAAATTCATCCACCTTCGCCGACTCTACTCCCTGCATCCTCACCACTCCTCTGTCCTCTCTCTCATTTATACACATGTATTCTGTCTTGGTCCTACTGACCTTCATTCCTTTTCTCTCTAGAGCATATCTCCACCTCTCCAGGGTCTCCTCAACCTGCTCCCTACTCACTACAGATCACAATGTCATCCGCAAACATCATAGTCCACGGTGACTCCTGTCTGATCTCATCTGTCAACCTGTCCATTACCATTGCAAAAAGAAAGGACTCAACGCTGATCCTTGATGTAATCCTACCCCCACCTTGAAAGCATCCGTCACTCCTACCGCAGACCTCACCACTGTCACACCCTCTTTGTACATATCCTGTACTACTCTTACATACTTCTCTGGCACACCCGACTTCCTCATACAAAAGCACAACTCCTCTCTAGGCAACCTGTTATATGCTTTCTCTAAGTCCACGAAGACACAATGCAACTCCTTCTTACCTTCTCGGTACTTCTCCATCAACACCCTCAGAGCAAACAACGCATCTGTAGTACTCCTTCTCGGCATGAGGCCATACTGCTGCTCACTAATTGTCACCTCCCTTCTTAACCTAGCTTCCACTACTCTTTCCCATAACTTCATGCTATGGCTGATCAGTTTTATCCCTCTGTAGTTACTACAGCTCTGCACATCACCCTTATTCTTAAAAATTGGTACCAGTATACTTCTTCTCCACTCCTTAGGCATCGTCTCACTTTCCAAGATTACATTAAACAATCTGGTTAAAAACTCCACTGCCATCTCTCCTAAACACTTCCATGCTTCCACAGGTATGTCATCTGGGCCAACAGCCTTTCCATTCTTCATCCTCTTCATAGCTGTCCTAACTTCCTCCTTGCTAATCCATTGCACTCCCCTATTCGTAGTCCCTACATCATCCAGTCTTCTCTTTCTCTCGTTCTCTTCATTCATCAACCCCTCAAAGTACTCTTTCCATCTGCTCAACACACTCTCCTCGCTTGTGAGTACGTTTCCATCGCTATCCTTTATCACCCTAACCTGCTGCACATCTTTCCCAGCTCGGTCCCTCTGCCTAGCCAATCGGTACAGGTTCTTTTCTCCCTCCTTAGTGTCCAACCTCTCATACAATTCACCATAAGCCTTCTCTTTAGCCTTTGCCACCTCTCTCTTCGCCCTACGCCTCATCTCCTTGTACTCCTGTCTACATTCTTCATCTCTCTGTCTACCCCACTTCTTCTTCGCCAGCCTCTTCCTCTGTATACTCTCTTGTACTTCTTCATTCCACCACCAGGTTTCCTTGTCCTCCTTCCTCTGTCCCGATGCCACACCAAGCACCTTTCTAGCTGTCTCCCTTACCACTTCTGCTGTAGATGTCCAGCTCACTGGTAACTTTTCACTGCCACCCAGTGCCTGTCTTAATTCCTCCCTGAACTCCACCTTATAGTTTTCCTTTTCCAACTTCCACCATTTGATCCTTGGTTCTGTCCTCACTCTCCTTCTCTTTTTGATCTCCAATGTCATCCTACAAACCACCATCCTATGTTGCCTAACTACGCTTTCCCCTGCCACCACTTTGCAGTCTACAATCTCATTCATTATTTAATCTATTAAAAATAAATGCATACGCTATATTACAGGTAGAAAATTCACAGTAGCCACAACAGATTGGAGAAGGCATGAAAATGATCATGCAAATTGAATGAATCGATAAAGGTTTTTTTGCTTCAGCCCAGGTGTGACAAAACAGCCTTTGTAATGGCAGTTTTTTTGTCACTCTGACTTCATTTTTTTCCCCCTGCGGTTTTTGTGCGACTTTAAATGGTTTGCAGCTGGAGCAGCCGCACCCTCCCCGGCAACAAACCCTCTGAAAGAATCACTGTAAATAAGCAAATTGGAAATTAAGAAGGGATCGCACTTAACGTTGGACTAAAGGTGTATTCTGTGGGAAAACACTGAATGAAAAGCGCAGAGAACAAAGGCGAAATTTGCCACTTGTTTCCTGTGTGGCCCCGTAGGGACCCGCTCCTCTGAGCAAGGCTGGCTTTGATGCAGCTCCTTGGAGACCAGCTGCTTCCTCTTTCATATCTGCCGAGCGCCAGGCGCTCTGGTCCTTCGCAGCGCTGAGCTGGAGCTCCTGTCATTACAGCTCCATTTAAGACACCAATAAATCTATGCTGCGCTGAGCACAAACACAAGACACATGATGTTCCACAGGCTTCAAAGAGCCAGCGTGGACCCCTGTGTTTCGTTTTAGGGGACGAGACCCCAATAAATGCATGAAAAGGCTGCTTTTCTTTGGAATCCGGTAGGTCCGAATCGTCTGACAAGAAGTGTCCTCTACAGTTAGTGCTTGTACAGCAAATGCGGCAAAGTAAACTTGTTGGCTAATGATCAGTGGTGCTAAGCTGGGACACAAAGTTGGAAACAAGATCCAAATGCACTTTGCTTCTGACTGAACACCAAATGACGTTCCCTGCACCGCTTTTGATTTCCATGATTTTGCATATGTGCTATGGCTGCTGTTTTTGGAGCCTTTAGATTTGAAGATGAGATCTTCTTCTCATGTCCTCAGGTTCTGTGAAACCAACTGCTCACAAACACTGCCTTAGTTTTATTCCGTTACTTTGTTTATGCGGTTGACAGCATCAATTCAGAGATAAAATTAGTATTTATTTCACAGCCACCTTCTTAGAAGGTTACTTTGATTTCTATGTGATGTGCTGAGCCTGCGTGGTCTCCCCAGGTCTGTATGGCTTTTGACCAGGTTTTATAGTTTCCTCACACAACCCAAAAACATTTGTTCCAGGTCAGTTTAGTGTCTTTGTTCCAGGTCAGTGAGTGACTGTGTGGTGTGTGGCCACCCTGCAATGGACTGGCATCCCATCTAGGTCTTGTCTCATAGCCCCAAACGCAGTGATTCCAAGAGAAGCTCCCAACCACCTCAACCCTGAGCAGGATGAAGCGGTTCACAATAATTGATGGAAGTTCAAACCCATTCTGAGCAACCAGGACCATAGATTGAGCACAAATTTATATGGTTAGCAATGCTTATTAAATACAATTTTCAGCATCCCTGGAGGCTGTTTATGAGATTGGATGTAAGAACTGCTTACTACTGTACTTTTCTGTAACATTTATTTTTTAATATGGATTGTTTTTGCTCCATCAGCCCTTTATTTCCAGCAAGTATCTCCACAGAGGTCAACTGCTGATTCTGGCTCCGAGGATGTCCACGTTCAGCAGTTCAGCAGCCTTTACAAGCAGTACTGGCAAACACACCTTCAACTGCCCAGCCCACACTGTACAATCTGTGCCATCGCTGTGGTGTCAGGAGGTTTATTGGTGCATTTAGCCTTTCCCTAAACAGCCTTTTACCTTGTCCACAGCATTTTTACAGGAAAGGGAAATGTGTGCAAGTCTGGTTGCTGTTTCGCTTTAATGAACCAACCATTTTACTTCCCCGCACTGCAGCACCATCCACTACTTCCAAGTAAAAGAAGGAGATCTGATGATATTTAAAGTGGAATTTTACTTCACTTGTTTTTCAGTTACTTGAAAAGTATGCAGGATCAAGGGACAAAAGGGTAGGAGAACCGGAGAGAGGAGAAGGAAGCCACCATCTACCTGTGAATCAGCCTGAGGAATGGCATAGCTTCTTCAGATCAAGTTACCTTTCACCATGACTGCACATGAATGGTATTAAAAATGGTGAAGTGGCAGAAAATACTGGAAATGGTGGGTTCAAAACTTAATGTAAAAAAAAATGAAATTTGTTGTTTTCCCTTCCTGCATAGTGCTGTGCTGAATAACAAAAGCAAATGCTCACTGCTTCACGTTTCACCACCTATAATCCTTCTCCAACACCCCCCACCGCTCCCAGCTTGTAATACGCATTTATCAGTGATCACAGAAACATCGGTGGGGGTAGCATACCCTACGCTTGACTGAATTTAGTCACAATTGACCACATGCTCATGCGGTCCTAACTTTGCTCAACTTTCTAAGTCAAACATTTGCATAGTTCTCGCCTGTTGCTCAGAAAGGTCCTGTGGTGCCATCGCCGCATGCAGTTCAGCAAAGGCTATTATTGCACACTGAAGCCCATCACACCATCTCCCTCCAGTGCTCCGACCACAGCCGCATCGCCACCGAGCTGGCGTAACACACACAGGCCAGCACGCCGATGATGAACAAACATTGTTCTCTACAACCAAAGCTTCTGTGGAACCCGCTTTCTCAGAAATAACAATGCAGTGCAATCGGCTGTGGCTTTGTTGTGATGGAATGAGCTCCCTCTTTCCCTCAGAGAGGCTGAATCCCTTCCAGCATTCAAGAGGGGCCTTGAGCCTTATGTCCCATCACACCATCTGGCTCATTTGCATGGGTGCCTACTCAGCTAATGTGGGCCAGTAAAAAAAAATGTGGTATCAGACAACCCAGGCGTGCAAATCTAAACATTTGTGCTTTTAGTGCTTCTTTCTATGATGCCTTTCCTCTAATGCACCTTATTGTGTTAGATTTACATACTCACTTACAATGATCTACACATTTCTGCAGTTGGATAATTTTAGGGCAGCGATTCAGGTTCAGAATCTTATTCAATGGTACTACAGCAGGGTCAGGGATTCAAGCCCATGTCCTTCATTTGGAAGGCAGTGGCACTAACCACTACACCACCCCTGGCTTTGGCTTCTGCGCTGCTTTTGTTTACCCTGGATGATATGCTTCTGTGAAGAAAAACATCTGCTGAACACATAAATGCAAATGCAGGCGTATGTGAACCAGGAATTAGCCAAACAGCTCCTTTCATTTGGGGGAACGTTTTACACTTTTCTCACATTAGCTAAGCAGGACTGTGGCCTTCCTGCCCGTACCCACATTAAAGGCCCACCTAGGAAGACGCAATTGCAAAAATACCCTAGAAGTCACGGGTGTGCTTCCACTTCTTATGAATGCAGAGGTGAAAGTCTACACAGTATGCGCAGATTTGCTGCCAAAGACCACACATCCATGAGGAGAGAAAACAGAGAAGAAAGGGAATGAGGGCGGGGGACGGGAAAGCAGGGACACAGGAGTGCGCTCAACACTAACAAACTGGCAGCACTCGCAGAACAGACCTTGCTTTCATTTACGCCACCGCGGATTAATTGGGATTTCTTTCGGATGGGCTTGGGAAATGAGATATAAACAAAACATGTTAGTAGGCATGTGCGCTTCCTTTTTAGTTACTGCCAGAAACATTTAAACAGGACCTCTCTGACATAACCACATTCCCCAAACCCATTCCCTTTTGGGCCTCGATATGAGAATCACAGCTGTCCAAACTTCTGATGGGTGTAAACCATGGTACAGCTGGCCTCTGTCATTGAAAAGCTACCCTGGAAGCATAGGGTGGGAAGCACGGTACAGCCTGGACAGGGCAGTCACATATATTCATTCACCTACACATATATTGATTAACTTTAAAAACACATCTTTGGACTGTGGGAGGAAATGTGCGCAAGCACGGAGAAGGAGATGCAAGCTCCACATAGACTGGGTCTGATTTGGACCTGGGTCCGAAGCCACATCAGCTGTGAGGCCCCAAATGCTATTTGTACCACCAGTGAAGTATAAGAGATGGTAAATTTAACACATTTACTTACACAACACCGGCTGTTACTCTAAAACAGTAACCAAGGTGAACTGTGAGCGCCATCATACTGCTAGTGCAGGTCAGGCAAGGTAGCTAACCATCATTTTTTCCAAACAAGAGTGATGTAATGGCTGGTATCTTGAATGAATTAAATCTTTATATGCAGGACAAATAGTTACACTGTTATTATCCCAAACCATTAAATTCATTTTATTAGTTGCCTTTTAAGGAAAAAGCTAACAAAATAATTGGCAAAGGTGAATCATTGTATACAATGGAACAGCAGCTAAGAGAAAAGAGTGAGTGACCAGTAAAGCAGCCCATCTTGGTCAAGAGATCTAAATGTAAGGACCATTTATAGGCACAATAAGCTCATATACACTATATGGCCAAAAGTATGTGGACACCTGAGTATCACACCCATATTTGCTTGTTGAAGCTCCCATTGCAAACCAATGGGCATTAAGATAGAGTTGTTCCCCCCGATTGCTGCTGTAAGAGCCTCCACTCTTTTGGGAATGCATTCCACCAGATTTTGGGAATTTGTGCCCATTCTGCCACAAGAGCATCACAGAAGTCAGGCGAGAAGGTTCAGTGGGGTCGAGGTCAAGGCTCTGTACAGCCACTCAAGTTCTTCTACACCAACCTGGGCAAACCAGTCATGATGGAGCAAGAAAGGAGCTTCTTCCCCAAACTGTGGCCACAAAGCTGTAAGCACACAGTCGTCTAGAATGTGCTTGTATGCTGTCTGGGTGCAGCCAGGACAGCTCAGCTCAGTCATTAGAAGGGGGGTCCACACACTTTTGGCTATATAGCCGATGCCAATTTTTCCATGTATTTTGCTGTTACACCCCTGCTGACTGATGACTGTCTTGTACATTCCCTTAATTTATTTGAGAGAAGAAGCTACACAGCTGACAAAAACACATCTAAAAAAAGCCAAATCAGAGCAGACCACAAACAGGAGAACCAGCAGGTCAGATGTCCCACACTCAGTGGTCATGGCTGATTGGCAGGGAGACAACATACGTATTGAGATATTTCCCTGTATAATAAAAAATCCACTTAAACAAAAAGCCACATTAAAAAAACCGTAGGAGACAATTGAGACGTGAGGTTAACTCACACACTTGGAAACATTTTATGTGTAAAGAAACAGTGATTCCTAAAACAAATGAACGAACCTGTCATCACATTTTTTTCCCCACATTTTTCTTCAGATTATAACAATAAATAAATAAAATCGCATCGGACAGTTTTTCACAGATGATGGAATTTGTATGCTGCTGATGTGGCGCTACCAGTGAACGAGAGCCACAATCCAAGTTGCCCCAGATGAGCCATATTAGCATGAGGACATTTCTTGTTCTCTCGCATGTTCCAGTTTATGAATCACAAATAACTGGAGGAAAAAAGATGTGGTTACTGCCAATTTAGTTAGAGTTTTACGAAGTGACTCATTGACATGGCTCTACTGCCTTCCAGAGAGCAGTTTTCCTCCTGGCTGAATGGAGCATCGCTTACTGAAAGCAGCCTTATTTTGGATCCCGCACATCAGACACCTCTGTATAAGTTAAGCAGGGATGGAGGGGAGGGTTTCATGTGGAGGTCCCATCAGCAGGGCCACGTGTGCACAGGGAATCAGTGTGGTCTCTCTATAATGAAAGCCACCCGGCCACTCTGCCTCCGGCTCCACACCGAGCAGCCGCTTTCTCTTAAACCGTCTGTAAACCGGTTAAAGCTCCACAACCATCAGACCTGTTTTTGGTGATCAAATATCTCAAAAGGAGGGAAAAAAATTCTAAAGCATGCAAAAAGGTTTATTGCCACAAAGTGGGCTTTA
Organism: Heterotis niloticus; assembly: GCA_018136845.1. Classification (NCBI taxonomy): domain Eukaryota; kingdom Metazoa; phylum Chordata; class Actinopteri; order Osteoglossiformes; family Osteoglossidae; genus Heterotis; species Heterotis niloticus. The sequence continues at coordinate 28,422,600 of CM030892.1, read as the reverse complement.
AACCCATACCAGAACTGTGGGATCTGCGATGCTGTGCACAAACTGTAAGTCGTGCAAGTGATTTCACTACTTTGGCACATAAGTGAAACTCTTTGGCCAGGGTAATTTCAGGAGTTTTACCTCACATAAAAGTAAAAGAGAGCCTGTGGATGCATGCCAATGTGTATAGTCTGGGACTAAGGCTTACTGTATATCATTTGTATTTATTTAGTTATCTGATGCTTTCCCTAAAGAAACTTATCATTTGGATTACCGTATTTTCCGGACTATAAAGCGCACCGGATTATAAAGCGCAATATCAATGAATGGGTCTACTTTCATACATAAGGTGCATCGGATTATAAAGCGCATTCAGCGAAACAAAACAGTCAGATAAGTCAAACTTTATTCAACTCATTCACAATAACTCTCAACATTGTTCAGTTGTAACATAAAATACAAAACAATACACTCACCTCCTCCACTTCCGCTCCATTGATTCATTAATGTTGAATTCTCTCGCAGCTGCTCTATTCCCATGTTCTACTGCGTGCCTGATAGCCTTGAGTTTGAAATCCGCTTCGTAAGCATGTCTCTTAACAGGTGCCATTTTGGGGTCCTAATAAACACACCGTAATATTATGTTGAAGTACAGTACGTATTACTCTGCGAGGCCTCTGACTACGGTAGCCGTAATGCTCCAACAATCCATCAAGCGGTGCGGCTTCGTAGCTTACCAAAGTCATTCTAAAACATTTTGACAGATTTTTGAGCACCGTGTACCACATAAAATCGGTTCGAGGTCAGTAAGCACAACCAGAATTAATACATAAGGCGCACCGGATTATAAGGCGAACTGTCGATTTTTGATAAAATTAAAGGATTTTAAGTGTGGTCCGAAAAATACGGTATACACATTTATTAATTATTCACCTCTTCATACAGCTGGGTTACTTGTGCTGTGAAAAATCAGGGTAAGTGCTTTGTTTAAGGGAACTACAGACAAAAACTAGGGCCCTTCCAGTCAAAGCAGGAGCTCTATAGGCTACACCATGTACTGCTCACTCAAATCGTTTTATGTGCTTGGAATGAAATATTTACATTTTTCAATTTAAGATAATAATGAAACTTTGCTCCAAAAAAGGACAAAACACCAGATTTTTAATATGTTTAATGATTTATGGCAACAGAGCACTTGGAGGAGCCGTGTATGAAATGAATGGAATGAACACTACTGGGAGATGCCTGCACTAGTGTAGAGCACTGTAGAGCACTGGCTGCTGTTAGTCTGTTCAATTGAACTTCTTTTGACTTTAAAAGAGAAAAAATGCAAAAACAAAATGCAGAGACACAAAACAAATAGTTTAAGCAATAATGGCTGTGGACAGTTGAAAACAGGTGTGGGGAAGCTAAGCAAAATTTAGCAGGATAGAGAAAACAAAGCCCTCCTAAGCCTCTGAATACTGCAGTTAATAAAAAGTATTTTTGTTCTCTCTGAGAGTCCCGTGCTCACGAGGATATGTGTCTGATCCCCAGGTGATCACTGAGCCCAACAGGAAAGTTCACCTTGGTCACCACACATGGCAGATAGCACCATGGACAGGGGCGCCAATACCTTTACTTTACTTAATAACACTAAAGTTGTAGGTCTTGAGTCTAAAAGACTGCAGACCAGGAGGTTCAAACATATGAGGTGATGTTAAAAAATGAGGTACATATTAAAATTATAAAAATATACATTAGACTGCGAATATAAGTGACGAATGTGGTGGTGCCTCACAGCTCCTGGGCTGCTGGCCTGACGTGGGGTTCAAGTCCAGCTCAGGGATGTTTAGGGGCTTTGCATGTTCTCCTCTGTGTTTGCACCCCTCTGAAGGAAAAATATGGCGGAAGAAGGCGATGACAAACCACTTCCCTTCCTCCTTGCCTTGAAAACCATGCCAGGAGTCAGACATAACTCAATGGCACTTCCCAATTGCAAAAACATTGTAAATTTTACTAAATTGCACAATAATACAGTTAATGTACCTGAACACACAATACACATAAATAAAAGGCATGCTTTAAGATTTAGTGATTCTCGTGATGATTTTTACATACGTGGCGCTCGGGCAAAGTCATTACTGTGGTCCTTGGCCAAAAAAAGGTTGGATTCCACTGCTGTAGACAATTCAGAAAATGTCACCACCTCATTTATTATCTCCATTTCTGAATCCTGGGTTGCATTTCTCGCTCTTCTATTAAGTTCTGAAAAACAAGCAAGGTCCAATCCTGATGCAACCTTCAGAATTTTTTCAATATGACTTCCAAAAAGCCTTACAAGTCGAGTCTTGCTGCAGACAAGTGCTGACATCTGTACTCTCAATAAAATCTCATTCATTTTACAATTAATAGTATTATTAATTTATAATTCAAATAGATATTAAAGAATATGGCCAAAACATGTACGTTGGGTTTTTTCCCCTCTTCTGCTGGATCTGAGCAGAATAACAAAAACTTTCCTGCCAATAAAAATCACCTAAGTTTTACCCAACTATTCGATAATAAAATAAAAATGAGCAGTTTTAAGACACATTTTGTAGGGGGTTTCTCACTAAGGCAATAAACCACTCAATTTGCATAACTATCATTTGTTCTTTAAAATTTCAGCTGCACTGCTGTATGTTTGTCTGTGCACCTCTTTGGTCGTCTGTCGTGGTTTCTGTTCCACAGCTCTGAGACGTGAACTTCCTGTGAGGTCGTTTGGAGAGGCATTCCTCTGAAGGCCTAAACAAGGGGTCTGTGATATTTCCCCAACATTCATAAGATGAGGAAAAACCAAAAATGACTGCTAATGGAATGAAAATAATCTCAAGAATGTGGGGGTGCAAATCTCACAAAGGAAATCTGCGAAATGTCAGAGTCGGTACCAACGGGGTTTAATGCAGCCCTCAGCGCCAAGAGCCGGAGATCTCGACTTGAATTCATGAGAAAATACCAAGATATTCGTGAACAGGTGAGAGTCCAGCTGAGCCACTGTTTCTATGTGTTTTGCTTGTCTGAAAGAGACTGAGGACAGAAAGCTTGACAAAGAAGAACTCAACAAAGCTGAGGTTACGAAACAACGTGGTGATATCAGCAGGACTTTGGTTTTGATACAGCTGCTACAGGCAGGGGGGTTAGCAGCAAAATTCAGTCTGACTTCTAACTTCTTTAATTTGCTTCTAAATTTGGCAGAACTGAATTCAACACAAGCCTTCGGGGAAAAATGATTTGCAAAATGTATCTTGGAAAGATGACGCTCTCAAGTCAAGAATGTAAATTAGACATAGCATCTGTACAACAGCGAAGAACGCAACTTTTAGGTGTTTGCACTTTTGGATGGCGCTGTAAATTAACATGCAGATTCACATCCCGACCTGCAAGGGCCACCAAAGAAACAGGAAGTTGTGAAATGAGGTGTTAGGGAAAAAGCATTATGTGATCTGTCTGATCTTCATGGTTAACATGGTGTAAAAAAGTTTCCCACCCGAGACACAAAGGTCTTCTGGAAGCAAAGTGCAGTGAATCGGATCGTGGGCCTACAAAACCGGCAGCTGGGAGTGGACAAAACTGCACTGTAGTGAATCGTGATACAAGAAAATGCAACTGGAATTGCAATTAAATTCAATTAATTCTGAACTGACCCAGTACGAAACAGCAACAATCGGTGAAGGCATCACCAGGAAGCCAAAAGGTCTAAATCTAATGTAACTGCTAAGTCAGGCAGCCTTCATATTATCATCAGTCGCCTCATACTAGTAATCACTTTTACACAGAGCTGACAGCAGGTTCTGGACTTTTCTTTGAATGTGGGGCAATAGCAGCGTCTCCCCAGGTGAAGGACGTTCCTGAGAGAAAGGGGCACGTGTGCAAAATGATGCTGTTAACTTAACAATGCATGTCTAAGAACAAAGAAAAAGAAGCTTCTTCCCAGCAGGTGATGTGGTGGTTGGACTCACAAGTTTGGACTCACAAATCCTGTACCCTTGAGCGAGGCATTTACCCCGAATTGTTCCGGTAAAAAATTACCCCGCTGTTTAAATGGCTAAATGATTGTACGCAGCTTAACGCTGCAAGTTCCTTTGCAAAAAGAAAAGTCAGCTGAATAAACAAATGTAAAGCATAAATCAGCATCCAACCAAGTTTCTGAGAATCTAAGTTCAATGAAGTTGAACTTAAAACCGCAGGTGACAGTGTCTGTTCCACGGATCATCACGCACATGCGTGCAATCCATCATAAAGGATCAGCTGAAAATCTCAACTGCAGTGATAATCTCCCCCAAAAAGAGTCTTATTTAAGTTTAATGCACATTTTGGCTGTACAGCTTTATCCTAATTGCAAACCCAGGTACAAGCATTCTTCTCGTCCTCAGGCCTGCCAGGGAGGATAAAGAAAACACAGAAATGAGAAGTATTTTTCTCTTCCCTGTGTCAGCTGCGTGGGCTGAAGTTCAGCTGAGGTTTTCAGCGACTGCTGTTATGGCGTTCAGCCTGTCATTATGCAGAGGACAGAAACCGGATGAAAAAATCCGGCGAGAGCGGCTGGAAGTGGAGCTGCTGCCCGAGGCATGCGGTACGATGGCACTGCTCACTGCAGTAAAAAATAAACAAAACTTTTGATTTAGATTAGCAGCAAACACTATTTCAAGAGTTCACGTAAAATGCTGCCAGCATGTGCAAGATCTTTGTAGAGGACACCGGATGTTAATATGTCAAAATAACATTGGGGTTTTTAACCAGGATCCATGGGATCCAGGCTACAAGTGGGATCTTTAGCATTCGTTCCTAGAAGGCTTTGTGAGCTACAAAAGATTAAGAACCTCAGATGTAGAAGAATTACAGATACTGGGTCAATGGTGAAAACAGACTGTTTGTTCCTTATTGCACACAACCATGTAAGGCTGTGAAAGAGCTAAGCGATGGTGTTCACGTGGCAGTCACAGCACCCCCTCCCCCCCTCCCTTTTTTTTTTAAGCTGTGCTGGACAACAAACCTCCACGTCAACAGAAGACACGTCTGGAAGCAATAGGTGCTACCTTCACAGCTATCAAAAGCAGCCAAGTTCTTTATAGTTATTGTTATTAGCTTTCAAGACATCTTGTGTCTTGTGGCAAAACAACGGTGTCTTGTGACCTTTACAGATGATACCAACTTTATTCTTTTAAAATGTCAACCACTAAAATGCACAGTGGGTTGCGCTGATCCCTCACATTGTCTGGATTTGGGTTGGATCCTAGCTCAGTCAGTGTGACATTTGCACATCTGTGTCGATTTCCTCCCACAGTCCAAAGACATGTTTATCAGACGGATTGGTCACTTTGCTCTGCTGTATAGATGGGTGAATGACTATAGGGAATTTACTGCACTGGCACCACCCCTCTAAGGAAACTTGGACAAAGGTGTCAGCCACACACTAGCCAATACACATTGTAGTTCATTTTGCAGTGAAGCATCTGTTAAATACAGGTCAACCTCAGTAACACAGCCCTCGTATAGACAATTCCACTATAAAACAGCTAATTATTTAATTCCAACTCCTGGTTGGCATAATAGATGAACAGCTATAATTTGTCTGCAAGAAATCCAAAATGAGGTTTCCACATCACCCAAGTACCTCATTCCTGTACCACGATACCATGCCACGTAATACTGTGACATAATCTGCTAACATCCTTATACTTTAATGTCTTGTTTGCTTAGTTTCTACATGTTTGTGCAGTGTCTCGATTTTAGTCTCGTAAAGTCTGATGGAGCAAAATGGGGTTGAAAAGGACAGAAAAACGTGTGGAAAAAGTGAAAAGTGCATACGACAGAAATGAGGATGTGATTAAATACTGAAAGTGAGCCACCCACCACAACTTACAATCAATTCTTCTCTTCACTCGTGAATACAGTAATAGTTCATTACAGGAAATTGCTTTCATTTTTTTTTTTTAGCATAAATTCCTCTGATAAATTAAAACATTTGGAACGGAGAGTTCTCTTGACTGTTGCGTACATCTTTGGATAGGTCACATCTCCATACTGTGATCAGAAGGGTTGGTGTATGGTGTGTGTGTTGCCCTGTCTATAAACTGTACGATGTGATACTGCACAGTGTTACAAGGTGCTTTGAAGTGTTATCATTTTCCCCATTTACAATAATGCAAAATAAGATCGCAGTATATGCAGTTTTGATTTGCACAGTGTTTCCATGAATGAATTGAGTGTGTAAAATGGGACTTACATGTACTAAATACCTTCTTGTCCTTGTGTGTGCTGGAATGCATCACCCACTGCCATCAAAAGAGGACACATCTATAACTCTTAGTAGAAAGTGAATATTTTTAGCAAGGTGGGGACATCAACTTATTAACAAACAACCGTGGTTAAGGACCCAACAATGAACACTACACAGTTACCTAAGTGGTTAGGGGCTGTTCCCCTTTCCTCAACTCTCTTGATACCCTGAACTGAAACAGAAAGAATACCGTGTTGTACAAAAATATGAATAAGTTGCTTAATTAACATTAATAGTTGCCTTGAAGAAAAGAATAAGCTAAAAAGAACTTTAATATGTGGTTATAATCATTAGTTACAACAAAGGATGTAGTATTCATAGCGAAATAAATAAATACTTAATAGAAGTGAGAGTAGTTCAGCTGGGAAACTGGCCATTTCCTCAATGTCCTCAGTGTTTAATTCTAACAGCTTTCACAGATATCTGATGAAAGAATTCCTTCCTCATCAGCAGCATTTAATTTCAGAAACCAAAAACTAGAGCATCGTTCTATTCCTGGCTGGTTGGTTACAGCTCAATTGCTCAGTTCACGAGCTCTGTGGACCAGTACAGATGACCACAGTTTCATCTCTAACCATTCACACTCACACCAAACAAAAGTGCCGCATGCAGATCATAACCCCAGCCTGGAAGAGATGACCCCCCCCAATCCTCCCCTTACCGGCCCTAAAAATGATATAATATTCACTCATCAAATCACCCAACTAATGATTTAGTTGCGTTCAAGTAATTCTAAGAACAACAACCACAGCCACAACTAACAGCCTACAAACCTCCTTTCCCTCAGCAAGCTCAGCTCCTAAACAAGAGCAAAAGTCAGCACCAGCGCTTTTATTGAGCTGCAGCGCCCCCTAGTGGCAGCACATGAAACATATTTCTACCAAAAAACTCCATGGGACACCAGCAGCCGTTGAATACAGCAAAATAAAATCAAGAGTAATAACTACACAGACCCAGCAAGGAACAACAAGGCTGGCAGACCAGGAGATTCCTCACTTTTCCTGGAAGAACTTCAGTGCTCAACAATTAATATTCATGAATTGCATTCCTTAAAGATCATTTCATTAACTTGGGAGAGATATGCAGAGTAGGAGAGAAAGTAAAAATGTAGGCATAAAAAACATTTTCTGTGTGCTTTGCAGCCCAAAAAAATGACCCAAAGTCATACATACATACACACAAAAAAGCTGAAACAAAACAGTATGCAGAATATTTTAATATAGCAAGCTGCATAAATAACAGTCTTGTATAGTTAATTAAATAAAGCTAATATACAGTTGGAATATGAAAAAAAATCAACTCATCAATTATAAAAATGCTAATTATACAGATCATTACAACTGCTTTGAAAAGCAGAGGCATTTTCAGTTCAAGTACAGAGTATGGTTATTATAGGCCTATTTTATTTCAGAACCTAAAGAGAATTTAAGCACATTGCTGTTACATTCTATTGTATTTATAACAGAGCTTGCAAGAACCCTGAATCTTACATGTAAACAAGACAACAAACAGATCAGCATTACCTTACAGCGGAGAGAGACACTCAAGGCCTAATTCAAGCTGATGAACCAGAACAGTTAATCTCCATCCAAGAAGTCCAAAAACTTCTGTTCACCGCACTGAGTGAGGTAAACGGTCATTTGAGTAACAATGCTTAATAATATAAGAAATTTTTCTCCCCAGTGTAAAATTTAGTAAATCCAGCCTCACAGAAACAAATACATGGCATTCGTGCTCATGTATTGAGGAAAAAACAAATAAATTCAATTTAAAATCAATAAGGCAATTTGAAATAAAAAAAACAAACAATTTAATGTCCACACCCTGAATGAAATGTGGATTTTGACCGGATTCAGTCAATGCTAATTTAACATAAGCCCAAACTGCAGACTCATTTCATAAAATCCTCCTTCTAACAGGTACTACATTAGCGCAGGAAGTCTGCTTTAGTGGGAGTTTGTGCCACTGGAGCGCCCTCACTGCAGTGTAACTCTCTGTTGGCACACAATGTCAACTGTTCTCCCCAGCTGACCTCAGATGTTGAAACCGAGTTTACTTCACTAATGACAGCAGCAGTACTGCACACTTTTTCTGATAAACTGCTTTTCATTTTTAACTAGTGGCAATAAACAATAGACTAAACAGTGATTCCCAGAGCACTTTCCGCCACCTCTAACACCTACTCCATCTTCCTCACCTAGCACCATACCCCTGCTACCAAGCACCCGTTTTAGGAAACACAACCAAAGACAGCCCTTTGTGTGTGCCCTCTGTAGGGAGAAGTAGTGTGGGATGCTCCTTGGGTCCAAACCCAGCTTAGGTGGAACACAGTGAGCCCATTTGCTGCACCTTACCAAGGTCACTCAGGAGTTGCTTGATGCGCCGCTTCAGTTGGGGCAGCCTAGCTAGCGGGTCCGGGGGCTCCAGCTCACCAGTGAAGTCCAGCCAGCTCTCCAGCACTGAGGAATCAGATGGCAAAGAAACAACACAGCACTGAAAATGTTTCAGTGAAAAATGTTTTCAGCTAAGGAGAACCAGTGACTGACACAGCCCTGTAGGGTACGCTGTTCCTCCTCTGAGAAAACAACCCACCAAAAAGAGGCAACTCGTTGCAATCTGGCTCTTAAACTGGGACCATTTAACATGACATTTGGATCAAACATTCTACTTTATGTTAAGGAGTTCTAAGACTATTGTATGACCACTGTGGTTCTCCTTACCATCCAGCTCTTTCTCTATCAGATCCATTCTCCTGGCCACTTGGACCTGAACATCCTCAATGTGATTCAACAAGTTCAGCTCCCACTGAGGATGGCTTCTACCTGGTCCAGACACATCTGTCCCAGACCGTGGGCCCATAGTAGCCTCCTTCATCACAAAAAAAAGACAGTATAAATATTGCTGTCCATGTTCTCCTTGCTATTGCAGATAAAATTTGAACAAGTGCAATCTCTGTATGCTAAATTTGTCAAAAAACAAGTCCAATCTTCAACTTTGTCATTTTGCCTTATACAGATGTACAAGAATAAATGAAATATATTTCTGCCAGACCATGGTGCACAGTGCACTAAACATACAACCTGACAAAAAGGGACAAGACATACAAAATAACTTGGCAAATAAACAGATTGGAAAATAAAGATAAATAGGTTAGGTCCATAAATAAAGGTCTTAATCAAACAATTTAAAAAATCATTTAGTCAAATGCTCCACATGTCTCCCCAAATCTGTGCATGTGTATGAGGCCAGTGAAGGTTATGCATATAGTTTCCGGTCTCTCTGACATGAACTCTGCGGTTGCTGCAGTTCATAAATGAGCAAAGTAAGTGTAATGGATCACCTCTTCCTCCTTCAACCCAAACGCAGTTGCAGCTTCCCAGTTTGACCCCCTGTCTGAGGTAGTTGTGGACCAGGGGTTGAGCCCTAGCCCTGATGGCTTCTGGTAGCTGTGGTCGCTGGCGATGTAGGTTTCCAGGCTGGGACGGTGATCCAGACTGTCAGACAGATGATGCTGGAAGATGATGTGATCGGAGCTGTCCACCATGGAGTTGTCCTCATCAGAGTTCACCCAGGACCGAGCCCACAAATGCAAGCTTGGGCTCTGTTTGCGCCTTCAAATAAGAAACAGACATAGCAGCTACACAACGACAGAAGATAAAATACTAATAAAAACACAAACCTTTCCTCTACTAACTTACTGCAATATATCCATTTTGAGCTGTAGTCCATGAAGCACCTTTTTAACACTGAACACGTCAGCCAGGAGCTGATGTGTGGACACTATCTTTTTGGCATTGTGACGGGAGTAGTTCTCCGAGAGAAAAGGCAGGCCATACATGTGGCCCTTGTTGAGCCACTCCTTATCATGCCGGTACTTAGCGCTCCACCTCTGCCCTGTGTAGGATGGAGATGTAGCAGGTAAACTCACAAGGTCTCCTGGGCCCTAACACAGCCCCCTAACCATGCAGCTACATGCTCACCTGGGGGGTCCCTGCACATGTAGCAGACATAAAGGTCAGGGATGCAGTCCTCCAGCAGCCCCATGCACACACTGTGCTGCCAGCACATGCACTCCTCACACTGCAGAGGGAGCAGAAGGCAGAAATCACAGCAACCGCCAATTTCCCTGCCCTCTGGGAGGAGAGTAGCATGCACTCAAAAGACACAATGAACTGTATTCTTTACAAAAAGCACAGGTTTTGTTAGATTAACACAGCAAGAAATTTGCCATTGGTGGATTTTGTTTTTTTGCTAAATGGATTTTTATTTACTTTCAGAAAACTTCTTGTACCAATGTGCAAAAAGCAGGTCACAAACACATCACACATTGAAGAATATTTAAAGTCAATCGGAGTGCACACCTGGATCATGAAGCCACTTTCATCATCCATTTCACAGATACAACGCACAACCTCTCCAGAGATGCTTTCCTCCTCATCCTCATCATCATCCTCGTCCTCCTCCTGAAAATCATCCATGGTGAGGGAGTCCAGGTCGTACTCCTCCCCGCTCAAGAACAGACTCTCCGTGGAGGAGTCTTCTAGGAAGTCGATGTCAGATAAGTCTGGGGGGAGAAAACAATGATGCTAGCAAGTTTTACTGGGCCTCAAATGTAAAGGGCAATAAATAAGCCCTTAAAGGGGTTCACCAAGTAAAAAAGGATGAAGTATTTACAAGTAACATTTTCAAGGTGGTTTTGGAAAACAGGACAAGAAAGTGGAAGAACCACTCACTCTCTCCAGTGAGGTCCACAGACAGGATAGCTCTGGGGTACTGGAAGGTTGTGGATTTGGAAGAGGCTTCACCCCGTGGAGACAAAAGCCTGTGAGGGGAGGGGCATCTCTCCAGGAGGGACAAGGGCAGATCCTCGAAATCAGACAGATCTGGGTGGAACAGGGTGACACTTAGGCTTTTACACCAGTGCTCAGAGCACTCAAGAGGACAGCAGAGAAAAGGAACCATCAAACTACTCCTCTTTGTCCCAGCATTAAGAAACCTAATTTTTATGCAGCATCAACCACAAGGGTCACTTACTGCACTGCTTGGATTTCTTTTTCTTTTTCTTTTTCTTCTTCTGTTTTATTTTTAAAGGGTCTTTTTTGTCTTTCCGCTCCTTGTCCTTCTTTCTTCCTGGGTGATAAAAGACTGTTAACTGGGCTCCATTAGCTCATAAAACATGGACTACAGAGAGGGTGCTCACCTGTTGGATGATATGTCTCCTCTAGTTTAATTTTCTTTTCAGGCCAGATTAGTCCTGCCGGAGAACAATTGAAAAATCAAAGGAGAGTTACAAAGCTGACCAATCAATCCTGTCCAGACAGTAAACACGGCTTGGAAAAAATGCAGAGGACACTAACCTGGTTCCAGACAGGTGTCCTTATCTATGACCCTTTTGAGGATCTTGTTGTGCAGAGTGTCAAAAGTCTGTTCCTGGGTAGGAACAAGTGGCAGAGTCTCTGACCCATCAGAACTAAAAGAGGCAGAGGAGCGCTTCTTCTTGCCCATTCTGGTTGGTTTCATGCTAGGCCCATAGCATTCCGGCTGTAAGGAGTGACTCTGTGGGGGCAAAGCTTGAGAGCACAAGAAACAAATTTAATTGGGAAATGCAGCAATGCGAATACTGTACAGGCAGAAATGAAACACATAATTTAACTTTATATTCATTTTGACTAAATAAACAACAGTTAAGTTGTAATTGCATCCAATGATATCACCCTTGAGCAAAGCAAATGAGCTGAAGTGCTGCACTAAAATATTCAGTTCAACACAGAATACACAGATGAAATTAAGCTTTTTGAAAACATCAATAATTGGTGCAGTATTTCCTCAACATGAGAATATGTATATTTACATGCAGATATCGAGACGGTCCTCCGCCTCGCTCTGTTGGGAATCTCGAATGAGGTACAGTCAGGCAGAGAAGCAGAGGTGGCCCTGGTGCGGACTGCCTTGCCTGGAGAGTCTGCAGTGACCTCCTTCTCTGTGTTGTGGTAGTACTTGAGATGGTATTCAAGTAGTTTGGCCTTGCGGAAGGCCTTGGAACAGCCTGGCACCTTACAGCTGAATTTGTTGTGGTCCAAGTAGAAGAAGCTGTCCTTGGAAGAGCCCCCTTTGTCACTCTTGATGATGTTCATTACTGAGACAGCAGTTAAAGAAATTGGAAAAAAAATAGAGGGTGCAACAGAAAATGAAAAACACCATAATACAACGGATAATAGCTTTTAAACATCTAATTAGAGATACACACAAAATGGTTACATTTCAAAACATACTTGGCTCTCTGGCATGCTTGTTGGCTTTTGGATTCCTGCAGGTTGTCTTCAGCCCAGCATCTACAGAGGAGATTACAATGAGACAGTTATTTCAAAGCCCTAAAGCAGTGAATGACCTTCATACCTGAATGCATCACCTGTGCTTCAAAACCACAATCTTTTTATATATTAATCTGGATACCTAATAAAAAAGAAGATATTTGATTCAGCACTACAAGGATATTGAACAAACCTAAAGAAATCAAGTAAGAAACAAACAGTGTTAGGGTGATGAGATATTACAAAGGCTACACTGCTCCTTAAAAGTACATAAAGCTTGTTTAATATAGTTCTGTATTTCTTTTAGAAAAGAAATAAAACTGGGTTTGATTAAACAAGGACATGTACAGTGCAGTGGGGTTCACAGTGCTGTATTTCTATTAATTCCTGCTGCAATTCCATTCACTCCCAGTTTTCAACATCCCTTTACCTGCTGTGGGTTGGGATAGCGTCTCTCCTGCAGCTGTGTCACTGGGTATGTGGTTATCTGCCTGTTTGGCAGCCTCTGTAACAAGAAACTGAGGTGTTTTGAGGGGTAGTGCCACAGGTGAAAGATCTGGCACGGCTGGTTTGTCTACATTAATGTCAGCAGCTGGCTTGGATTTCTTAGACAGGAGAGGAGGGTCTGGAGCTGAAGAGTGTGAAGGGTAATGAAGTTTGGCATCAGTTTCAGAAAAACCTGAATGGGTACACCAGACAAAAAAATGCCAACTTACAACATACAGCTGTCTCAAAATGCAGCATGGATGGCTCACCGCGGGGGATATTGTGGTCTGACTCTGATTCAGAGATCGATCCAGATGGAGTGTTCTCCTTGGCCACAGCAGGAGCCCACATAGCCAAGCGCTGTGAACGCCTCCGCCGCTGGCTCTGCTCTGAGGGCCCAGGTGTGCAGGGAGAGACTGAAGCAAGAACGCAATTGTGTATTAACTTGATGTCTGCTTACAAAGTCACTCCTGGGGTGAAACCAAGCCTTCACCATCACCAAATATTTTTCCTTCTATTTAGAGAGTTCCTGGTAAAGGGACCACAAATATCACGTTAAGCTAAAATTAAATAGGCACATCTATCTAACATTATAAAAAGGATATGTGATATTTATATTAGTGTTACAATACTTATAGACTCATATTCAAGGGAAGATACTTCAGATGAGACTACAGTAAAGTGAAATGTCCTCACTCGAAGAACATTTTATGATAAGTGGAAGGAACTAGGAGACTTCCATTTTGACTTTTCCTAACACTTGTATCACGTTGCGTAGAACTCACTGTGCAAGGCAGTGTCTGTCCCAGTTGGGGTAGCAGTGGTCATGGTTTCCACTGTATGCCAGACAGTCTCTGTGGGTGCAGTCTGCCCCTTCTCCTCTCTCCTGGGCACTATATCAGAGGAGGGCTTTGACTGTCTGGAGCCGTCAGTAGGCTCTCCTGAGAGATGCTTAGGCCGCCGGCACTGTAGCTTGCCGGTCAACGTTGTGGTGGCTGTAATGGGGTTTTCTGTCACAATTGCTGGGCTTTCCTCCTGTGCTCCTACCAAAGTCCACTGACAAAAATGTATGAAAACAATGAAAACCAACTGTATTTTCTGCTGTCTTTGTACATGTCATACCTCTGAAAGAATCCAATGTTCAGATCAGTTTTTGACAAATGGTTCCACTGAGAAAACAATACCCAACTCATACCTCTTCTGAAAGCCCTGCAGCATTTCCTTGATCGCCCTTTATTGCAGACTCATCTTCTTTAGGTCCTTTTGAAAGCATGACCCCAAAAAGCAAACGGTGCTTATAAATCAAATAGAATCTTTTTACTTTGTGAATGTTTAGCTAGAGCCACTTATTTGGATGTCTATAAGGGTGCTGGAATGCAATTCAGATAAAGAATGCTACCTCTTGTTTTGTGGAAACGCATGCCCTTTGACTTGTATGAGGCAGGAGGCTTGCCTTTCTCCTTCCTACTTCTCACAGTTCCAGCTGGCCCTGGAGATTGTTTTGGTTCTTCTTTTCTATCAAGTTTCAGTGTTGCTTGATATCGGGAAGAGAGGACAAGAATTTCCTAAAAAGAAGGCTTCCAGAGTTCATTCTTTTTCAAATTTTCCCCAAAGAAAGCTTATGTGGGTCCAAAAAGCAGTTTTGTACCTGGCATTCTACCCCCTGGTCCAAGCTCCTCATCCTCTGGGGTCTCACCCCCTGAACTGTCCTCCTGGTCCTTGCTCCTGCTGGCACTAGTTCTTGGTTTGTCCTTCGCAGTGGTTGCCTTCGTTAGGGTGTTGCAGCTCTGCTGACACAAAAACATTTTATGTCTTACCCACCATATGAACCACCACAAAATGAGGTACACAGTAGTAAGAACTACATTTCTGAAAAAAAACAAATTACTGAATCACCAAAAAAAATTGAGTGGATCATGTATAGTGGGTAGCATTGGCGCTTCACAGCTCCTAGGCCATTTGATCTGACAGCATGGAGTTTGTGTGTTTTCCTCATGGTCGTGGATATCCAGGTGTTCTGGTTTTCAAAAGCATGTCATATAGGTAAACTCTAAATTACTGTCTATGAGCGAATGTGTGTGTGCGACTGCCATGTGATGAACTAGGGATCTGTCTAGGGTGTATACCTATGGATAAACTCTGGACCACCACAACCGTGGACTAAATAGGTGGTTATCAATACCAAAGTGACTGAGGTAACAAACTGCAAATAAATTAAACAAAAAAAGCTGTGAACAGAATAAAGAATTTAAATTTTTCACAGTTTTACTTCTGATCAACTTGCCTGTCCTTTTGCATCTTCTGGCATTGACCTGATGTGCATTCTCTTCACAGATCGCACAACTCCATCATAAAACTGCACTCTATATGTACCTGTAAGCATAAAATTTTAATGTTCACAAATTCCACCCACCATCTTTGAATAACAAAAATACAAACTTGGGGATTAAGAAGAGGAAATTATCAGCAAAAGCATGTTTACCAAATCAACAGGTAATCAAAATGTTCTTAGGAATGACCCAGAAACATAAATATAGACATACCTTCTTTGTTTACAGACTCTATCTTAGCAGGGTAGTATCGACAGTCAGTCCATCGGGCCAGTACCTCTTCACCTGACCTCAAGTCCTACATGAGCAAAAACAGATACAGGTCTCAGACTGAAGAATAGTTATAAACCATATGTTGATGATAGAAGGAAGTATATTACGAGAGTAAACACATGATATAACTTTGGATGTTCTACAACTAGACTGATAACTGACCAAGTAACACCCCCCACACACAAAATGCAAGTCAGACATGCAGTTCGCTGTATGGGTCACAAAGTCACCTAAACAATGCTGAACAACCTAGTTCCTAAGTGCCATAATGCCACCTGAAATCTCAAGTTTCTGAATTGTTTTAATCTCATACTGTTTGTTATTCAGTAGAGAAAAAGGAACTAAATTGGTCAAACACAAATTTCTGTGTTTGGAGAAAACAAGCTGATTAAGTCAATTCAACATAGTTGTCAAGGGCTCAGATCAAGTATTTTAGCTGAAACTCACTGCATTGAAATAATAATTTACTATTTTTTCTGAAAATAGCTAAATGTTGTGACAAATTTATGGTTGCTTAAAATGCTATAAGACATTAAAAGTTCCTCAGTCATGTATTTTTCAAGCAAAATTTCCCCATATTGAACACTAGAGTACAACTGAATACATTACTTGTCCTGACTGTTGTGACTCTGTTTGTTCCTCTGTGCTCTCTGTACTTTCAAGATGCTCATGATGGCGAAATGTCCTCCCTTCGCTGAGTCTTTCCTGGCAGAAAAATTTATAAAATATGCATAATTAAGACTATTATATTGAATATTTAACTGAACCGAGTAAGCGTCAATGTGACTTTTTAGTCTTATTCTTGTATGAGAAATAATTATTTTACTGATAAACTAAGCATGCGCTACACTTAACCTAAATAAATTACTTTATAGCACAAACTTATTTTCATGTTCTTTATAAATAGGTAAATGAATGTGAAGGGAAAACGTACTATGATCTCATTGTCCTCCTTAAGACCTTCCTTCTGGAGTGCAGGTCTTGCCAAAGGACGCAGTCGATTGCTGCCCCAGTAAATCCACTCGTCATATCGATGGCTCCAGCGGTCAAAGTGAACGAGCACTTTTTCCTCCTCATAGTCAATCTTCTCAATGTGTGATGAATACCTTGGGTGACGGCAAACAGAACAAGTGTACAGCATCTGGAACAGTGTAATATATTCCAATTTTTAAAAATAACAAAATATCAATAGAAATTATATACCATTTGTGAAGGTAGTCCTGAGCTTCAACCTTGGCCCCAACCTCAAAGGTGATACCAGGACGACTAGGGGGCTTCTTGCTCATCTTAACTACTCTGTCTTGTCGTTAGAAACCACTGAAGGGAAAACACAATAGTAATTTCTATAAAAACAGAATATTAAAAATCTGCATTCTTTGCTCAAATTAATTCCCACTTCTTCCCACTTTCTATATAAAATATTAAATTAATTTATTAAATTAAGAGGTATTTGTTTTTCAAAATAAACAAAGTGGATGGTGCGTATATTATTTTTTTACGGCTGCTCCCTTGTAATCTGAATGTCTTGGGTTCAAGTCGTATTTCTGACGTAGCATCTTGAATCAAGGTACTTACCCTGATCTGATACAGTAAGAATACCCTGCCATGTAAACGGGACATTACATCATTTTAAAGTTGTTATAGCGTGCACTGTCTGCCATTCAAACAACAATAAGAACAAGAACAATAAAAACAGTGATAACAAACATATAGGCATGGCCCAGCCACAGCCAGCAGTACTGATAATTTTATGACAAACCTTTCACTGTTGATCTTAGAACTTATACTGGCTACTTCTGTTAAAACACTTTTTGGACATTTTGTTTGCATCATATCCCACATAATAAAACCCCACTAATTGATGCCCTACAAAGACACAATTTATGGACAGGTTTTTATAAACAGTTCCTTACCAAACACTTTCATATGTTCACTGGGACCAGCCTGACACTCATATTCTTCAAACTATGTATTCTGCTGGAGTTCTGTATGTAGCTACAGAACTAACTGTCGCCAGAAGTTCAGGCTGTAATGATACTCACAAATAAACCATGGAAGATATCCATCTGCAGTATTAGCCAAGATAATGCTAGCTACACAGCTAGCCCTCAGGACCAGCTCAACAGCTTTCTAACTATGAATTTAAGTAGCAACACACAACTAGTTACGACTGTTTGTTTTGTCGAATAACACCGTCCATCACTGTTCCGTGACTAATGACCTTAATGCACGGGGGATCAGGGTTAGGTTGGTTTATATGTTCAAACTCAACCTTCCTTCCATTCTTCTGCTTTCACAGCCGACCACTGTCCCTAAATCCAAACACTGCTGCGTCAGCACGCACGCACGTACGTTCCCACACAGGCACGTACGTAAAATCTCGTGCGTCTGAGTGACATCACATGTTACGCTTGTTCTGTTCTGGTTGTACAGCTGTACTAAGAAAAATATTAAAAGTATGATTATGTTATTTTCGGGTGTAGATAGTACAGCAGTTCACCTGGCGACTGATAAGCTTGTTGTACCGCTGAAGCGACAGTGCACATGAGCTGTGCATCTACTTGAACATAAGCGAATAATTTATAAAAGTAATCACATGAATTATGACAAGTGGTCGTGCGCACAAATAGATTTGTAAAGGTTTTAAAAACGCAGTGTATTCTCGCGCTATGAAATTCGTTGGCGTTACGTTAAAGTCGGACCGTATTTACTGATGGACGCGGGTGCTACTTCATTTTTGTTCCGGGTAGAAGAGATGTTTCCTGTGTTTTGTGTTGAACGTTACTATCGTTTTCTTTATTTAGTCACGTTTTATTTTGCCTGATTTATTAATGGAAGTTGCGGAAAACAGAGGGGCGCCTTCTGTCATCGATCGATATTATACAAGGTGGTATAAAACAGGTATGTTTTCAACAAATTGCGCGTTTAACATACCGCCGTTTACAAACGAGTTGGACTGGCTCACTAACCAACTTGGTGATACGTTCCTTTACATTTAATTTAAATGCTCACAATAATGTTTCGTTTAAATGTTTTGAAGCCTTTGATAGTGTTTTCACGGTCCCGTGATTTCTTTTACCATCACTGAAACAGCAGCTGACCCACGTGTATGTGTGCGTTTTTGTTCTGCAGATCTCAAGGGCAAACAATGTGAAGACCACTGTGTTCTGCAACATTCCAACAGGTGGGAACAGGTTCCTGTGTCCGTGTGGTTTGCTTCAGAAGCTCAGATGCAGGCATCCCTTGTTATCTGAATCCATTCCTGAAAACGTGGTGGATAGTGGAAGTCTATATTTCAATATTTTAAATGGGGCAAATGTTTTCCGCCCAATCCAAAACGCCAGCCAGATTCTCCATATTTCATTAAAACATTCTTTAACACCTATATAACAGTCCACAAAGGATTTCTAAATAATGTAAATAATTGAAAACACCAATTACCTAATCATTAAACAATTAACGTACAAATTTGTGTGTATTTTAGAGTGCAATATGCAACAATAATGTACAGTTTTAAATACAATATGCTTAACTTCTACATAGCAACACACTTGTGCTGTAATGTATAAACAATAAATATGTTAAAGGTAATCCATGCATCTGACTGAAGTGAAGATGATATTGATGATGCACATCATGTGTTATCAAGGCAAGCACAAGATGCAGTCCTGTCAGGAGAACAGTTGAGATGCAACTGCAGTGCACTCTTTTCCTGGTTTGCTTCCAACTGGTTGGAAATCCCAGGGTAGTTTCTGAAATCTAAAAAGCCAGAGGTTACTGCTCCAGGTAACTTCCACTTTCAACTTTGATCAGTTCTCCCAAGAGTGAATAATGAACCGAAGCAGGGATCCACAGAGAACATTGCACTTGTGAACAACTTCATAACTGTGCACTTTGTGTTGAACACATTCATAATATCATTTAAGTAACACAACCAACATGAATTTACTTCCCATAATGCTCCACTCTCAAAGCAATACTTTCACAGTCCTAACATTACATCCTCCAACTTGGGTTCACACACAATTTCAGTGTTTTTGGTACCACATGCTTTGAAACTTTTTCAGATGCAGAGTCATTGTAGCAGATTTTCAATTTTGATAATTTAGGGTACACATTTTTGCCATTCCTTATAGCAAATATAGAAAGAACTTGGATAACAAGGGATACCCATTATGGCAGAGAAGTATTGCTGTGTTAACACAGTTTTGCTATAATTTAGCTACATTTTTAATTCCAGCTCTTGATTTGTGCAGTTGATGCCCCATTGTAACACAGTGGTATAACACACCACCAGAAATCTGTCTGCTAGAAAAGAAAAAATTCTAGGTTCCCAGGTTGTGCAAGTAGCTCTTTCCTGTGCCACATAATGCTGCAAGTTGTAAGGGGCATGCTTTGCTAATATCCTCCCAGTTTCATTTTGCATATTTCATTGTATATGTTCACATTTGTGGAGAGTCTTCATTTTAATCTGATGAAGTGACATGATTGTGTGTGTGTGTGTGTGCGTGCGCGCGCGGGCTACACAGGTTGATAACGTGTTTTACAGTGTGCTATTTGGGAAAGTTTGGGGGATTTCAGATGGTCAAGGAACACATTATTACCCCCCATTTTAAAATGTAAAAAAAAAAATATCCCAGTATACACAATTTCACTTCATACAACATTTAAGTGCATAAAATAGGTTTTATCTGCTTTCTAAAAAAAAAAAAAATGACTTCACCTGTCTGTTTAATATGAGTTAATTTATATGAGCTAAAGTGGATGACTAATAACGGAATGGGTGCTCCTTTTTTTTGTCTCTGTAGGATCTGCGTGATTACACTTGCAGAAACACACCCACTTCTACAAAAAGGGAAAGCAATAAAGAACATCAACTATCAGATCAGCTCCACATGCAGTCGCCTTCAGAATAAAGTATCGGGGAAATCCAAACGAGTTAGTAATTTTAATGTGATTTACCTTGTTCTTCTGTTCAGCCTTTACCTGAAACAAATGCATTATAAGTAAAGCATATTTTTTGCACTGAAGATGTTTTTATCTGCTTATTAACAGGGTTTATTAGTACTCGTAGTTTCACAGACCTCATTTTTGAATTTCACAGGCTATTTGTACAATGTTCCAGTACCTGATATTTTTTAAAATGTATATTGCAGAATTACTCTGTGCCTTTTCAACACGGTTATATCATTGTAATGCGTTTCACAATTTTAAATGTATAGTGTCAGAAGTATTAATAAATGATGCTTCTCTTCTAATGCAGGGTGGGCAGTTCCTCACAGAGCTTGCGCCACTGTGCAGAATAACAAGCACAGATGGAGAAGAATATACTGTTTATAGGCAAGTTATTTTGTATCATGAATCTTATCCAGTGCTTCTCTTTATTGAAACAAATTTATTTGCAACAAAACCAGCAAAGAAAACCTCTTCTTATATATACGATGCATCTTGTGCTTTTATAGAAGTAACTTCTGCGCTTTCTCGTGATATCCAAACAGAAGCAGCATAGCTTGACTACACTGACTGTCCTTGTTCTTTGTTTTCCAGTTGTGTTAGAGGCCGTCTGTTAGAAGTTAATGCGGACATTCTCACAAGGCCAAACCTTTTACTTGAAAAGGTGAGCAGCTCCACTGCATGCCTGTTTCTATGGCAACACAATATAGGACATTGATGCAAAATAAAAAGCCAAGTAGTCCTATGGAGTAGTAATGGACACTTTTGTGATAAGTTTATAATAAGATACATTAGGGAAAAAGTTCACTTTATCAAGTTAGTGATTTGATTACTGTGAAATATTTGCTGAATATCATTGCCCCCCCCCCCCCTTCATGCCACCAGCCATCCACTGAAGGATACATTGCAGTCATTCTCCCAAAATTTGAGGAAAGTAAGAGTATCACAGAAGGCCTCCTAACCAGAGCTCAGTATGAGGATGTGGTCTTCGAAAGAGCTGCTCTGAAGGTGGATCCATGATATCAACAGATATGAGCTGATGCCATAGGCAGCCTATCTGTATGCTGGCAAACTCAGCAGGAACTTTTGCTACCTGCTGGCTGTTGCTGTGCTGCACTGATGGATGGAGTGGTGGAACACACGGTGAGCTTCTGGAGTTCACTTTTCTGATTTCAGTTTCTAGCGGACAAAGCTCAAAGCTGTTTGGGTTTAGGAGTAGAGAATTTTTTTTTTTTTATTTGAAAAATAGTTTTACAGATTTATGAGAAATGTAAAATAACATGGATTTACATAGAAAAATAAATATGAGAGAAAGTCCCAGATACATTCACCTGTTCAGAACTTACTCCATGTCTGCTCTTTGTCAAAGCCATGCACAAATTTTGGCCTGACATAATACGATATAATGTTCTCTCTAAGCATCTTTTTGTGAAATACATAAATACATAATGCTTTAAGGCATTTCAAATACTGTAACAAGTGTGTGGATATGAAGTGTCAGTCCAAGTATGGGCAAATTGTTTCAAACAAACTTGTTTACACAGCGGCTGCAACGAACTGTAAATTTTTGAAAACACATTTCATACAGTTGATGTCAATGGTTCAGATGCTGAAAGGGTTAACGGTCCAACAGTATTTTCTAACACCAAAACAGTGGTTTGAATCTTTTCTCTCTCTCCATTCTTTAGTCACCTTGGCAGTCTTTAAAAACAAAACTGTAAATACTCAACATCTGAGTTAATTTAAGCTTTAGTACCTACAATTAGTCTGTGATTTATGCATCAAAACACAGAATGCAGTAATATCAAAGCATAAATGGGGGTCCAGCATACAGTAGATTAAAACAGGTCATGAGGAATGGAGTTTTTAGTTTTGAAGTGTTCAGTCATTCTGAGGAGACAGGGTGTACTTTTTTGGAAAATATACTGAATAAGGTAGAGTATTTGTAGTACTTAATGCAGCTAATAAAGTAAATTTTGCTCATTTCCCCCATGTCCCTCTTCCAAGTCCTTTTAGAATTGTTAATGTGATTGGGGGTGGGGGGGGGTACCTTCTCACTGAGTACTAAAATGTAAGAGACAGGCATACAACATTGGCCTTGTGGGCCTTCAATTGTTTCATGCCTAATTCCCGTTGTCACCACAATTAACATTCAAAGTTTCACTTTGACAGAGTAGCGAAGAGTCCAAAGAGACCCAGGTTTACCTCTCATTAGCACAAACTAAACTGATGTTTACTGCAGGTGTTTGCAAGCCT
Source organism: Heterotis niloticus (assembly GCA_018136845.1). Lineage (NCBI taxonomy): Eukaryota > Metazoa > Chordata > Actinopteri > Osteoglossiformes > Osteoglossidae > Heterotis > Heterotis niloticus. The sequence continues at coordinate 28,399,711 of CM030892.1, read as the reverse complement.
GAACTCAGGACTGTTTCAAAACAACCTGTTCAGATATAGCATGCGTTTCCCCCCCCCCCCCACCTTGTATTCTTACTGCACTTAGGATGAAGGTGGTGATTGAAAAACACTACTGGTACATGACAGTGCAGTATACTGATGCACAGGAAGGAAACAGAGCCAAGCAGTAAACTTGGTACATCCTCTAGGAACAAAATGGTACATCTGGAGGTAGGAGCCCAGTACCAGGAGCCAGTTTTTGTATCAGTGATGCTGGGCTACTTGCTCTCCAGGAAGGTAAGGCTGGTCATATGATGCTCCAGGGCTTTGATCCCAAAACCATTGGTATTCTTGCCATTGAGTTGGTCATCTTTTACTGGGGACTGCTTCTCTTTCCAGTTTTGGGGCGATCCTGCACTGCTGAGCTCTGACTTGTACTACAAATCAAGTTTGAAGGAAAGTGGGAAAGGGATGCATGTGAATAATACAGCCAGCATTCCAGAAAGATAACTGGAGGATACCCTTTAATTCATACCTTGCGGATGAGTTTATTAAGGAGTGGAAGGAGATATACCACAACAGTCATGATGCTTTTCGTGTTCTGTATAGAGGAATCAACCTGGAAATAACATACAAAACAGTAAGGACACTATGACTGATCTGTGAGACAATGCAACAACTTAAACACATATTGTGCAACTTTAAACTTAAGTTGGATACTCCATTGTGTTCATACTGTATGTGCATTCCACTGGTAAAGATACATTGTACAGCCACATACTTTTGGCCATAGTATGATGTATTGACATGAAACACTGACATTTTAAATAAATTTTGAAGTGTACTGAGCGGAGGGGAATAAAAAAGCGCTAGTCTATTCGCCTCCCAGCGCTGAACACAAACAGCCTTCATAACAGCCGAGAGGTCTCGGCTGAGACCCTTCCTAAATCCACACAGTAATGAACTCTGACAGCCTGCCATTATGTCACTTTAAACAATGTTGGGTAGAAGTCAATGACAACCAAGACAAACAAACAGACTGAGCAAAATTACTGGAGACTTGTTTTGCCTCCAGTACATTCTTCCATCAAACTTAGTCAATCGTGGTTTTTTTTTTTTAAAGATTTTTTTTTTTATTAACTCAGCCATTATAGTTGTGATCGCTAACATTTTTAATACAAATGCATTCATTTAAAAATACCCATGATGCAATAATGTAGTACATCATGTAATGAAAATGGAAAACAGGTCAAAGCATTTTCGGATAAATGCTTAGCCAAGTAAACGGGTGTGAGTAGAATAATCATAGCGGGGAAATTGCTACAGTATTTTGTACAGCGATGTGACCTTAAGGAACCAGAACACCACTGCAGAACAAGAGGAGCGCTTGCCAATGAGCTCGACTCATTATCACTGAATGCTACAATACCGCAGAGCAAAGTCCTGTCCCTAAATTAAATACTTCCCTAAGTCCTCCACATCTAGTAATGCTCCTAGATGTTTATTAAATGAGTTCTGACAGCTGACAATATGCATAGTTGTTAGACACTGCCAGCTGTTTTACCTTCTGGAACGTAGCCGTCTTGCCCTGCACCACAGACTTTGCTGTCACCTGCAGCTGCTGACACAGAGCCACAAGCTTCTCCGTCTCCAGCATGATGGATGACTGTTCCTCCTCTCCCAGCTGAAAAGGAGCATTGACAGTTCACTGTGAATTTCCCCCATTTGAACCACACAATATCTCAATTACAGCCCTACACAGATGTCTGAAGAGCAAGGGGGGAAAAAAGAAAAAAAAAAAAAGGCAGGATTTTTGCTCTTTGTTGATCTGGAAATGTACAGCTTTGAGCAATTTTGCTGACCAGCTGTTTGTTAACTTATGAAATGTGAGCCAAAATGCCAAAAGTTTACAATCTAAATGACATCATCTTTCATTCTCTTCCATGCTGAAGAGGGTGGAGGGTTAGTGCACAGATATCAGAGCTCCTACTTCCTGCAGAGATGGATGAAAGTCATTAATGGTTGTCAGGGAGAGACATTTAATTAAATCCTGGTGAAGGCTTTGAGGTGCACCGATGGAAAAATACTTACTATTTACCATGTTGAACTTGAAAAAACACATTAAAGAGAGGGAAGGAAATGATGTATAATGGTTTTAATTTCCTGGTCCTGTGATTTATTTACGTACCTGTGAAGTCAAGGCCTGGAGAGACGAGCATAATTGAAAGCCCTCTTCAGAAAATATCTGAAACGAATGGCAACAAACAGTTGATTTTGCTATGCGTGTGCATGATGGATCTAACACACACACACACACACACACACACACACACACACACACACACACAAGATGAGCTTTCAGTCTGCTTTAAAACTAGTTCCCCTCTCCCAATGCATTTGATTCACTAGCTGCATCAGGAAATGAACTGACGTGTTAGCCAGCTCTTCTGAAGCAGATCCTAAAGCTGAAGGACACTTACGTGGTTCTCTGCTTTCACTCTTCTGTCTTTTTTCATGCCATACAATTACTCCTCAGGTTACCCAGGTGTACTAACTCTTGTGGCTGGTACAGTACACTGATTTACTGTGATGTCAGTTTACATCCTGTACTATAAAACCCAGTGTAAACCACTTAACCTTGTCTTACTGTAATGGCTTCATTAAAGCACCAGACTCAAGAGCCACTTGTGAAACAATCGCCTGCATCTAATAGCAAGCTACACGTAAACGTGAATTTACTGCACTGTGCTCCCAGTCAGTGATTCTCCACATAAATATTTATATGCAAAAAGAGCTTTGCACAAGAACAAATGTACTGTGAGCTCGGAGACTCATGGTGCAGTAACATGGTTTCTCCTTCCTTTGCCCCATCTCTCTGCCAACACACCCTAGAGATCCTCAGCACCTTCTAATAATGCCTTCTAATAACAACCAGGCTGATAGAAGTTTTTTGTCACAGATCCATAGCTTAAAAAAAAAATGAATAAACAACAAAGGACTGTATGAGGATTATAGGAGGTGGCACCTCAGCTTGGTGGAATAAATCCAGCGTAGTCTTCAGAAGACCTTCTCCTCTAAATCAATGAAAAGCAAATTTGAATTATAAATACGCAATAGGCAGTCAACAGCAATCAGCACCTTAACATTTAGAGAAAGAACATTGCCAATTTAAGAGATTGGCAATGTTCTTTGTCTAGTACAAAAGTATTAAATTCTTTAAAAGTGCAAAAGATTTTCTGGACTATATGGGGCAAGGAGGTGTCCAGATATATTGACAAAAAATGTAAAAATCAAAAATGTCATTTAAGCATATTACTTTCTACTACAGTGCTGTATAGCGCTGCACTTTGTACTGCAGTAATGCTGTAGAACCTAATGTAACATGCAGTGAACTTGTAAAGTGGCTAATAAAATAGTATTTTAAATTGAAACATACATGCATGCATACAGTACAGTGAATTGTATGCAAAAATCAAATCTGTAAACTTGAGGACTGGTAAACTGAGGATGAACTGTACTGCTTTATAATACCTCCATAGCCAGAATGATCTATGAATTCTTTAACACAATATTTCCATATTACAGCATTATACTGCAATTACTAGATAAGGTTTTCTTGCTTAAAGAATGCCAATAAAAATACAGTAAACTCACTGAACAATCACAGTTAATTTATTATTTATTTTATTTATTTATTTTTTTACATTTTTTATGCACACTCTTGCACGTGCTTGCCTGTACCTGGTGAAGAGGTACATAGAGTAGGCCATGCCCGACAGGCTCTGCCCCTGACGTACAATCTCGTGCTCCCGATCCTCCCATTTCTCACTCTCGGCATCAAGGTTGGAGGTGAGCAGCCGCAGCTCTAGGCCCAGCTTAGCAATGGTGGTCTGCTCCTGTAGGGACACAGTATGCCTTTGAGCCATGATCCATTCATCCATCACAGAACAGATAGCAAAGGCTGTACTTCTTTTTAAAAACAAAAATTTGTCTCCTGTGTTTCCATGAATTGTGAACAGCTGATCCACTCCATGTACTACTGGGCTGTGACATTAACTGCTAAAAAGGGATGCTGATGTACCTCAGCATCAAACTTTGCAGCCTTCGCCATCTTCAAGTTCGCAGAGTGTTTCTGAGGAAAGTATGAAGATCTTTAGGAAAGATTTGCCCGGCCTCAAAGTAAACAGAGATTATATCAGACAACATACATCTGCAATGTTCTGCGCTATAGACCGTATCTGATTGTAATACTCACCCCGGGTCTAGGAAGCGACAGGTACATTTTCTTATCTCCTTCAATGAAATATGAAGGAATGCATTACTTAGAGTACAGATCATCAGCATTAATCTAGATCTTCTGCAATGCTTTAACATAAAAGTTAACCCCCCCACACCCCACCAAACATCACCATTATCAGTCCAAGTCAATCTGCTCTCATGACTCTTTTATGGTATGTACAGGACAGCTGTGTTTTTATGACATCTGCAGCAATCACCACAATAATCACACTCATATACAACAATTTCATCTGCGTAATGAGAGCAATAGGTGACACCCACTGATATGCAAGAGACAGCCTTACAATTTACTACAATTTGAAGACTTCATCAAGTTTTGTCCAACTTAACGCTTCCCCATAAATACCACTGACATTTTTCTTGAAAACAACAGACGTTTCACTGCACAGCACGGACCCATTAAAACCATTCTATAAATGTGTTGGACTTCCTTTTATGGTCTGGTTGGAAATGCAGGAAATTACATTACATATCAGCATACACATGCATTTTATTTTAAGGATATTATTTCACAGTTATATGCTAGTGCTTTCCAAACTTTTTCCATGGTGATGCCCCAGGCACTTTCAAAATCCTCTTTGGCACCCCCAACATAATAAGCCTACAGCAAAGTGCTATAGAACTGAGTACTCGGAAGACAGAAGTATGAAACCTTACACGTAATTTCTGCAAAAATGTCTGAAACAACAGCACCCATCCACCGACCGAAGTTTCAAACATGTTGAACATCATTTGGGCAAATATCTCCCCTGTAATCCCTAATGTTTAGACAACTATTTACCCAGGCAGGAAAGCATGACAGTTCCACCCTACGCTACAACAGATTTTAGAAGGGAGGTACAAGTGAAAAAGTTTACATTTACAAGCAATTTTTTAATTTAAGATTTTCTACAGTTAGTGAGTTACGCAACTGCTTAATTTTACTAATGTTTCTGATGTCTGGTTGAATATGAGACAAGAATCTAATTTATTCATCAAGCATTTTTAACTTCCAAGTTTTAATGTTACATTCGTCGCCACAGAAAATCCAAGCGCCACGCTTAGCAATAAAATGGCACCATAGGTGTCAGAACTAAAACTTAACTCACATTATAACGGCGCCAAGGCACCTCTAAATAGTTCATGTGGTGTGGGTTCACAGTGACTATTCTGTGTGTTTAAGTGCTCTATTGCATTTGGGTAATCTTTGTGTTCATGCTGGCAATACCTATTGGGGAATTCTGGGAATGTTAAAGTGTTGCCCACTGAGATGGTAGTTATGGGATAAAGAGTGCCCAGTGGAGTGATGATGCCTTCCTAGATGTATTAAATCCTGATATCACTTCTGTGTTTTTGTTAAAGAGAACTTTGCAAGCAAGTATGCTGTTAGGAAAGAGCACTGTCCACAATCGTTCTCTGTGGAACGTGCCTGCAGTATTCTTATTTCTCAGATGTGTCACTACAGATTTGTTCCCCCCCCCCCCATACTGGAGACTAAAACTGAATTCTTTCTTAAATAAGTAAAAATTAAAGCAATAGCTTAGCCATACCCAATGTTTCAAATGCTCTGACTAATGTGCATCTAAACACTAGAATCTGAACCAGAAACTATATACTATCTTCAGAGGACCGGGAAAAAAACCAAAAAAAAAATTAAAAAAAAATCCATTCTTTCATCCAAGGTATTTGCCCTCCATGTTGAGACGCTGAAGTTGAAGAAAGCTGGGAGAAGGCTCTCTACCTCTGCGTCCCTCGAAGATGTCAGTGATTTCTCTCAGCAGGATCGCCATATCATTGAGCTGTGACTCCCAGGCTTCACAGAATACATCCAGGTTCTCTTTGGCAATCTTACTGGACGGGTGAAGGGCCAGTGTCTGCGTAGCTGAGATAATCTGTGCAAAGATGGGTTGGGGGGGGGAATCAGATCTTTCATATTCCACACATGTAAACATGCATGTACACCTTTCACACAAAACCTGAGTTTATGTCACCATAATTCAGACCAAACTCAATACTGACAGAATATGTGTAACTCGTGTCACCTCCGCACCACAAACGCTCAAGTAATCTTTTCTAATTACCAAAGCCTTTGAAGAAAGCTTTCCATTTCACTGTCCTCTTTCTCCCATTAACCTTATTTGACTGGCCAATCTTTCGGTGTAGTAATTACTGCAAGATGAGGCGGGTTCTGATCCTATCTCTGCATACAATCCATGACTCCGAACAGTAATTAACCACAGTGATGACCCATGAAATGGAACATAATTACAAATAAAGAAACAAAAGGAAGTCCTCTTGTCCACTGGCTGGGTTGTGTGTGGATGGGGTGCCTTTGTTTAAATGGGGTAAATTCCCTGGAACCCCTTAGTCTTATTACTTTGTGTACTGTGGTACGTGATCCTAAAAGGCAAGCGGCAACGCAACCTTTCGTTTAATGTACAGTTCTGATGCCATCCACATGCCTGATGTCTCTCTCTGCCACGCTTCAGTGACAATACATAACTGTCAGAGGTTTCCTGCCTCACACAGCCTCTTTTTACTGAATCTGAGCATGGAAAAAAAATATCCATCAAAAGTTTTACCCTCTCTGGAGGTTTCATGTCAGTTCTTTTACACACTGGTTACTTTTGGATAGGGAAACACTATGACGCAGCTCCTGAGCTGTGGGTTTGAACACGGATTTAAATCTGACACAAGTTTTCTCAGTGTTCATGTGGATTTCATCCAGGTGCTCTGGCTTCCTGCCACAGTTGAAACACACCTTTCAGTGGGATTCCTTTAGTTTCTGTCTGTATGATAATGAATGTGTGGCTATCTTGCAGTGTACAGTAGATTGGACACCCATGGTTGTAGCTCAACCTGCCTTTCAGCCTATACTTCAGCAGCTCTAAGAGACCACAACTCTACCTTGGCAAACAGTTAATTAAAGTGAATAATAGAGAAATTCTGTCTAAAATGGCAGCTTTTTCATCCTAACAGTTCATCTCTGAAACCTCAGGCTGCAAAATGGGGTCCTTTAATAGACACATCAGGCCAGTAAGTCACCCAGGTTACCTGCGGACCAATAACCTTGAAGGTCTCTTCTGCATGTATGCAGGTGATCTCCAATGGCTCTGTCCCAGAGACATGACGCAGCAGCCTACAGGTCTGGGTACACAGTGGGGAAAAAAAGTCCAATAAAAACACAGGACCATTTCTGATGATCAATTAATGCCACCTGTTCTGATGAGGAATTTGTTACTTCCATTTTATTTTACTATTGGAACTAGGAACAGAATCTCTCCTGAACCGTGTATCCTGATGCCTGTACCTATTGCCTATAACTACCCTCTCAGTGCAGACTAGAGGTCCATCATGGAGGTAATGATGTGCTATACCTCCACTAGGTGCTCCTTCTGCTCCGTCAGCTTGTGAGAGTACTCGGCCACTACCTCCAGGTTGCCGTCCCCTCCAGATCCTTTCAGGGCCTTGAGGACAATGTGGTCCATGTGACACTTCAGCAGGTCTGCTGCGCACCCAACAGCAACCTTATGGAGCTTGGCGATCAAGACATACAGAGACCAATTCAAGAGATGATTAGCAAACCGGGAAAGAAGAAACACAATCCAACCTTGAGACCCTGTGCCTTTTTCAAACAAGCTCATCATAATTGTAAGGACAGCGTGGCCTTTATTAGAGGAGAAAATCCTAGGTTTGATGTGATCGGCTGCAGCAGGAGGCAGTGAAGGGCATTGCTGTTAGCGATTGTGATGAATCGCAGGCTGCTCTTCTTAGACAGAGGCTCACCTCTCGCCGGAGCTCGCTCACAGTCTGACAGGTTTTCAGAATAGAGAGCTCCATTTCCTCTGTGGCTTCAGTGGCTTTGAGAGACTGCTGCTGAGGAAAAACATTATGTACATTAGGGGGGAAAAAATGAAGGAAGGTAACAGATCTCAAGTGACAACAGCAAGGCGAAACAATGGAGGATTGTAAACCCAAAAACACAGAAACAACAACATCCCCAACTTCAAACCACAACTACAGTTGCAGTTTATCTGTTCTGTGCTGTTCTCTGATCAGTCTGTAATACATGACAGCCCCGCAAAAGACACTCCAAGAGTTTGTGGCAGGAGCAAAGTTCTTCTTTCAAAGTGGATTAAAGCAGCGTCAAAACGGCATCAGCTGAAGTAGGAATTCAGCTTTGAACTTCCGCCTGAAATCTCTTTATGGTGACAAAACCCAAGACTCGGTAACTCATCAAAAACACAGAAGCATTGTGTCACGTTTGAGTTTCACAGCACAGCAGTAAAGATACTACAAAGACCTACTACAAAGGTTCTCAAAACCTGGTTCAGTAGACCTAGTTTTGAATTCTACATGTGTCCCCTAGTTTTTTGGCTCTTTGGAGGAATACAAAAATCAGTAACATATCCACATTCCACCCACTTGCCAGCAAACGATGAATAAATATGTTCATAAACATCTCTCCTACTAGTAGTCGAAAGAAGCATATATTTAAATCAGACACACAAATATGAAGAGTGATGTTAAATGCAGATCAAAGTTAAAAAAAACGCAAAACTCGGAGAACTCAGCATGACCCTACCGACTGTAACTGAGAAGCACTGATGCACACAATAAAGACCATAATATGGAGGGCTTGTTCATGTGATGGCAGACAACAGGCCTAAAATGCTAGAAATTTTCAAAGCAATTTCATGCTATGAAATGCACTGTTAACCCAGAGTTATAAGACAGGAAGATACAGAACCTCTATATGTTGGAAAGGTGGTGTAATTCTCACGTACGCCCCCTAAATAACCCCTGAGCTGTTTGCACGAGGCAGTAAGCCTGCAGGAGCCCACGGACCGCATGCGTCCAGTCGCAGACAAGTTGCTGCAGTTCCTGCCTGGCAGCACGACACAGCTGCAGGATGCCCTCACGATGCTCGTGACTGGTGTACGCAGAGTCAGTGAAGTCCTCCATCTGCTCCACAACAACCTCCAGATCGGAATGAAGGCTCTCTGGAGTCAAGGTATACAGGTCATCCCTCAGGCTCTCCACTTTCCCCTGATGAAGAGAAAACAATAAGATATGTTTCTCAAGAGGTTCAGGTCTCTACATTCTCCCTACCTTAAGCTAATCATTGTTCAAAAATACCATCTCTTTCACTAGGTCTACTAAATGTACTAAAAAAAAAAATAAATTAAAATTGTAAAATATTAATTATTCTTCACAGTATTTAGGGGTAAATAATGTATAATCTACATTTATGACATGGCACCTTGAAGCGACTGATTCCCGCGTAGATGCTGACAGGCAGAACTTGAGCATCTCCACTGGGCCGAGCATCAGTCACGATCTCAATCACTTGTTCCAGCGCAAAGCGCATGCGATGGAAGACTGCATCCTTGTTGATGCGTGCAGACTCGCAGTCGGGGTGCCTGAGGCACGTCTGCATGGGTGCCATATGCATGCAGACAGACACACACACACCATCATGAATCCATCACTCCTCATTTGAACACTGGACTAGGATGAGCACTGGATATCCTGCCTCTTCAGCAGACTTCACATTAGAGATTATCAAAACTTTCGGAAGGATTTGATTAAAGAGAAAATTGTTCCAAAAGACAACACAATTCTTCCTCCTTCCTAAACTAACATGGTTCTGCTCTGAGAGAAGCTGAAAAATGCCTCAGCTCAGCAAGCACCCATTCTGTGCCAGTGAGATTCACGGTTATATTGCTGTCCTGTTTTTGGAACTTACCTTAGAGGCTGTGAGCAGCATCATAGTGCACTTTTCCAGCACTGCCCGTGCCGCTGCCATCCTGGCCTTTTTCTTCTCATCCTTAAGGTCCTATAGAATATGCTCATTTCATGAATGCAAAATTAAAGTAACTTATGAAAATTCATGTCTAGAATACGGACTTTTACTAAATAATAATGAACTGTAGCTAACAGAAATTCAACAAAATAAGTACACGACTTAAGTAAAAAAAAAAAAAAAAAACTACCCTGCCATAGCTTTAATTAGCAATTGTATGAATTATAACCATACAGTCTTCTCCCATCTTATGAAAATAATTTGTTCTGAAAAACCTTTTGTGAGGTGAATTCTCATAAATTGAAAATGTAATTTCTATTAGGTAAAAATTGTACATATTTCTGGGCCCCAAAAGTAACAATTCCTCATTTACAGGAAGCTAAAATATCAGAAAATTCCTTTGAAATCAATACAATAATTTCAATAGTTAAAAATAGTTATAGTAGCAACATAAAGCAGATTCCCTTCATTAACCATTCTATTACACCATATGACAGTTACATTGTCTGCTGGATAAATTGACTGCAGTGATTGACTGCAGGTCTTTTACTGTGTTAAATCTGGCACTGTAAATCACCTTTTAAATACTAAATAATTTAAACTAAATACTACTTAATTGTTTAAATCACTTTGGAGAAAAGCATTTGATAAATGAGTAAATGTAAATTTCTTTCATCATGGAGCTGTCGGGGTGCATAAAATTCAAACCTAGTTCTGGTAAATACAAAAAGCTGCCTTTTAAGTTGTAAGTAGGAGTATTAAACTCCTCATAAAGTCAAAGATTTGCAGTTTGAATGGGGGTATCTTTGGGAATAACTAATTTGACACAAGTGAATGCAAGACAACTGCTTAAAAATAAAACTCATTATTCTGCATCTTTAACAAAAAAGTTAATTTGATTCCATCCCTGGCTTCTCTCCAAGCTTTACCCAGTTCTCTCCAGGCCCTAATGAATGCATAATTCCCCCCTTTTTCCTTTTCATAAACTCTATATAGCCATCTAATTAAGATGCATATAATATATTAAAATACTGTTTATAAATACCGCTAAAATAAACTCCCTTCTAATAAGATATTATGACATTGAAAAACTGAAGTCTGAAAGAGCATTTGCAGTCGATTTCCATTCAAAGGCAGGAAAAAATAGGAAACATAAATCACAGGAAAAAGGAAATTTTTCTCCCTACATAAAATCACTTAACAGGATGGCCTCAGCTGTCTGAAACACCAGTGAACACCAGATAAAAATGAGTCTCTGGTTCAAACAACTGCAGGGTGATATCACAGCCATCCCTCTGCCTTTCAAGGTGACAATGCCGCAAGCCACATCACGGAAACAGAGCTTTCTCTCCAGGCCCCATACTGCGTGTTACAAAAGAGATACGATTATCTGTTATTATATTTCCTGTGAGACAGATTTCCAATGAGCAGACAGGAAACGTGCCGTGTTTGACAAACAACACAGCAAGCAGCAAAACCTCACCTTCCTGGAAAGAGCGCATTACGGTCATTTTCTTATAGACATTACTTATTACAGTCATTATTACTTAGCTGACACCTTTGTCCAAGGCAAGTACCAGAAACTTACTATGATTTAACCATGTATACAGCAGAACAGTCCAACTGTATCAATTTAGACCAATCCTAGATCAAGGTTCCTACAGCAGGAGTGAGAATCTAACTCCGGACCTTCAACATGAAAATTGATGACGCAACAGCACTCGTCCCCTTGCACCTTAATGGTGATATTATTTCAAGTCCATTATTTGCCCATTGGGGACAGATTTAATGACATACTGGACAGATTCCTTCTCTCCATAGAAAAATGACTTCCCCCTACCACAATGTCTCAGGCAGTTGGAAAGGTCTGCACACACCTATGGTTGTCTACGCTCAATATGCTAAACTGAAATTTGAAGTAAATCTTTGGGGAAAAGGGAAGTGATGGATTAAGATGCAGCAGAGGACGAGACCTGGGGTTCTTACATTTTGCCGGTCTCCCGTTAGATGGGCAAACTCCACCATCTCATTGCCGAACTGACTGAAGATCTGTACAAACTCCTGAAAGCTGCTCACAGTCTCCAAATGATCCAGGGTGACCAGTACCTGCAAGGCATTCACACCACAAATTAGCACCACGACCTCTAACTGATCTGAAAATTAGCCACAGTCAGGCAGGCAAGCTGGTTAAGACCCAGAAAGTCAGTTGTCTTTCAGAGAAGAAGAGCAAAAAGTGGCTTTGTCACTGACCCTCAGGTCTCTACCACTTACAAGGAAAACACAATCAATCAATCTCCCTGGGACATGCATCACTCTCTGCTGGATCTGTTAAGAGTTCTCCTAATCAAATTATCTGTTTAAAGAAGGACAGGTCAGTTGTGGTAAAAGTTACCCCCAGAAACTAGTTTGCAGGCAAAGTTGCCTCTCTTTAAAAGAGGACCCCTGGCACAATTATACCATTCACATCTTGTGCAGAACGTGAAGTCCAGGGGGAGGGCTTCCCATTTAGATTACAAATAATGCTGCTGTTCCCTTATCCCTCATGCTCTTCCCACTCTCACCATTCAATTATACCAAATTATTATGCATATGCACCTCAAACTCCATGCTTTTCAGAGTTCTGCATGAAAGGCGGAGATAAAGTAGAGATTTTGAGACCAGGGTGCATGCATTAATAAGATGTTAGGAATGTCCAACTGTGGCTAGCACAGGCTCATTCTTTAATTTCCTCTAAAATTATTATACACATGTATCAGGAAACACAGAGGACAGATGTATTACGCTGATGCATACTATAATCTGTCTTCAGAGAAGGAAATGGTTCACTGAGCGACAAGGGTGTAATTTACATGTCTTCCACCTCAATCACACCACCAGCAGAGGCTTAGCACTAGGCTCACAGCTCAAGTAATTTGTGACTTATGCCCCTGAAATGATGGAGAATAGTATACATTCGCAGAAGCAAAAGCATGTTTTGATGCATCTAGGTTCGAGGAAGGAACTGACCAAACTTGGGAAGTAAATGGATGATGGTGTCTTGGTGCAGACAGTTGGCAGGGGGAATTGTGAGGCAGCAACGGGCCAGGTCAACATAAGCAAATATAAGCAACATAACCACATAAAACAAACCCATCCAAACTAAATTTTGTAACATGACAGACCTTGATAACATCTTGCACTTCATCTGATGAATAAAATTAAGGGCTAAACACACAGCTATCATCCATGAGCTAAAAAGAATGACAGCATGCATTCTAAGCACTTATACCAATCAGGTGAATGAGGCTGGAAAGATCTGCCTACTTTGTTGCGAGAAGTAATTATCTGCTTGATCACAATGCGGTCAGCCAGAACAAGGACTTTGGTCACGGACGAGAGGAGCATCCTGGCGGCTTTCACCATGGCCGTCTTGTCGCTGAAGATCGTGGCCTGCCCGTCGAACTCTTGCTGCTCCACACTCACCACATCTGTGAGCTGGGCAATAGCATCACCTGGAAGTAGAGGGTCAGATGTCAGTGTAAAGCACAAACAAATCCTTTTACATGCTCACAGAGCATTCAGACATCTGACTTTCCTTTAGGTTTACTGAAATAAGCATTTTGTATGCAGTAGACATTCAGTGCTTCAATTCAAAGCAGTCATCAGCACTGTGTGTGGGCTGATCAAAAAGTGTGAAGATGGAAGCAAATTTGGCAAATTCTATCCTCTGCTGAGTTTTTCTGGGGTACAACAGTGTCAAAAAACCTGAAAGACTCCATCAGAACACTGCTTACAGAACAAAAACCTTAGTGGACACAAACTTTTTCTAGTACAAAACCCAATAAACAAGTCTGTTGTGTGTTGTATAGGGTTTTGTGAACAAAACCCAAATCAAACAATACAAGTGGTTTGAAACTGACAGGAGCAGACTGGCCACGTTAAATTTTCTTCTAGTTCCCACAGCATGCTTTGGAACTGGTGATCCAGGTCCTTCTGGGACCTCCTTACTATAGAAGCACACAAAAAGAGCAAACCAACACAGGAAAACAAAATGGTTTACACAAAAATTCAGACCAGGAGCCAATTCAGAAGACACCCAAAGTAGTGCCAGGCAAAACCAAGCCCAGGCTCTCTATGGTGGGGCTCACTGAAGCGGCTGGCTCCTGGGCCAAAGGGAGCACCAACCGTGCCCTGATTGGATCTGACAGCACACCGGGTGCCAGGCACAACAGTGGCCTGCAACTGGACTGCATGGCAATTAACATCAGCCCATACTAGAGAGCTCCTTGTTGCAGCACGAGCGCTGTCCCTGTCAGCAATGAAATTAGATTAAAACCAGAACAGATTGCAAGAATCTGGATAAATAATCCAATGGGAAAAACAGACTCAAGAATAAAGATGGCTTTCAATCGCATTACCTATACCTTACGACCTGTCCATCAAAAACTGAAAGGAACGTCCCCTGAACAACAGATTTGTTCTGCCCTTCAAGTCCCTTTTATTTCCCCAAGGACTCTGATGTATTTTTCTGCACAACTTTTTGTATTTCCTGATACTGTAGCCCCTTTGACAGTAAATCTCCTACTAGACACTTGATCTTTCCAGATATATGAACGGGTTGTAGGCTATTCTATCTTACTAAATGTATTGTTTTGGACAGCGAGGGAGAGATTATTTCAGCTCCCAAACAAAGATGTGTCTGACCAATCCAGCTAAACAGATTAAACCATTTGCACACCTTTGCCTCATTTCACCCTTGTGCCTCAAAATGATGAAGATCAACAAATTAAACTAATGCAATCATGGCCTTTATTGAATTCATTATACTGGGTTTGTTTAAAACTGCCCGCTAAGTCTGTCTGTAGGGCTACAAAGATGGAAGCAAACTTACTGGAGGTTTCCAAGCTTTGAGGAAAAACTTAAAATGGTTACCTTCTCAGAAATAGTTTTACTACAGGATGTTTTTCTTCATACTTTTAAACAACACGTTTATAAAATAAAAATTAAAAAAATGCTGTCAAAATGCCAAATGATTATTTCTAGTTTTATAATTAGCTTTAGATATAAAACCTTTCACCTAAATTAAAAAAAAAAAAAAAAAAAAAAAAAAAAAAGTCAAAACATGATGTATTTTTTTCTTATGTTACAACTATCTTTATTCATACATTTTTTTTCAGTTAAAATAAAGTCAAGGAAAATGTGCAGTATGCCAGAATTCATACACAATACAGGTCATGGA